>OZ012741.1:464166027-464486027 GCA_963859935.3 Lathyrus sativus | reverse complement strand
GTTATTTTTAACTAATAAAAAAACTTATATTAACTAATTAACAAATTAGATTAACTAGTTAACAACAGTTATATTAATTAGTTAAAAAATTCTATTGACTAATTAAATAAGTTATATCAACTAATTAAAAAATATTAATTAACTAATTAAGAAAAATATATTAACTAACTAATTAAATTAGACATGATAATTAATTAAAGTAAAATACTAGCATTATTTTATAAATAAATAAAAAACATCACAGCTATAGAACTAAAAGGGCCTGTGAGCTGTATTGGTTTAGGGTTCACTTCATAACCCTCATCTTCCTTCTCCAAGTCCGCGACGCAATTAAAGTGCTTTCTTGAAGCTTTTGCGATTTCGGCTTGCATGTCATTTTCGATGATTTCTTCTACTCCGATTTGTTCTACCTGAAAAAGAAAGCAAAGAAAAACCGTCACCGGTAAAATATTGCTCACCTTGTGAGAGGTTTGAAGCGGTTGCCGTTGAGGATGGTGATGCTTCGAAGATTTTCCTCTCCTTTCGACTGAGAAGATGATGGCGATTGCTTCTTTTTGATTTCGTTGCTTTGGATGGTGATGATAATGATGAAAATCCGTTGCGGGTTTCTTGATTGCGCCCCCTTCTCTTCGTTGACGAACGTTGCTATTCTAATATGGTGATTTTCGCCGTCGTGGATGATGGTGAATCTCCCCTCTGACGGTTTTTCTAGTATGGGGTTTTTTCTCTGATGAACCCTCGATTCTCCTGTTCTTCTTTTTCTTATATATTGATCTGCTTTTGGGCTTGGATATCCTTCACTTCTTCTGTTGAATCTATTTTTGGAGATTTATCAGAAAGTTGTTTGATGATTTGTTGCTGTAGGTCACGAATTCGTTGCATTATTTTATGCCTTTCCCAGATTTGATTCGAACGGTAGGCTGGATTTGTTGCGAGAATGCCGTTTGCTCGCGTTTTTCCGGAGGTTACTGTTGCTTGGTTTTGACGCGTTTGTTTTAGTCTTCCAGGAATTACAGATGATGATTACTTACATGCGTTTTTGTCGTTGGATGAGCGTTTGATCCGTTGGACTGAGGATTTTGGAAAATTGTTGTTAAGGTCACGTTTGGCAAAGCCAATTTTCCCAAAAATAAACACTTTTTTAGAAAAGTGCTTTTCCAAAACTCACTTTTTAAGAAATCATTTTTCTCTCTCTCTTGGAAACCAAAAGAACAGTTGTTGCCTGATTTACTAAGGTCGAGAAAATGAGTCAGGAGCTAACTTCGACTTCGTTGTTGCCCTCCCGACGTACCCGATGATGAAATTAAACTGAGGGTATCGGAACCAACAAAAACTAGATTTCTAACCAAAAAAAATTGTCTGCTTTGTTGTATTGGTTTTGTTTTACAGGTTCGGAGCAAAATCGGGATCGAAGAATCAGACTTGAAGGGTAGTTTAGGAAGTTTAGAAACTTAAGAAAAAATGTAATTTAATTCCTTTGTAATATTTTTTTTTGTAATTCTTTTATTATTTGGATATTGTAATAATAAAAATAATAGCATAAATAAAACTTAATTTTATTATTTGGAAATTGCAACAAAATAATAAAATAAATTTTATTTTATATTAATTCGAAATTCTCAATCAAATTCGACCAATTAAATTCAATCTTCAATAAAATCTCCGAATAAATCATCTGATAACTTAAACGAATAACATCATCGAACTTGCTCGATTAAATCCCAAAGACTGAACTCTTCATCCAAATAAAAATCAAATTAATTAAATTCTTCAAATGATATTCATCCGATTTTCAACTCCGAACTCGACAATTAAACATTTTGTATGGTTTAGATTGGACGTAACTGAGCTCAAACAAATCATCTGACAAGTTAATTTATGACCGATGATAAAGTCAGTGAGTATGGTCTTGAACAGATAAGTCGAGAATCCATTTTTCTGCAAAGACCAACAGACTGAACAAATCGGTTAGCGGTTAATTAAAAATGCCATGTAGAATGAAATGACGTGCAAAATAAACCTAATAATACCAGGACAAAATTTAAGGTATTACACTAAGTACAAATCACACACGTTTTTGGTATAACCTAGATACACATATAAATTAAATTGCCACTTCATTGAAAAAACTAAGGTATTTTAAATTGCCCCACACTTTATTGATGAAGATGAGTTTCTATAGAAGCCGAGTATTTTCTAGAAAATTGTCCCACACTTTTATCTTACTATAAGAAATAACTCCTTTTACCTAATTTGAAAAAGTCCTGTTATTTTGATTTTACCAGCAAGATGCTGAAGGACATCATGAAAAGTACATACTATACTTTTTAATTTTAAAATTTTTGACGGATATATGTAAAATTTATGGGTTTAATCTCCGGAAATTGTTTTTTAGAATTTTAAAATGGCGAAAATATATGTCCACTCAGTTTTATAATTTCACGGACGAATATATCATATTTTTATCTTGGTTATCATATAAAATTGAGGAGTAAAATAATTTCGAATTTATTAAATATAATGTGTATTAATTGTTTCATTGTTTTTAAGGCCGCAAGATTGATTCTGCAGCATTGCTAATTTGTTGCTGATGTGATTTAAGTGGGAGAGTGTGTGCTTTTCGCTTGTATTTTGTTTGGTTCTGTATGTATTATAGCACAACTTGTTCTCTGTTATTGAATACAATTTCAGCTTTTCCAAAAAAAAAGAAATTTTCTTTATAAAATTAAAAAATGAATATATATTTTCTTTGTAATACAAAAGCGCTCTTAGCAAAAGAACAGAAGAAGGCGATAATAGAGACCAATCTTCATAAAAATACTAAGCAAACTCCAACCTTTTAGGTTCGAACAAGAAGGAAAAAAACCAAACTTCAAGAAGCGTACACGAAAATTATTTCTTTGCTTCTTCCTCTTATTCAAGGTTACGGTACAATATTTCATCACCATTAATGTTTGAAGGCGTGTTGAGTTTTGATGTTGATTTTTGTTATTTTGATTGTGATTGAATGTTATATTTTGTTGAGATAGTAATAGGTTTTTGTTATTATTTAATGTTATATTTTGTTGTGATTGAGTGAGATTGAGATTTTTTTATGTTGTTGAGAATATTATATATTTTTGTTGTAGTTGTTTCATTCTTATTGTGTTGTTGCATTGACATTGTTAACGTATTGTTGACATTGTCGTTGTATTAATGTATTATGGTATATATTATTTTTCCATATTGTCGAAAAGTGATTTAGTAAGTTGTTATATTGAGAATGTTGTTTTTGTGTTCTAGATTATTTAAGTTGGATGTATCCAATAGAGTGATACATGAAGATCTTTAAAGGATATACGAATAATCAATACTGTCCAGAATCTTCAATCGTTGAAAGGCACATCATAGAAAAAGTTAAGTTCAGTTCAAACTATTTCTCATAAGCAACGTCTATAAGAAGTCCAAAGTCACGTTGTGATGGTAGATATATAGAAGTATTTAAAATTTAAATGTTAAGTCAAGGGTTTAAGATATAGTTCATCAAACACATTTTGTATATATTGGATAATGTTGATGAAGCTTAACCTTACTTATCTGCTAACAAAAGAGATAACAAGAAAAAATATCTCTGAATGAGTGACAAGCAATTGTTGAGGGAGTATAATAAAAATTTCATAAATTAATTTAATGATATAATTTCTAATTATGGTAGTGCATATGAAACAACTATATGAATGTCATACATGCTTAAATTTAATGACCACAATGACAATACCCGCAACCTCAATTTAAAAGCATGATAAGAATCATAAGATTTAAAAAGAACCAAACTCGTGTTCATATTCACATATTTAAAAATAGCATGCAAACTCAAAATACATCCAAAGTCTCGTGCAGGAAGTCATGAAAGAAAGCTAAAAAAATATCAATTTAAGAAACAATACAATCACTATAGTCCAGACATATTCAACACAATTTCAACACTCACATAAAATCAAGATTTGTGTGGTTTATTCAATTTACACACATAATTTCAATGCACACATACACTACGAGGCCAACTATCCTGAAGAGTTTTTCATTTGATATTTAACGAGGCCAGGAATGTGTGCATTCATCATATATTCAATCCAGTCAAAGCTAGTAGGGTCAAAGTTTAATTCTACATTATTCATCTTAGGATCATCCTTTGGTACCGTCCTCAAAATTTCAGTGTTGGTATCATCAAAGCTGAAATGAAAAATAATTATAATGTTTTATGATTATGAAAAAAATTAAATCAGGAAAATATAATTTTCTAATAACCAAAGGCTATATAAAATTACTTACACATATTTAAAATAGACATATGGTTTGTATAGTATTGCCAATCGATGCATCATTCTAATTTTTCTACTTTTCTTATTATAAACATCTTGGAACCTATTGTGACATATTTTGTTCACCAGACTTAAGACCTTGAAAATGTGTCAAACATGTAAAAAAGATTAATTATTGGTATAATAATTTTAACATAAAGACAATCAATGAAATTAGTTTAACATACCTTCAGTGGTAAGACATGTGTGAATTTAATATAAATGTTGAAAGCAGCAAAACTATTCACCAGAGTTCCATTTGAAATGACTATTGGCTTTCCATTTTGATTTATGCAAGGGCTTTTCATGAAATAATGATAGCAAATATTGCGAATATCACAATATTTGAGAGGATTTCTTAACGACGAAGAAACATGGTAGATAAAATTTTTAGGAGATTGATTCGAATGAGTGAGAATGGTTGTAATCGCACAATTGATTACCATGTCTGCAGGAATCTACATATCAACATTCAAATTAACTTAAAAAACACATAAATAATACAAGTTAAATAAATGATAAATATGTAATAAAGTTTAAAAGATTTTGTAGGATGCCGTGTTTTTAAGATTTTTTTTCTTCGAATTTTAGGGAGAGAAAAAAAACGAAGGACTTAGAAATTAAATAAAGAATATCCTCCCTGACGAGTAACATATTTGTTTTTCTTTTTAGTACAAAATCTCTCAAAATTAGAGAAATTCAAAAAGTTTAATGAAAGAGGTTTTATAGAAGATTTTGAAGGGTTTAGATGACTATTCAAGTTCAATTTCTGTTGTTATATAATACAGTTGTATATGTCTTAAAATCTCTTTATTTGTAAAAATAATATTTTTTCTTAGATTTTGTCATATGCAAGTAGGGGTGAATAACGATCGATATTTGTCGGATTTGGATGAAAAAACTTAATCAGTCTATTTAGTGCCATTGGTTTGTTCGGTTTCGGTTTTGACGGTTTTTAGACACAAGAAAATAAGAAGTTTACATTTTTTAGACACAAGAAAATAAAGTTCTCAATTTTTATTTTACAACTTTAACCCAATAATTTTCAAAAAATTTCAAAGCTTCTCTGTAAAATATGTTGGTTGATTTCTAAAACTTCTTTGCAGTTGGTTCAATAACAGAAATTGAGAAAAAAGGGAGTGTTGAAGAACAAAGAAAAAAATGAGTGAGGAAGAAATAGAGAGGAAAAAAGGATTTTTTTTTCAATAACAAAGAAAAAGAATTGAGTAGTTGCTTGAAACAAACCTATAACTAAATTTTTCTTAAATGATTCATGTAACAATGGACAAGAAGCTAGTATGAGTTTAATTATTACGCCTATAAATTTTTACATAATGAATTGATTTTGATTTGAAAAAAAATACTGTAACAGCTTTGTTGGTAATCGAAGCATTAAATAGAATTGTGCTAGTTTTTAGTTTGAGTTTGACAGATAGTTAATGTGCTTTTTAGTTGAAATATTAAAAATCGAAACAAAGGTATAACCTAATAAGTATAGTAAAGTATATCGGTTTATAATAATTTTTGTTGGGCTATACTTTTCAATCCGCAATCGACTATGTAAATCCATATAAAACTTTATAAATCCATCAATTAGATCTGGGACTCACCCAAGCCCACCCACAAGCTAGAGTGTGGAACTCGAGCCTTAGTGGTTGGTATCAAGCGAATAGAGTAAATTCGATTTGGTTTATTACTTGCTGGAGTATTTGGAGGTCTAGAAATGAATGTATTTTCAATAATGTAGTTACTGAGGTCGACAATATTGTTTTCGACATTAAACTTTATTTTTGGAAAATTGGTTGATCCTAGGTAGGAAGGAGAGCAAGCCGTGTTGCTTGTATGATTGGTTCAAATTTTCATTTGACTTTTTATAATTTGTCTATTGGTTTGAGATTTTCATAATCTCCTATTAATAGATTCTGCTTATAAAAAAAAACAATCAGTTTTATCGAATTTGAGTTGGTTATCCACTCCTACATGCGAGGGTGCGTGAAAGAATGCTTATGTGCGATTTTGAACTACCCTACGCACAGGGTGGATGGGATCATATGTGAGGCAGGTGATTATGCATGTGGATTACACGAGGGGTGTATAGCTTCAAGGTCTGAAATGTGACATGAGAAGAAAAAGTATATTAACAATTGTTTGCACTTTATTCGAGAAATGTTTAAATCGAAGGAAATTGTGATTGTTTTTGCAGATATTCTGGCGGATGTATTCTCTCAATCATATTTTACTTAAATTTATATCCATGTTAATATAAAAAAATCTAAATACACTTACTGCATCTATAATTGTCTTGGGATTACCAGCGAAAGCTTTCAGTTTTCCTTGACCATAACTATAAATCACACTGTCAATAGTTCTGTAACCACAAATTAAACAATTTGTTACCAAACAACGATATATGTCAAGAAATACATATTGTATAATAAAACAACAATGTTATGTTGACACGAAAAAATAACATAAAAATTCATATATATGCATTGAATAATGTTTTTTTTTATGTTTTTAAAAACATTTTAGAAAAAAACTATTTTCATAAAAAAATTGATTTTAAAAATTGATTTGTATTAAAAATATAAAATTATTTTATTAATCAGTTTTATCATTACATTGATCACAAAAGTGGATGTTATTAACTATTTATTTTATTTATAATTTATTAATCAATTTCACTACTGTATTAATCAATAAAATATATATTAATAACCATTTTTTGATATTAAATATTAAAATGTATCAAATAATCTTTACTCTCTATTAATTAACTTTATTTATTATTTAATTTTATTTTAGATTTAAAAATTTATTAATTAAATTATGAACTGTATTAACCAACGTTAATCAAAGTTGATTTGAGACATTATTTTTAAAGTCAAAGTACTCAATAACCATACTATGAACTATTTTAACCAACATATATATTACACTCAATTAATTAACCAACATTGTTTTTTCACGTTTTTTAACATCAAAACATATTAACCAAACTCAAGATTCATTTAACTAAGTTCTTACATTCCATTAAAAAAATTGTTTTAAAAAAAATAAAATAAAATTTAGAAAAGTAAAAAATATCAAAGTCACTATTTATCATATTTCTTAACACGATTCTTTAATATATTTCATTTTTCTATTTTTTTTCTTAAAATATCTTTTAAGATGTACAAGAGAATTATAGCAATCGAAAAAAGTTTCTAAAAGTGAAAGGTGGAGTTAAAATTTCTTAGTTATGTTGGTCTATTTTATCAAACCAAAGAATTTTCAAATACGTCAAAAACATGCTAAAAATTATAATGAGTAAATACGTCAAAAACATGAGATAATTATGATTGATAAATATATATAATCACAAAAAAAATATGTCAAAAACATGCTAAAAATATATGGAGTTAAAAAAATTATAATGGGTAAATACATCAAAAACATGCTAAAAATATGAGACAATCACGAAAAAAATACATGAGACAGTCACGAAAAAATGCTACAAATATCTATTTTTATAAATAAAAAACATGAGATAATTATGATTGATAAATATATAAATTTCTTATGAAAAACAAAAATTAAAAAGTTGTCCTGCTTTGTGAATTAAAAATATCACCAAAAGAATCGGTATATATATTCTTCTGGACTTTCAAATCACAAGATAAGATTAAAGGTTAGAGTAGTAATGCTATTGAGAAATATTGATCAGTCTTTAGGGTTGTGCAATGGAACTTGGTTGATAATTACAAAAATGAAAAGATATGTACTACAAGGTATGATTATATCCGATAACAATATAGGTCAGAAGGTTTTTATTCCAAAGTTATCGTTGACTCCTTCTAATAAAAGAGTTCCTTTCAAATACCAACGTCAGCAATTTTTATTAATGGTTTTATTTGCAATGATTATCAACTAGAGTCAAGGTCAATTACTTAAATTCGTTGTAGTACACCTACCCTAGTCAATTTTTTTCCCATGGACAGCTATATGTGGAACTACCAAGGGTTACTTCAAAGAAACGATTAAAAATATTGCTAACTGATGACGAAGGTCAACATACAACTGAAATAGAAAATATCGTTTACAAAGAAGTCTTTTGTAATATTCAGTAGTTATGTGTTTACTTATTTATCAACAACTATGTGACTTAAAATATTATATTTTATATGCAAATCTAAATTTTAGATTAAAGTATATTCTGTTATAAGTTTGTTTGCAATTTTTTCATACATTATATTGATTTATATATGCAATATTAAAAAATACACGTGCATCGCACGAGTTAATGTCTAGTAGGATTAAAACCTTATGAATATTAGTGAGAAAAACTTAGGAGGATAACGAGGTGAATGAACTAGAAAGATAACTTAGGTTATGAGCATGACTTAGGTGGCGATGCTTGGACGCAAAGGTACCTCAATGTGTACTGTGGACGAGTAGTCGCTAAAATTTTAGCTTAGACACAAACTAATATGCTTTGTATAGAATATGAGTTAATGTTTTGAGACATGGTGAATGTGATCACCTAGTGATTGACAAGTACAATTACGTTATAACCTTATGGTTTTCTATTTAAACGAGGCATAAAATAATAAGATTTTACTATAAAAAAATTCTTTAAGCAGATTATACCCTAATCCTTACTAATATGAAGCCGCCAAAAGCATCATTCTTTGAGATGGATTGTAAGACAAAAAAAAAAATATTCAATGTTCTTCTATCTTGAACAAAACATTTTTTCTGCCATTGCAATCTATCTCACATAATGGTGTTGTTGTTGTCGTTGTTTTATTTTTTTGTAATAACCCTCAGTTAAAGAAGGGTACTAAGTTGATAGATTGCAAGTGTTAGAAATCATTCTTGCTTCAAGTTACCCCAAGAAAGGAGTTTAACCAACAATGATGTGAGCTCAACCTTTGAAAAGAGCTCAGATGATATATTACAAGTGCATAAAATAATTTTTGGTTCAAGTTAAACAAAGAATTAAGTTTAACTAACAAAGAAGATAACTAACTCAACCTTTGAAGAGTACTCAATTGATAGATTATAAGTGCAGACAAATCATTCTTGTTTTCAAAATAAATTGTTTTAGTGGGTATGCAACAAAATTTGGATATCACCGAAGATTTTTTGTAAACAATGTTTTTTAATATTTTGTGTAAACAATGTATTTCCCAAAAATATAAATAAATTATCACCTCGATTTTCTTTAACACCAAGGTGATAGTTAATATAAAACCTTAATTTTATAGTAAAATCGAGGTGGTTAGTAAGCATATTTTACTTTTAAATCACTCGTTAAATAGATTTTATCCTAATACTAAATTATATACATTGTATTTTTAATATTATATATAAACAATTTAATTTAAAAAAAAACAGTTTATTCACCTCGATTTTTTTCTTGTCCGAAGGGATAGTTAAGCTTTTTTTTTTTTTACTATATTCAACTCCCTTAAATAAATCACTGTCATCCATTTAATGTTTATCAATGCTCATGAAAGTGTCATCAGTGATCCGCGTGAAACCTAAGGGACATCCTTTATAGAAGCATGTTGACTATTGGAAATCTAACTTAAATGAAACATGAATCACTTGAAACATAAAGACATTTAAAAAAATTCTCTAAGATGGATTGTTAGAGCAGAAAATTACTTGGGTTTAAGGTTTGTTTTTTTAATTATTTATTTGACCATAAAATCATATATTTGAATATTCATTTTGTTTATCTAACCCTTATTTTGTTTTGCTTCAAAATCAAATGCATGTAAGATCCGTAGAGAATAATCTTTCATCCAACTTGATCTTCTCCAAGATTTAATAATTTGAAGATCTAAAATCTATATCTTCTTGGAATTCGATTTTTACCTAAATCTCTAGGGAATGTGATTTTTATTTTAAACAATGTAATACTTTGTGTAAAAAATATAATATTCTGGATAAACAATGTAATATTCTGGGTAAACAATGTAACAATAATTAAAAAAATTATCTTATCCCTCGATTTTCAAGATAAACAGAGATGAAAGATACGCTAGTTTTGAAAATAATAAAAGTGTTGCTGTTGGGGTTCGAACCCAAGTGAATGTAACTTTACCTATGAGTTTTAATACCTCCGAGGTAATAAGTTGGAAATTATCATGTCGCCCTCTGTTACCTCGCTTCTCTAGCCGATGTATTATGCATTTCGCGTCCGAGGTAAAAAGCGCTTTTGTAGAGGTAAACCCTATAGTCGCGTCTGTCCCAAAATACGATGCTTATGAAAAGCAAGAATTCAGATACATGCACTATTGCTTTTCATCAACCAAATATGTCATAGTCCCATAGTTCAACCAAATGAGCTGGAGTTCCATAGATGATGTGGACCTCAAAGTGGGTCAGAGTCGCATACGAGGAAAGGGCTCAAAATGAGTTTGAGTCTCATGGAGAAATGATTCTTGATGTGTCTTAGATTTCTACAAGAAAGTTAAAGCATGATACAAGGATCTGTGGCCTGTGTTGATAATCCTAGACGTAGAATTATCCAGGGAAATATGTTTTTGTACAATTTCCGATTAGTGACTTATTTGAGTTGGTGAACTCAAGCGTATATATTGCCATACAATATTAAAAATATCTCTTAAATACTTAAGTCTTAGTTATATTGTGTGAATGATAAACAAGTAATGAAAGATGAAGACTTGAGTTAGGAATCAAATAGAAATCTTGTAGAGCCGAGTGAATCCATATGATAGAATATCTTATTGAGATAATTATCTCACCCTACTATTATTGTTGTTTTTCTGGTGTTAATTACAGGTTAAGTGCAAGAAAATTGTTTGTTGATGTTTCGAAGGACTCTGACTATTGTGATTTTCTCCGGTGGATTGTGTGCAATGAAGATATTGCATATAGATCTTAGTTTTTATTTAGGCACTATTATATGGCATGTGTCATACTTTGTATTTTATCTTATGTACATGTATATAATGATACTGCTAAACACTTGTGTTGTATCATTACCAAATTAATATCTCGTATAATGTATTTTTTAAATGTATATTATCTTTTTTTAAGGATGAATATTAACTAATTGAGATCTGGTTGGGAGAAATAAGGAAATCTCAGACCAAAAGAAACAATTACAAGAAGTCGAAAGGAAAATTGACCAATCATACAAGCTACACTGCCTGCTATC
The DNA here is from genome assembly GCA_963859935.3 of Lathyrus sativus. Classification (NCBI taxonomy): domain Eukaryota; kingdom Viridiplantae; phylum Streptophyta; class Magnoliopsida; order Fabales; family Fabaceae; genus Lathyrus; species Lathyrus sativus. Next base: position 464,474,513 of record OZ012741.1, on the reverse strand, counting down.
TTTCCTACCTAGGATCAACCAATTCAAAGAGGAAATTTTGATGTCGAAAACAATTTCATCGACCTCAGTGACTACATTATTGAACATAAAATCATTTCTAGACCTTCAAATACTCCAACAGGTAATGAACCAAATAAAATTTAATCTGTTCGCTTGACACCGGCCACTAAGGCTCGAGTTCCACACCTTCACGTGAGGATAACAACAAGTTTCCGATATTATCTCTATATCCGTCCACTCACAAATTTTGTTCCAAACCTGCGTGGATATAAAGCATGAAAAGAAGAGATGGGAGACGTCCTCAAAACTACTAGAACAAAACACACAATCCAAATCTAACTCAGAATCAAACACCTTTCTTTTTAAAAAATTAGTTCTAGTTGGAAATCTATCTAGCGTCATTCTCCAGCTGAAAGTTTGAACTTTCGCCGGGATAACCGTCTTCCAGAGAAACTCAAGATGGGAGGCACAGTCAGATCCAATATCTTGATCAAAGTAGGAGTATGTTAAAGATGATTGTAAAGAGATAACATTGAACGAAAAAGAATCATGCAGCAGCCACCGCCATTTATCGGACTCGCCGGGAGTAATAGAAACATTTTCCCGCATATTACAACAATCAGTCTAGTCTGGTTCAGGAGGAAAATCTGAGTCGATCAAAGATTCTCTAATTTTCCAGGTCCACTGCCCGTTCTCCCATGATCCCATATCCCGAACGGACACCAACTTCCTCGAACAACTCTGAAACAGCCGCTGAAATCTCTCTTTAAATGGCAAGTCACCATTCCAAGTAGACTGCCAGAACGCGACGTCGTGGCCTTCATCAACAGAGCAGACCGTAAGGTTGCATAAATTAGCGTTAGAATTGAATGAAGCGTTGGTCAAAATATCCTTCATCCACATCGAGTCAGTTTTCAATTTATCAGCGTCAAAGTAAGTTTGCGTCTTGATACTGAGGTTGTTGTATCTATTTGTGAGGGTCTTCCTCCAAATTTCATTACCACCAGTTTGGAACCTCCAAAGCCATTTTGCCAACAAAGCACTATTGAAGCGACCCACATGCTTAATTCCAAGACCGCCATGTTCCTTAGATTTACAAACAGAATTCCAAGAAACCCAAGGAATGAAACTATGGCTTGAGTTTCCAGCCCATAGGAACCGACGTTGGATCGCGATAATATCCTTCACAACTTTTTTGGGAGCCTTGAAGAAAGCCAAATAATCTAGAAGTTGTTATTTCATGTTCCTTTGATTCTCTCATGTATTAAGGGTTGAGTAGTTCTTTTATTCCTTATTAATTCAAATATTTGCTTACAAAAAATACTCTCTTTGTTTTAAAATGAATGTGATTTTAACAAATAAAATTTATTATAAAATGAATGTCATTCTCATTTTTTAATGTAGACATTATTGCTAGTTTCCAATTGTGTCCTTTAATTATTATTTTTTATTCTACATCTAACATATTTATAATATTAATTTAGTAAAAACGAATTTCTTAATTTATATAAAACACTTAAACCACAATTATTTTAAAACTGAGAAAATATTTTAATAATTGTGAGTAAGTGTGAACATACCTTAATCCTTCAATCCAACCAGGAAAGGGATCCTTGATAGTACTGGTTACCATTGTAGGGCGTATAATGATCAATGGAACATTATCTTTATGATGCATTAAAAGCATCTCTCCCATTGCTTTTGTGAATACGTATGTGTTTGGCCAACCATGCAAATTCGCCCTATTTTTTTATTTTACATAATTTAAATCAGATCACAAAATATTAGATATATAACCTGATAAGTTATAACCACTCATGATAAAAGAATTTAGTAAAAGCAACAGAAAAATAATTTGACTAACCTTTCCATTCCATAATCTTTCAATGCAAATTTCATTGTATTTTCATCAGTATTCATTGCTTGGAGTTCAGCTATTTTGTTGTCCAACAAATTCATTTCTGTGTGTATGTCTAACTTTGAGGTCCCTCTTAGAGATTGACCCATCTCAAATGCTTTCTCTCTTACTATTCCATCTTCATACTTAGCATCTCCACACACATATGCTACAAGTTACAAGGCTTATGTTATTAATTACTAATAATTAGTTCACATAAATTAAAGACAAAATCTATAATTTTAACCATACAGAATTTTACCAGTGGACATGTGGACAAAAGCTTTTAGTTTTCGACAATTCTTTGCAATGTTCAATGCATGTAAAGCTCCTTTTGTATTAACACCCATTGATATATCAAATCTATAGAGAAATGAAGAATTATTTGAATGATTAAATTATTTACTAATTATAGTACTTAGCTTTTTCTTTAACGAAAATTAGGTTTCACCTTTCATCAAATTTGGTAGATGCAGCGGAATGAACAAGCACGTCTATCTCATCAAAGATTTCATTTTTAAGCTTTTGATCTTTTATTCCAAAATTTTGAATGGCAACATCTCCTGCAACTGCTACAACCTTGTTTGATATGAAAGAATTAAAATCTCCACCCAACTCGCCTCGTAGTACTCGAAATAAATCAATTTCAAAAACCTGGTATGTGACAATTACATAAATTTAATTATGAACACAAATACTATATATGTCTCTTCCTTTTTTCTCAGTCGTTTTTATTTTGAAGGAGTAATTATAAACTCATTCTGAACCTCATTTTGCAAGCGACGTTCAGCCAAATCCAAGTTTGAAGCTCTTAGGAGTAAATACAGTTTTTTAATCTCAGGTTGAGTCCTTAGTATCTTTTCAATAAAAACTGCACATATAGATAATGTATGGTGAAATGAATTATTATTATTATTAATTTATTAAATTAGAAAAGATATTATATAGTACCTTTTGCCAAAAAACCAGTTGCGCCGGTGACTAAAATAGTCTTTCCCTTGAAGAAGTCTTGCATGTTTCCAGAATTATTAAGAGAAAAGAAGGAAAGTGATAGTTAAGTTATAATGTATGGTGACATATGTGATTTGGAAATTTAAAATTAGCCCTAAACCACTCTCCTCCAGCTAATGAATAAGATGGAACTATTTGTTGGTCTATTATTATTAATGTGAATTGTACAATTGTAGTTAAACACATGTGTCACATAACACCTTAACGTTCAATACTGTGAAACAATACACAATTTCAACCAAAACACCTTCGTTCACCCAAGCTTGTCTCTTCAATATCCATTCATCACTTTGTATTTGTCATTTTCGTCATCATCGTCAAGGAGGTTGACAAGACCATCACGATCATGACATCGTGAAGGAAGAGTACACCAACCAAGTTGTCATAGTCGAGAAGGAAGACAACAACAACATCGTCGTTGCCGTATGGAAGGAAGACAACACCAACACCAATATCATTTACTTAGTCATCATGTTTAGGGTACATAAGATATTTTACCCATGCATCTACAGTAAACTTCATTTGTCATTGTTGTGGTTGTTGTTTATGTTCTTGTTGTTCATGTTGTTGTTGTTGTTGTTGTTTTATAGTTTTATATTGAAGAAGTAATATAACAAGTTTGTGAAGATATGTTATACTGAGGAATTCAAGGTTAGTACTAGTCTTATGTAACCAATAATGTTATTCTAATGAGTTATAGATACTAATCATATATATTTTTTACTATGTTAATAATAGGTTAAAAGCGAAGTAGGAATACAAAACAAGGCAAAAAAACATGTACCCCCATAGATTGTCTCGGGGGGTTACAGGAAACTTGAGAAAAGAATCATGCTTGAAAAACAACCAGAAATAGGAGATGATCACATCCCATCTCCATCGTCAAAACATGAAAAATGGAAGAGGGCTCGATTAAGACGAAATGGAGAGTACACCTCTGAGGCGTCAAGAGTAGTTGCTGAGAAAATTGTAAGTATGATTTATTTATCTTATGTTATTTGTTATTTAAATTCATTGGTAACAATATATGTAAGTTGCTCATGTTGTGTAGGATAAGCTGTTTGAGGCAGTTGTTGGTGCGGTAAAGCAGCAAGCAAAAAATAATATTAAGAACCCAGTTTTGTCGTCTCCACAGGGATCAGTGCGATATGAACGTCGTTCAACGACCTCTACATTTCTAAGCTTATTGTTCAAAAGGTTTGGTTTAAAAGGTTCAGGAAACCATATATAAAAACAGAAAATATAAAATAAAGACTGAAATATAAATGGAGCCTTGTTGGGATTGGATTTCATCAATTGATAACACATCCATTCTTCTGAACAAATTAAACACAACGCAATCATTCATCTAATATCATCACGTATCACTCACGACAAAACTTACCTCTAACGCGGCGTCGAGAGAAAAACCATGTTGTCTAATTGGTGATCTCTCACCCAACAAAAACACAACACAGAGCATTAAGATCTGATACTCACGCAAATGCTAAGCCTAAATCTATCTCTAGCGTTTAGGACCTAACCGGAAATCATCCTAGATCCAGATCCGAAAAGTATATCTCTATCACGATTCAAATCAAATATTAACAGGTAAACAAGAATGAAACCCATATCAGATAAACAATTGTTTTGCATAAAAAACAATGATCAGAATACGTACACACGCTTAACCCTTTTTACATGTATTCATCTAATCCGCCAAATGGTTGTGAACATCATTCTTCATCACTATTTTCACATACCCACACAATATCATATTGATCCTACCCATGCTACCCATGCTACTTAATCAACACAACACCATAGAGGATAAAATGAATAACAACTTCAAAACCATGTCAAAAGTTTATTCATTGATAGAAGAAAATCTAAGATCAAAGATGTGAAAAGGTTTTGTTAAGACCCACAAATACATAATCAAAGATAATCAATCAATAGAGAATCCAAAATAAGTTCACACACATATATTAGATGAAATACATAAGGTATCAAAAGATTACAATCCAAAACCCAACAAGAGATCGAAGATCTTACCTCCTCCCCCTTGGGGTTTTGTGTTTCTCTCTCTAAAGAAATGAAGAGAGATAAGTTCTGATGTTCCAAAATGTTACAAAATGAAGTTCTCTCCCAAAAAAGGAGTTATGACCTAAAAATACAAGAAAATGACTTAAATACACATTTTGGTTCTGTCATGTTCGCTAGGCAAACAGCTAGTGAACAACTAGCGAACGCGAACTTTTGGCACTTTCAGATCTGTTCAATTCTGGGCTCGTTCGCTACCTGCTCGCTAGGCGAGCTGCTATTGATCTGACAGCATTTTTCTACTGGAAGTGTTCGCTGGAGACTCACTGCGCCTTCGCCTAGCGAGTGCTTCGCTACCTTTCCTCGCTGCATCTTCGCCTAGCGAGCTTGCTGTTTGTTTGCTTGTTTTCTTGGTTCCTTTGCCCATTTCTTGTGTCTTACTTTTCCATTTGTTTTGTGCCTGATTCCTGCACAATAGCATACAAATCAAAGGTACCAAGAGATTTTCACAATATATTGCAAACTAAACAAAACAAGAGTGGTTTTCAACACTTTTATGACAAAAATGAGTGAAAGGTGCCAATATATGATAGATCAAATAAGTGAAATTTGGAATCTAACAACTCGCCCCAACTAGCTTTTTGCTTGTCCTCAAGCAAAGTATGCCTCTCATTTTGCAATAAGAGGATTTTCTCAAGACTAAGATTCACCCAAGAAAGGATAAAATTGGCTCAAACACAAATGATGCAAACAAGCCATGGTTTGAAATGTTTAGAATCAAACAATACAAAAGAACTAACTTCTTAAAACAAATATTAAGCCATGCATCAATCAACAACTATGTTTTTCATGAATGAATCACTCTAACTCTCCTCTTCGAATAAGGATTGAAGAAATTACGCGTTTGCAACCGCGGGGACAATTTCACTCAACTAACAAACAATGCCAATATCAATTCAATTCATACAAAATCTAACAATCAAAAGCAAAAATATGGAAGCAAGAAGATCACTAAGGTCTTTAAGATTGTAGCTTGGTCGGGTTTACAAACAAGGGACATTTCTAAGGCCATTGAAACGAAATTTCCGATGCAAAAGAGGCATTCACCGCACACATTATTTACACACCTCAACTTCATTCCATTTGTTTCTTAGTTGCAAACCTTCCCAACTCTTATTTCACAACTCATTCTTTCACTATTTTTCTTTTTCAAGCAAACATTCTTTTTCTTTTCTCTCTCTTTTTTCTTTCTTTCTTTTTTCATATTCACACAATTTTTTTTTGGTGCTAGCTTGAATTTTTCAAAAGTTGTAACAACCCAATATCTTTCTTTTTCATTCGCCCCAACTTAACTTTTACTCAACCCTCAAGTGAATGCTCTTAGCTTTTTATGGCAAAGAAGACAATTAAAACAAATTCAAGGGTTCAAGAAAATTTTTAGAATCTCTCAAAATTAAGAATGAGATTCACATTGTTTAGGCTCAAAGGGGTTAACGAATTCTCTCTACTCACGGGTAAGTTGCATTTGGAACTGGTTGTTCTCAATATAAACAAGTGCCTTGATCATTTCTAATGCTTCCATAAATTCACAATGATAACAAGATAAAGCATGAATCATACGAATCAACAAAGTTTATCAGAAATCCAGCATTTAGTAAACAATGGAAGCTTTCTCACAAATTGTGGTTTTTAATCCTAAGTGAAACAATCATTCAAACGAGTTGCCAAAAGAACAAATTTCATTTGCAAAAAGACTTAAGTTCTTAAGCATTCTAAAATTCTAAACAAAGGAAACCATGTACCTTGACAACATTCACTTGTTTCATACTATCATCGTCATCCAAACTCGGTCGAAGCTTCATTGAATGCTTTTATACCGAAAGCAACCACTCTAGAAGGAGTTTTAGTCATTCCTGAATAAACCAGAAAAAAAAACATAAAAAGAAACACTATATACAAAATATAGAAAGCTTAAAAACATAGAACAGTTGTAATGCACTTCAAAATCTCAACACCAATCCCCGGCACCGGTGCCATTTTGTTGGTGCGGTAAAGCAGCAAGCAAAAAATAATATTAAGAACCCAGTTTTGTCGTCTCCACAGGGATCAGTGCGATATGAACGCCGTTCAACGACCTCTACATTTCTAAGCTTATTGTTCAAAAGGTTTGGTTTAAAAGGTTCAGGAAACCATATATAAAAACAGAAAATATAAAATAAAGACTGAAATATAAATGGAGCCTTGTTGGGATTAGATTTCATCAATTGATAACACATCCATTCTTCTGAACAAATTAAACACAACGCAATCATTCATCTAATATCATCACGTATCACTCACGACAAAACTTACCTCTAACGCGGCGTCGAGAGAAAAACCATGTTGTCTAATTGGTGATCTCTCACCCAACAAAAACACAACACAAAGCATTAAGATCTGATACTCACGCAAATGCTAAGCCTAAATCTATCTCTAGCGTTTAGGACCTAACCGGAAATCATCCTAGATCCAGATCCGAAAAGTATATCTCTATCACGATTCAAATCAAAGATTAACAGGTAAACAAGAATGAAACCCATATCAGATAAACAATTGTTTTGCATAAAATACAATGATCAGAATACGTACACACGCTTAACCCTTTTTACATGTATTCATCTAATCCGCCAAATGGTTGTGAACATCATTCTTCATCACTATTTTCACATACCCACACAATATCATATTGATCCTACCCATGCTACCCATGCTACTTAATCAACACAACACCATAGAGGATAAAATGAATAACAACTTCAAAACCATGTCAAAAGTTTATTCATTGATAGAAGAAAATCTAAGATCAAAGATGTGAAAAGGTTTTGTTAAGACCCACAAATACATAATCAAAGATAATCAATCAATAGAGAATCCAAAATAAGTTCACACACATATATTAGATGAAATACATAAGGTATCAAAAGATTACAATCCAAAACCCAACAAGAGATCGAAGATCTTACCTCCTCCCCCTTGGGGTTTTGTGTTTCTCTCTCTAAAGAAATGAAGAGAGATAAGTTCTGATGTTCCAAAATGTTACAAAATGAAGTTCTCTCCCAAAAAAGGAGTTATGACCTAAAAATACAAGAAAATGACTTAAATACACGTTTTGGTTCTGTCATGTTCGCTAGGCAAACAGCTAGTGAACAACTAGCGAACGCGAACTTTTGGCACTTTCAGATCTGTTCAATTCTGGGCTCGTTCGCTACCTGCTCGCTAGGCGAGCTGCTAGCGATCTGACAGCATTTTTCTACTGGAAGTGTTCGCTGGAGACTCACTGCGCCTTCGCCGAGCGAGTGCTTCGCTACCTTTCCTCGCTGCATCTTCGCCTAGCGAGCTTGCTGTTTGTTTGCTTGTTTTCTTGGTTCCTTTGCCCATTTCTTGTGTCTTACTTTTCCATTTGTTTTGTGCCTGATTCCTGCACAATAGCATAAAAATCAAAGGTACCAAGAGATTTTCATAATATATTGCAAACTAAACAAAACAAGAGTGGTTTTCAACACTTTTATGACAAAAATGAGTGAAAGGTGCCAATATATGATAGATCAAATAAGTGAAATTTGGAATCTAACAACTCGCCCCAACTAGCTTTTTGCTTGTCCTCAAGCAAAGTATGCCTCTCATTTTGCAATAAGAGGATTTGCTCAAGACTAAGATTCACCCAAGAAAGGATAAAATTGGCTCAAACACAAATGATGCAAACAAGCCATGGTTTGAAATGTTTAGAATCAAACAATACAAAAGAACTAACTTCTTAAAACAAATATTAAGCCATGCATCAATCAACAACTATGTTTTTCATGAATGAATCACTCTAACTCTCCTCTTCGAATAAGGATTGAAGAAATTACGCGTTTGCAACCGCGGGGACAATTTCACTCAACTAACAAACAATGCCAATATCAATTCAATTCATACAAAATCTAACAATCAAAAGCAAAAATATGGAAGCAAGAAGATCACTAAGGTCTTTAAGATTGTAGCTTGGTCGGGTTTACAAACAAGGGACATTTCTAAGGCCATTGAAACGAAATTTCCGATGCAAAAGAGGCATTCACCGCACACATTATTTACACACCTCAACTTCATTCCATTTGTTTCTTAGTTGCAAACCTTCCCAACTCTTATTTCACAACTCATTCTTTCACTATTTTTCTTTTTCAAGCAAACATTCTTTTTCTTTTCTCTCTCTTTTTTCTTTCTTTCTTTTTTCATATTCACACAATTTTTTTTTGGTGCTAGCTTGAATTTTTCAAAAGTTGTAACAACCCAATATCTTTCTTTTTCATTCGCCCCAACTTAACTTTTACTCAACCCTCAAGTGAATGCTCTTAGCTTTTTATGGCAAAGAAGACAATTAAAACAAATTCAAGGGTTCAAGAAAATTTTTAGAATCTCTCAAAATTAAGAATGAGATTCACATTGTTTAGGCTCAAAGGGGTTAACGAATTCTCTCTACTCACGGGTAAGTTGCATTTGGAACTGGTTGTTCTCAATATAAACAAGTGCCTTGATCATTTCTAATGCTTCCATAAATTCACAATGATAACAAGATAAAGCATGAATCATACGAATCAACAAAGTTTATCAGAAATCCAGCATTTAGTAAACAATGGAAGCTTTCTCACAAATTGTGGTTTTTAATCCTAAGTGAAACAATCATTCAAACGAGTTGCCAAAAGAACAAATTTCATTTGCAAAAAGACTTAAGTTCTTAAGCATTCTAAAATTCTAAACAAAGGAAACCATGTACCTTGACAACATTCACTTGTTTCATACTATCATCGTCATCCAAACTCGGTCGAAGCTTCATTGAATGCTTTTATACCGAAAGCAACTAGTCATTCCTGAATAAACCAGAAAAAAAAACATAAAAAGAAACACTATATACAAAATATAGAAAGCTTAAAAACATAGAACAGTTGTAATGCACTTCAAAATCTCAACACCAATCCCCGGCACCGGTGCCATTTTGTTGGTGCGGTAAAGCAGCAAGCAAAAAATAATATTAAGAACCCAGTTTTGTCGTCTCCACATGGATCAGTGTGATATGAACGCCGTTCAACGGCCTTTACATTTCTAAGCTTATTGTTCAAAAGGTTGGGTTTAAAAGGTTCAGGAAACCATATATATAAAAACAGAAAATATAAAATAAAGACTGAAATATAAATGGAGCCTTATTGGGATTGGATTTCATCAATTGATAACACATGCATTCTTCTGAACAAATTAAACACAACGCAATCATTCATCTAATATCATCACGTATCACTCACGAAAAAGCTTATCTCTAAAGCGGCGTCGAGAGAAAAACCATGTTGTCTCATTGGTGATCTCTCACCCAATAAAAACACAACACAGAGCATTAAGATCTGATACTCACGCAAATGCTAAGCCTAAATCTATCTCTTGCGTTTAGGACCTAACCGGAAATCATCCTAGATCCAGATCCGAAAAGTATATCTCTATCACGATTCAAATCAAAGATTAACATGTAAACAAGAATGAAACCCATATCAGATAAACAATTGTTTTGCATAAAATACAATGATCAAAATACGTACACATGCTTAACCCTTTTTACATGTATTCATCTAATCCGCCAAATGGTTGTGAACATCATTCTTCATCACTATTTTCACATACCCACACAATATCATATTGATCCTACCCATGCTACCCATGCTACTTAATCAACACAACACCATAGAGAATAAAATGAATAACAACTTCAAAACCATGTCAAAAGTTTATTCATTGATAGAAGAAAATCTAAGATCAAAGATGTGAAAAGGTTTTGTCAAGACCCACAAATACATAATCAAAGATAATCAATCAATAGAGAATCCAAAATAAGTTCTCACACATATAATAGATGAAATACATAAGGTATCAAAAGATTACAATCCAAAACCCAACAAGAGATCGAAGATCTTACCTCCTCCCCCTTGGGGTTTTGTGTTTCTCTCTCTAAAGAAATGAAGAGAGATAAGTTCTGATGTTCCAAAATGTTACAAAATGAAGTTCTCTCCTAAAAATGGAGTTATGACCTAAAAATACAAGAAAATGACTTAAATACACGTTTTGGTTCTGTCACGTTCGCTAGGCAAACAGCTAGCGAACAGCTAGCAAACGCGAACTTTTGGCACTTTCAGATCTGTTCAATTCTGGGCTCGTTCGCTACCTGCTCACTAGGCGAGCTGCTAGAGATCTGACAACATTTTGCTACTGGAAGTGTTCGCTGGAGACTCACTGCGCCTTCGCCTAACGAGTGCTTCGCTACCTTTCCTCGCTGCATCTTCGCCTAGCGAGCTTGCTGTTTGTTTGCTTGTTTTCTTGGTTCCTTTGTCCATTTATTGTGTCTTACTTTTCCATTTGTTTTGTTCCTGATTCCTGCACAATAGTACACAAATCAAAGGTACCAAGAGATTTTCATAATATATTGCAAACTAAACAAAACAAGAGTGGTTTTCAACACTTTTATGACAAAAATGAGTGAAAGGTGCCAATATGTGATAGATCAAATAAGTGAAATTTGGAATCTAACAACTCGCCCCAACTAGCTTTTTGCTTGTCCTGAAGAAAAGTATGCCTCTCATTTTGCAATAAGAGGATTTGCTCAAGACTAAGATTCACCCAAGAAAGGATAAAATTGGCTCAAACACATATGATGCAAACAAGCCATGGTTTGAAATGTTTAGAATCAAACAATACAAAAGAACTAACTTCTTAAAACAAATATTAAGCCATGCATCAATCAACAACTATGTTTTTCATGAATGAATCACTCTAACTCTCCTCTTCGAATAAGGATTGAAGAAATTACGCGTTTGCAACCGCGAGGACAATTTCACTCAACTAACAAACAATGCCAATATCAATTCAATTCATACAAAATCTAACAATCAAAAGCAAAAATATGGAAGCAAGAAGATCACTAAGGTCTTTAAGATTGTAGCTTGGTCGGGTTTACAAACAAGGGACATTTCTAAGGCCATTGAAACGAAATTTCCGATGCAAAAGAGGCATTCACCGCACACATTATTTACACAGCTCAACTTCATTCCATTTGTTTCTTAGTTGCAAACCTTCCCAACTCTTATTTCACAACTCATTCTTTCACTATTTTTCTTTTTCAAGCAAACATTCTTTTTCTTTTCTCTCTCTTTTTTCTTTCTTTCTTTTTTCATATTCACACAATTTTTTTTTGGTGCTAGCTTGAATTTTTCAAAAGTTGTAACAACCCACTATCTTTCTTTTTCATTCGCCCCAACTTAACTTTTACTCAACCCTCAAGTGAATGCTCTTAGCTTTTTATGGCAAAGAAGACAATTAAAACAAATTCAAGGGTTCAAGAAAATTTTTAGAATCTCTCAAAATTAAGAATGAGATTCACATTGTTTAGGCTCAAAGGGGTTAACGAATTCTCTCTACTCACGGGTAAGTTGCATTTGGAACTGGTTGTGCTCAATATAAACAAGTGCCTTGATCATTTCTAATGCTTCCATAAATTCACAATGATAACAAGATAAAGCATGAATCATACGAATCAACAAAGTTTATCAGAAATCCAGCATTTAGTAAACAATGGAAGCTTTCTCACAAATTGTGGTTTTTAATCCTAAGTGAAACAATCATTCAAACGAGTTGCCAAAAGAACAAATTTCATTTGCAAAAAGACTTAAGTTCTTAAGCATTCTAAAATTCTAAACAAAGGAAACCATGTACCTTGACAACATTCACTTGTTTCATACTATCATCGTCATCCAAACTCGGTCGAAGCTTAATTGAATGCTTTTATACCGAAAGCAACCACTCTAGAAGGAGTTTTAGTCATTCCTGAACAAACCAGGAAAAAAAACATAAAAAGAAACACTATATACAAAATATAGAAAGCTTAAAAACATAGAACAGTTGTAATGCACTTCAAAATCTCAACACCAATCCCCGACACCGGTGCCATTTTGTTGGTGCGGTAAAGCAGCAAGCAAAAAATAATATTAAGAACCCAGTTTTGTCGTCTCCACAGGGATCAGTGCGATATGAACGTCGTTCAACGGCCTTTACATTTCTAAGCTTATTGTTCAAAAGGTTGGGTTTAAAAGGTTCAGGAAACCATATATATAAAAACAGAAAATATAAAATAAAGACTGAAATATAAATGGAGCCTTGTTGGGATTGGATTTCATCAATTGATAACACATGCATTCTTCTGAACAAATTAAACACAACGCAATCATTCATCTAATATCATCACGTATCACTCACGAAAAAGCTTATCTCTAAAGCGGCGTCGAGAGAAAAACCATGTTGTCTCATTGGTGATCTCTCACCCAATAAAAACACAACACAGAGCATTAAGATCCGATACTCACGCAAATGCTAAGCCTAAATCTATCTCTAGCGTTTAGGACCTAACCGGAAATCATCCTAGATCCAGATCCGAAAAGTATATCTCTATCACGATTCAAATCAAAGATTAACATGTAAACAAGAATGAAACCCATATCAGATAAACAATTGTTTGGCATAAAATACAATGATCAAAATACGTACACATGCTTAACCCTTTTTACATGTATTCATCTAATCCGCCAAATGGTTGTGAACATCATTCTTCATCACTATTTTCACATACCCACACAATATCATATTGATCCTACCCATGCTACCCATGCTACTTAATCAACACAACACCATAGAGAATAAAATGAATAACAACTTCAAAACCATGTCAAAAGTTTATTCATTGATAGAAGAAAATCTAAGATCAAAGATGTGAAAAGGTTTTGTCAAGACCCACAAATACATAATCAAAGATAATCAATCAATAGAGAATCCAAAATAAGTTCTCACACATATAATAGATGAAATACATAAGGTATCAAAAGATTACAATCCAAAACCCAACAAGAGATCGAAGATCTTACCTCCTCCCCCTTGGGGTTTTGTGTTTCTCTCTCTAAAGAAATGAAGAGAGATAAGTTCTGATGTTCCAAAATGTTACAAAATGAAGTTCTCTCCCAAAAATGGAGTTATGACCTAAAAATACAAGAAAATGACTTAAATACACGTTTTGGTTCTGTCACGTTCGCTAGGCAAACAGCTAGCGAACAACTAGCAAACGCGAACTTTTGGCACTTTCAGATCTGTTCAATTCTGGGCTCGTTCGCTACCTGCTCACTAGGCGAGCTGCTAGAGATCTGACAACATTTTGCTACTGGAAGTGTTCGCTGGAGACTCACTGCGCCTTCGCCTAACGAGTGCTTCGCTACCTTTCCTCGCTGCATCTTCGCCTAGCGAGCTTGCTGTTTGTTTGCTTGTTTTCTTGGTTCCTTTGTCCATTTATTGTGTCTTACTTTTCCATTTGTTTTGTTCCTGATTCCTGCACAATAGTACACAAATCAAAGGTACCAAGAGATTTTCATAATATATTGCAAACTAAACTAAACAAGAGTGGTTTTCAACACTTTTATGACAAAAATGAGTGAAAGGTGCCAATATGTGATAGATCAAATAAGTGAAATTTGGCATCTAACAGCGGCCAGTGAAGGAACATTTGTTCCAGAAGCACGATATGACATATTAGTATAATCTATCAGAACAAATGAGCATGATGGGCGTGTTCGTGGTGTTGGAGAAGGTGTCGGCTTGAGGTCATTCTTTTGGTCTCAAAGAAAAAGTACCGTAAGCCCGAAATTTAAAGCACAAAGAAAAAAGATTGAGAATGTTGAGAAGCAATTAGAATAAAAAAGGAGGATATTAGAAATGGAGAGGGAAAAAAGAGAGAAAGATATGAAAAGGTTTCAAGAGTTATATTCGACGTGTGCTTTACTTGAGATGTTAGTGTTTTATCGGAAATGTATTTTATATATATATATATATATATATATATATATATATATATATATATATATATATATATATATATATATATATATATATATATATATATATATATATATATATATATATATATATATATATATATATATATATATATATATATATATATATATATATATATATATATATATATATATATATATATATATATATATATATATATATATATATATATATATATATATATATATATATATATATATATATATATATATATATATATATATATATATATATATATATATATATATATATATATATATATATATATATATATATATATATATATATATATATATATATATATATATATATATATATATATATATATATATATATATATATATATATATATATATATATATATATATATATATATATATATATATATATATATATATATATATATATATATATATATATATATATATATATATATATATATATATATATATATATATATATATATATATATATATATATATATATATATATATATATATATATATATATATATATATATATATATATATTGTGCTTATTTTTGTTGTATGTTCT
This sequence comes from Lathyrus sativus, assembly GCA_963859935.3. Classification (NCBI taxonomy): domain Eukaryota; kingdom Viridiplantae; phylum Streptophyta; class Magnoliopsida; order Fabales; family Fabaceae; genus Lathyrus; species Lathyrus sativus. Next base: position 464,459,080 of record OZ012741.1, on the reverse strand, counting down.
AATTGGATATTATGATGTAAATATTAAGTGAAAACCTCGAACAACGTGCAAATGAAGATCAATGTTATGTTGATGGTGATGATGATGATGATCAAACTCCAAGTAGAAGTGTTGTTCTTTGTGCTTCTACAAAAAAAAGTAATTTTTCAGTGCCCCCCCCATCCAGATAACCGCAATGAGATAATGGACCCTAACGCAAATAAAATCGCCACACTATACTTGAACGTTGAGGTGATAAATGATACGCAACCTCTAACATTGTCCATGTTTGGAGTTATTCTATTACAGTCCTAATGATGTAAGGGATTTTCTCGGTGGATATAAGTGGCTGGGCGTAGGGATATTGTAAGTTTGGTGCGCGTAAGTATATAGTTGAATATATATGTCATTATAGAACATTATCATTTTTAGTATTTCCTCCATTAATTTATTCATTTTCTTTAACCATTTAGATACATTCACCGTGTTTGTACAGAGTTTAAAAAATTGAGTATTTATGGAATCTCATATCCATTTTTTATTCGATGAGCATTTAATCAACCAAAAGACATTCGAGAGTACTTGAAAAAATGATTAAATGAGGGAGGAAAAGAATGTTACTTAGCACCATTTCTCTGTTCGTAAGTATCTTTGTAAGTGATGTTATGTATTCTATATTTAGTTTTGTTTTAGCAAATACTAATAATAATATATGTTCGTGTTTATTCAGTGGTTATTAGAAATAGATCATCGTATCATTTAAGACGAATAAGGTAACTGTATTATGTTCCTTGAATGGTCCACTAAAAAACAGATTATTAATTCGTAAGTGTATGTTTAATCCATTTTCTTTGACATTGTAATTAATTTATCATGTAATATGTTTAATTCATTTTCAATATACAGTTGTGGAACAAGTGAATATAATGAACAATGTTAGAAGAAAGCCATCATGAATCTTTCCTAAAGTAAGTCGCCCGATTACCTGTTTCTTTCATTTACATTCATGTGTGGTTATATTCATGTAATTATTGCTTAAATTTGTAGATGAGGAGACAACCCGGGACTTACGAGTGTGAGTATCATGTCATGAAACACATGTTAAAAATTTTCCTTGTCGGTAATGTTGATTCATGGGATAAGGTATATATGTCATAAAATGTTTATATATATTAATATATAAGTTGACTATTGAGGACTTTGTAGATCTTCGTAACGTTGGACGTAAATCCACAATGTGCTTAAGGGTCCTGTTGATTGATTTATTAAGATGTGCTAATGACTTATATTCTGTATTGATGATGTGAATATTACTTTTGACTTAAACATATTGTGTTTGATGTAAATATTAATTTTGGCTTTTGATACACAATGTTAGTTATTTTTTATGCTCTTTATGCATGGTTAACAAAAATACAGGTTGTTGTAAATTCTCTAATATGGTTATAATAGTTACAGGATAAAAATGAGAAAATTTTGAAAAGCAGAAAATTGCATATTTAAAACAGAGGAAGTTGTGACGGCGGCTATAAAACCTAACCGTGGTTGTGTATTGAATACTGACCAGAATAATATAAATTACAAAATGTTGATGCTGAGATTCGAACCCGAGACCTTTAGTTATATCACAACGGTTAGGTTAACTAACCGTTGTGATATGGCGCGCATTTCTAAAATACAACAACGATCTCAAGACCGTGATTTTTAGTACGACATATACAACCACACGCTACACAACAACGCCTGGTCCCTCGTGGTTATATATCTTTCCCAATCATTGTTAAATGCCTTTTACGTAGTAGTTAGAGTTCGATAAAAATCTCCTCCCTCTTGCTAGCCGCCAATAAAATCTCCCTCGCTTCGCTTTTGGTCACGCATCCAAAGACAATTGTGTTATCCTAGAAGCAGCCAGCATCCACCCGACGCATACAAAATTCACAGGAAAGTGCATTGAGGTATCCAACACCACAACCTTCTTCTTGACTCGCAAACAGGATTCTCGACATTGAATTCAACCACAAAATCTAACACACTAGATGCCACCAACCTCAAATCAAAGGGCTCTTTATTGAACACCCATTAATTCCTACCATTATAAATTCTCATAAAGTCACACACACACACAAGATGCAAACTGACAAGATCATTAAGGGAAATGATAGTTCCAAGCCAATCTCTAAAATCCAAGTCATTGGGCATATGAATGCCCAAAGGCAGAGAGAACCACACCAACTTGGATATGGGACAACACATAAACAAATTATGTGTGTAATGCCCCAGCCTACTTTCGGGACTAAATTTTATGATGTTACAATGTGCCATTTCCAAAGAGGAGTAACAGAGGGGGCAAGAAGAATAAAATTGGACCCCTTTCTTTTCCAGATTTTGATAGGTGGCAAGAATGTTCTACGCAAACCGCCACAAGAAATTTTTTACTCTAATATGAATAAGCACCTTCCATAGTTTCTTCTACAAGTTCTTGTTTGTAGGGCGTGAGGGACCAACTATGGTTGAGTCTCTTTTTTTCAGCAAGAAAATGATAAGCAGATTTTACATAAAATTCACCATCTTTCTCACCATGCCATATGGTTAATTCCTTCTTCTTGAGCACAACTTATTTCAAGTTGTTCAAAATTTTAATCTACGCCAAGCCTGTTTGAAGAACGAACCTTGTAACCTAATGCTACATGTAACCCCTTTTTTTAATGTAATAATTATGTATATCATGTATGAGTCTTATCATCATATATGACATACATATACTTGGAGTCACTAGTGTAAAAATACTTTCTTAGCAGAGGTTTTTAAGTCAGTTCATCAATAATCCGACTTAAGAAGTCACACGGTGGCAAATCCGTAAATATTTGAAACTTTGTTATGTCGTGTCTATGTTTAACCGACCTAACAAAGATTAAATAAAAAAAATGTAATTTACATTAAATTTCTTAAGTCGGTTCTTTTACCGAAATGACTTAAGAAATTTATTTATTAAGTCACGTGTTTATTACCTGACCTAAGAGGTTCTTACAAGACCCCTGTTCGATTCCTACTTAATACATTAAGTGAAATAAAACAATTATAATATAATACATTTTGTTGCAATATCCTCAATATCCTCATTCACGTTTTTCCTTTTCCCATTCCTCATTCACATCTTCTCTTTTTCCAAATTTAAATCTCAATATCCTTAATCTCATCTTCCTTCCTTGTCCTTTAGATTTCGATAAAAGTTTCATCACCATTTTCATTTCCATTGCGTCTTCTCTCCTTCCTCAATCCCTTTTCTCAATTAAAGCCAAATCTTAAAAGTTGTTAAACCACACTGTATCTTCTTTCCGGTTCAATCTGGGGACTTCGATTCATGCTTTCATATTACGATCGGGTTTTGACTGTGGATATGCAGCTCCAATGCTTGGAGGAAAGTGCAGAATCGTTGCGTCTCAGAAGCTGCAAGTTCTACAAAAGATGTAGACAGTATACGTACGTTTTCATCGTATTCACTCCGTTCCTAATTTGAATTTCGCAATGCTTACGCTTTTTGTATGCAATTGCCAGCTTGTTTAGTTTATTTCTGTAAGATTCTTCTCAAATAACTGTTGCGATAAAGGTTAGGAGCTCGTGGAGATTTAAGAATAACAATAATTCAATTAATAAATTTTAAAGAATAATTTAAGCAAGAGCTAACTTCTCCAATTTATACTATTACTTAACATTTACTCATTCACCTTTAGGGGCTACAATTTGATATAAAGCACATAATGATAGCTCAAAGGTGATTTAATTGTTTTTATACGGTTGGTTTTAATAAACTTTATCTTTGCTGTTGGTTTTAATAAATTTTGTTTTGGGTACTCCCAGGACCTGTGATGAACAAATTTACCATTGCTTTGAGAGAAATCAGTACATTCAAGGAACTTCTTCGGTCGCAGGTAATGATTATCTCACGCTTGCATTGTATTTCTTATTTTTAGCAGTGTATTCTTTTGTTAGTTTTTGATATATTTACAAGATGCTTGTTCTAGTATAGGGATTCCTTTTTTATACTTAAACCATCTTGTTTGCAAACACATTCGTGTTTGCTCCTGGTCAAAGATTAACAAGTTACAATAAACGGGAATATGCATATCCTAAGTATTACTTGTTGCATAGCCTCTTTGTGTTGCTCAGGTCCTAGTGAAGTTTTGTTTGTAGCTTTGATGATTTTGACCAGTGATAGTAAGATAAATGGGCATATGCAAATCTTAAGTATTACTTGTTAAGGGAATTTAATTTGTCAATTGGTGCTGGTTGGGATTTATTTGCAAAGTAAATTAGAGGCAATTGTTCCAACTAACATTGCTATGCTGACTGTACTTAATATGGCTTCTTAGGTAGAACACATGATTGATGACAGGTTACTACAAATTGTGAATGTTGACATCAATGAAGTTAAGGTATACTTTTAGATTCTTTTTAATGTTTATACCTAGCAGTGATTGTTCTTATACATTAAGCATGTGGAATGTTAAGGTGTCATACTTTGTAATATGGCCTAGCTCCAGTTGATTGTCTAGTGGATCTATTTATGTAATAATAAAGAAGTATGACGTTGCCCTTCTTCTCTCAAGTTGTTATTGTACAGTTCTAGGTATTGGACAAGTTTTTTCAACTGTATTCGCATACATAAAACGAAATTACATTATTCAGTTCTCATATTACAATGTGATAGAAAACTAATTTGTTTAGCAAGAAACTCCTTAAGTAATTAATGAATTCAGGAGCATATAAGCATATTGAAAAGAGTAAACAAAATAGTTTAACTCATTCTTCTTTAATATGGCCAGTTTTTGAAGTAATATAGATCAATCTAGAGAGCATGATATGTGCAGCCCATACACAATTTATTACAAATAGATCGATGACATTTAAGGGAGACAATGAAAAGTTATAAGTCAAACCGTTAAAAGAGATTTAGAGGTAACCACACATCTTTAAAATAAATACATGATAGGGAATTATGTTGTTTGGTTAGGGTTATACTATAGCTCAACAACCATAGAATGTTCCCAGGTACTCACAGTGCAATTCAAAATCTTTTGGATTTAAGGTAAACCCATTAACAACTCATTTATTAAGGTTTCTTATTGCCCCAATAGCTTCAGAACGTGGTTATTAGTTAAGGAACAACTAGTTTAAGCACTTGTAAAATTTCACTATAATGATCTTTACCTTTCAGATACCCCAGATCTGGAATGTATTTTTGCTTCTAATTTGAATCCTAAGCACTCCTGACAATTGGATGAAGGAAAAAAGTGTTGTGTATGGCTCATATTTACTGATAAGTGGGCAGTCGCTCAAGCATAACAAGATAGTGGAGTTGAATGCACAACAAAGGGAGTGGAATGCAGCGGAGCAAGGGATAAACTAGTAAACCGGACCCTAGTATTTAAGCTCATTGTAATTTGTAACCCTAAGCTCACTTAATAGAAATCACAATAGCTACTAGGCAGTCGTAGACATAGACACAATTGGCCGAACCTCGTGATTAATCGGTTGTGTTCTGATGTGCTTCTTTTTTTAATCCATTTTCTTTAGATCCGTATTTTTTGTTCAAACACATAGCTAATATTATTTTGGGGGAACTATCACTATCATCAGACTATTCCCAGTGAAAATTACCACTGTTATCACTCTTTTGCCTGAATTTTTATATCAACGATACATTCATATTTCACCTTCGTATGACTGGTAGTAGTATTAACTTTTATTTGCTCCTTCTAACACTTTGAAGCAACACTTGCAGGAAGCTCGTAAGCGTTTTGACAAAGTTGCCCTTGTATACGATCAGGTACTTCTCCCTGAAAAGATTTCAGAGGGTGGTGAACTTTGAATCCATAGATTTACTTTCCTTCTATTACATGTGTTTAGTTTGACCTGTATTGTTTACTGAATCAGAAATCCATTTTGATGTACTTGCAATTTCTTTTATGGTATAATCAATTGCTCACACGATTCATGTTGTTGCTGCTTTAGGAAGTTTCAAGCATTTATGTTTAATTTGAGTTTGCATTACTTTTGAAGGAGTATGATGTATGTGTGTGTGTAGTGTAGTGCTGCTGAAAGGTCACCCACATATTTCTATATAATAAAACAAGCAATGTGGGTTTTGTGATACAGGCTCGTGAAAAGTTTATGTCATTGAGAAAAAGCACTAAGGTTGATATTACTACTGTTATAGAAGAGGTATTTCCAGTAGATTTTCTTTAGAATTTTTTATTCACAAGTAAATCTAATAGCTTGTTTGAGTTACGGTTGTCCTTTTGAATTAATTTGGTATAGCGACATTCCAGGAACTGAGGATTGCAAGAACGTCGTTTGAGGAAGCCCGATTCAGTCTGGTATTCTAATTGCACAGGAAATGATCCTCTAAATAAAAGATGTATATCATTAGGTCTTAATTACATAACATATTTCACCATCTAGGTTGGTGCTCTTAATAACATTGAGATCAAGAAGATATATGAGTTTTTGGAGGTTGTCACTGGAGTTATGGACTCCCATCTTCGATACTTTCAACAGATACATGACATCAACATAAATGGCTCTTTTCCATATGTAGTAGTGCACTTATGCTATATCTGGAAATTATTTCACTCGCAGGGATATCACCTGCTACATCAGATGGAGCCTTTCGTTAACGAGGTTTTGCTCTCAGCTGTATTTTTTCTTTATAGTAAACAATTCTTTCTACAGAAAATTATAATTTCTAAAATTATAAACCAAGAGGGATCAAGCAGCTCAAACATTGTTAATTTATATACCATATGATAATTGGGTTAGTGACTTAGTTATAACATGTTTAAAATTACTATTTTAGCATAGTTCAAAATGCAAAACCTTGAACCATTCGTGGGGTCATCCAGATGTGAAATCGTCGGTTATCCCCATGACATGTTTGCTTCCAAGCACAGATTAAAAACTTTGGCTTGAAATTTTGATTGGTGTTTTCAATACGCTGAATTATTTATTCTCTTAAGACATTATTTCCTAGCATCTTAAAAATTTATGATAAATTTAGTGGCTAAAATGAGAAACTATAAGACCTGATACTGATAGTCTTTCATGTGAACCACATTACCAACTGTGAAATTCTATGAACCGTTTTTTCCCAACTTGGTGTTTAAGAATTTCGAAGTAAGGGGTAGAATGCCCCAAAGGTCTGACTAATAAAGCTATGTTGCAGGTTTTGGATTATGTACAGCAGTCAAAAGAAAGTTTCGATAAGGACCAGGTTTTACTTTTCAAAAGAATGCAAGAATACAAAAAGCGACGGTACGCCGAGGCTAATTGGCTAGTAGCGGCGGTTCTTTACCTTATAGTGTCGGAAAATGGCCGAGGCTAAATACTGTATTTCTAGTAGTGTGAGTATCATATTGTAGCTCGTGCAATCGGTGGATGTCCAATTTATGTTAGGTACAACAATATTATTATCCCATTGCAAACTTGTTACTTTTACAAATACTTGAATTGCGCATAGAATTAACATGCACGTGTTTGTTTGTGTATTAGTATTATTAATATACGTAATTGTGTTTATAAGTTGGTGGTTTATTTTATTTGATAATTAGGGGTTTTACTGTGATTTGTGTTGTGTGATTTTTTTTGGGTGTAATTTGTTGATTGAGTTGGATAGCCTGATTTAGGGGTAATTTGTTAAATGGGAAAGCTGCATCTGATTTGTGTGATTATCCAAAAAAAACTTCTTAGGTCGGTTAGTTATATCCGATTTAAGAAAGTATCCAAAAAAAACTTCTTAGGTCGGTTAGTTATATCCGATTTAAGAAAGTAAGTTCTTAGGTCGGGTATAAATGGCCTGAGAGGTTTCTTCAGGCTAGACTTATTAAGTCGGGTTCTGTCTAACCGACCTAACAATAGTTTGTTAAGTCAGGTCCACAACCGACTTAAGAAGTCAAAACTTCTTATGTCGTTAATTCTTAGGTCGGGCCCGGACCCGACTTAAAAAGTCATTTTTAACCGACTTAAAAATCCTTTTTTTCACTAGTGAGTCTATATGTAGTGTCGTACCCCAAATTTTACCCACGCTTCATATGCTTTCTACGCCATATTGTTTCGAATGAATAAAATGACATAATTGACAAGAGAGCACGTGTAAGAAGCTTGAGTGTGAGAGGTTGTGAGTTTAAATCTCGCATTCCTTACTTTTTGTGTTTTAATTTTACTCTAACTTTTCTATTTTCATAAAAAAAAATTACAAAAAATAGTTTTTTATTACTTAATCATTAATTTTCGTATTTCATTTAATGTATATATTAAAATATTTTTTTTATTAAAATAATGATTTTATGAAAAAATCTCAAGGTCTTCATTTGTATCAGCTAGTACTAAGATTGAATACACTATCTTCATGTGGACTAAGTAGAGGCATTATTCTTTATTTAACCCTTGTGATATTTTATCTCAAAATAAATAAATAAATAAATCAAAATTTTTATTTATCATCTTATTTTCATTATTTTTAAAATATATTTTTATTCCCCAAGCCATGAATCCGTTCAGGTTCGTTGACTTGGCCTCTAATAAATAGATGAGAATCAGGTCAAATGAAAACTTTCCTAAAGTGACAAATTTCATTTAATTCTTTGACCTAATTTTCACCTATAAATAAAGCTTGTTTTCCACACTTTCAAATCACTATTTTAATTTTTTTAAATTAGACGAACCTATGATATGACAATGTATTTTAAACAGTCTAACTCGATCTTCAATACTTGAAGGTTTAGGAAGAAGCATATAAAATTCATAACAATATAACTCTTATATTGCTTCTATGACTTGATTGCTTTTTAATATTACTGGTACCATATATTGTGTTTAATGACTTGCCAACTTATTTTGGGAAGAAAAAATCCAAACTTTCAAAGCTCCTGGCCTGATCTCTTCAAATTGATAACTGCATAATAACAAATAAATAAGTAATGAGAAGAAAAATGATAGTTGTTATTGTAACTATTACATATAATGAATTTTATTTACTTGTTTTCCTTGAGAAATTTTGTAATGATCATCGGAAGTACTGGTTTTCCGTGACTATGTTTGCCAACTCCTAAAAAAAATTAAATAATTTATTTTAGTTTAAAACCAACACACTAAATTTACATTTTATACATATATTTTAAAATTTTATTACAAATAATATAGAAAATACCTGTTATAACTTCTAATGATTTTGACTGTGTGGCAATGATTTCGTTTAATCGACTTTGTAGGATTTGAATTGCTTCTGATCCATGTAGACCATGCAAATCTATTCTCCAAATTTTGTTTTTGCGGTTATTAATTTTGAAGATTTCTTTTGCTGCATTATAGTTATGCTCTTCAACCATACGAAGTTTTTCTCTGCCGGCCATAGAATGTTGTTTTGCAGAAAAATGATCTTTTTGTTGATAAGCTTTTTTGGCCTCATCAAAGTGTTCGGATACAAGCCTAATAGAAAAGTTATAATTCAATATTATTAAAACATTTGATACAAATTAAATTAAACTAGAAAAATTGATAGGTAAGTTAATATTTTAGTGTTTATTTTAACATTTTAGTCTAATTGTATTAATTTATGATGAAATATATTTTATCTAAAATAATCTAAATTTAATAGTAGAAATGTAACTATACATTGTGATAGATTTATGTTAAACTTTTTAATCGAATACCTCCTTAAAGTGCACGTTATGTTTTAGTCTCTCATTTAAATAAAATCACATATAAGTTATTTTTTGTCCATAAAGGTATTTCAATATATCTACTAACCTTGTCATCTCCAATGCTTCTTTTCTATATAAAACATAAATATTTGTTTTATCTGACTTGGTCTTCTTCGACTGTTCTTTAAGTTGCATTTTGTTGATTTTTGGGATATGATCATCAAAAGCTACTATAAAAAAATAATATATGATTAGTATGAATCAAATAATAAAATATGATTGGAATTGAAAATGTCATATTTTCATATTTTATAAAAATAAAAAATTATATATATTCTAAAACAAAGAAATACAAAGCCATCTCAAAGGTCAAGCTCAAGATAACCAACACTCCTATATAGATGAAAAATACATGTGTTTAAATAAATAATACTAGTAAACTTTGGATAAATTTTTTTAAATTAGACGAATCTATGATGTGACAATGTATGAATGTATTAGTGTGTGTGGCTACAATCATGTACGTTATTTTATTAAAAACAAATTAAAATAGATGGATGATATGAAAATTGTGTGTTATACCTATAAATTCTTTGTGAACACTCATAGTACACCACCTTGTCCTACGCGGGTCCGCAATCCTTCTGCCACGTGTGCGTGGGTTCCAGCCACCCTTTTCCTTGTTTCAAGATGTTTTGATTTGATACTGTTAGAAAGTTGTACTATTTGTTAGGGCAGCAGAAAGAAAAAAACATGGAGGTGGTGAGAAAGTGTGGGACCAGATACTAGAGAGAGAGAAAAGGAAAATCTAGTTAGAAATACACCCCAGTAACTTTATTAAGAATTTTAATTAAAATTTAATTGGTTTTCTTTTATTAATAATTTTAGTAAATTTTTATTTAATTGAGTTTTCTTTAGTTAACAATTTTAATTAATTATTATTTAATTGGTTTCATTTATTAATAATTTAATGGGTTAATATTTAATTGGGTTTATTTAATAATACTTTTATTTATTTTTAATTGACTTCTATTTATTAACTAATTTTAAATTAGCTTAATTAAATTATACTTAGGGTTTTATTTTTAATTTCTATTCTTTCTCATTAACTATTTTAATTATTTGATTAATTAAATAATAATTAATTTTTACACAAAAAATTATATAAATAGAACAAAACGGTTGAACTCTAACTATATGTTCTTATTTTATCTATGTCTCTTAACAAAGATAAATATATAATATTTACCGTATTACCAATAGTTTCAAGAAATAAAAGTAAACAAATAACATCATAATATAACAGGTGTAGTATGCTCGCATGCATAAAGGGATGAGCCATATTATGGCACATGCAGTGTCAGCATCGCAACATGGCATGGTGTAGTATGCATCCATGCATAAAAGATGTGCCACTTGGTCTAACACCTATTTAATTTTTTAAATTAATCTAAAGGAAACAATTCACATCTTTTAACACACATTATTTTAAGCAAATGATGTATATCTTCTTTACTTTCTTGAGCAACTCTCACCAATAAAATCATGTTTCTATTTATTTTTTAATTTTTGTGTTGCAAAATTAATAAATTTATTTACATTAGTTGCAACAAAAAATTTTTTTTTTGAAAAAAAAATTATACATATATATATAAATATATATATATTTATATATATATATATATATATATATATATATATATATATATATATATTTATATATATATATATATATATTTATATATATATATATATAAATATATATATATTTATATATATATATATATATATATATATATATATATATATATATATATATATATATATATATATATATATTTATATATATATATATATATATATATATATTTATATATATATATATATATATATATATATATATATATATATATATATATATATATATATATATATATATATATATATATATATATATATATATATATATATATATATATATATATATATATATATATATATATATATATATATATATATATATATATATATATATATATATATATATATATATATATATATATATATATATATATATATATATATATATATATATATATATATAATTTATTTAAAGAAAAATAATTTACCTACAAATATGATACTCAATAAAAATGTATTTTTATATGCTCTTATTAAATTGGTATTTAAAAAATGTTTTGATAACTTTTTAGCGTAAGTTTTTTTAGAGCATGCTGTTAAACAAAAAAGATTTCACATACATATCAATACTATTTTTATACATATTTAAAATAAATGTTTTATATTTTAACTATTTTTATTCCTTAATTTTGTTCGGACAAAATCAATAATAATTAAAATTTTCTTATAACAAGATCAATGGGTTAAGTTTTTATTTTTTCTTCCAGCTCTTTAATAAATTCATTCTTTATAATAAAAATAAATATAATGACAATATAAAATCTTATATAAAAAGAGCGTCCCTATAAAAAAAATCTACTTTTGAAAATATTTCTTTTCATTAACTTTTAATACTCACTTTTTTTAAAAGAAAATATTTTATTCTCACCTTAATAGCTCTTATTTTAATATAAACAAACTAGTGCCTCTATTTATTTTACTTTATTTAAAATTTAGTCTTATCCCTTAAATTCTCACATTTTATAATCTCATTTTTCTCTACTGTCACTTTTAATTTTCATTTAAATAGGTCAAATTTTAACCTCATTTTTTAAAACATAAAACATACTACCAATTTTTTTCTCTCGTTTTCCTCAATAAAAAAGAAGGAAAAAATAATCCGTTGCTTTTAAAAAAAAAAGACTACTCACAACAAAGGTTGTACTAACAATTATTTTTAAAAGTATATTCAATATGAGACATGGTTGTGGCATCTTTTATTTAGTTGAGATTGAGACTATACAACATTATAAGGTCTTTTATTTAGTTGAGATTGAGACTATACAATATTTAAGGTTTAATATTTTTTTGTCGTGTTAATTTTGAATTTTACTTTTATTTTTTAATTTAAAATATATTTTATTAAGAAAAAAAATATGAATTGACACGTAAAATATTTTTATATTGTTAACTAATCAACTACTATATATGTTGTTAAATTATACGTTTAATTTTAAAATACTTATATAACATGACGAAATGTTATAATTCTATTGGATGTAGATATAAAATTAATTTACAAAGACAATACACTATCTTTAATCTATTTTATTAATTTTTATCTTTTTAAAACGTATTATATTAATTTTTTTTATTTAATTAATAACAAATTTAACAATTAACTTTTTAGTTATTTTATCGTTATTTAGAAAAAATAGAGAGTTAAAAAATTAATATTAATATTTGTAATTTAATAGAGTAAAATAAATCCCAAGTTTATGGTAAAGACAAAAAAAATTAAACCAAACCATATTATTAATAATTCAAGCATAGATTGAAGAATATCAATATATAATTTCATCATATATCTATACAATATATAAAAAGAATATTTTATTTTGGTGTAGTCTATTTCTTTATTATTTTTATTCTTATTTTATTATATAATTTACTTCATATTTTTTATTATTTATTTTTATATAATTTTTTATTATTAACTTTTATATATTATATTATTTAAAAATTGATTTAAATAAAAAATATTATTTATATTAAAAAAACGAACAGTAATTTGAATACTGATGTAATATAAAATCAATATATGTAGTACCATCTTTCTCACCATGCCATATGGTTAATTCCTTCTTCTTGAGCACAACTTATTTTAAGCTGTTCAAAATTTTAATCTACGCCAAGCCTGTTTGAAGAACGAACCTTGTAGCCTAATGCTACATGTAACCCCTTTTTTTAATGTAATAATTATGTAATAGTTATGTATATCATGTATGAGTCTTATCATCATATATGACATACATATACTTGGAGTCTATATGTAGTGTCGTACCCCAAATTTTACCCACGCTTCATATGCTTTCTACGCCATATTGTTTCGAATGAATAAAATGACATAATTGACAAGAGAGCATGTGTAAGAAGCTTGAGTGTGAGAGGTTGTGAGTTTAAATCTCGCATTCCTTACTTTTTGTGTTTTAATTTTACTCTAACTTTTCTATTTTCATAAAAAAAAATTACAAAAAATAGTTTTTTATTACTTAATCATTAATTTTCTTATTTCATTTAATGTATATATTAAAATATTTTTTTTATTAAAATAATGATTTTATGAAAAAATCTCAAGGTTTTCATTTGTATCAGCTAGTACTAAGATTGAATACACTATCTTCATGTGGACTAAGTATAGACATTATTCTTTATTTAACCCTTGTGATATTTTATCTCAAATAAATAAATAAATAAATCAAAATTTTTATTTATCATCTTATTTTCATTATTTTTAAAATATATTTTTATTCCCCAAGCCATGAATCCGTTCAGGTTTGTTGACTTGGCCTCTAATAAATAGATGAGAATCAGGTCAAATGAAAACTTTCTTAAAGTGACAAATTTCATTTAATTCTTTGACCTAATTTTCACCTATAAATAAAGCTTGTTTTCCACACTTTCAAATCACTATTTTAATTTTTTTAAATTAGACGAACCTATGATGTGAAAATGTATTTTAAACAGTCTAACTCGATCTTCAATACTTGAAGGTTTAGGAAGAAGCATATAAAATTCATAACAATATAACTCTTATATTGCTTCTATGACTTGATTGCTTTTTAATATTACTGGTACCATATATTGTGTTTAATGACTTGCCAACTTATTTTGGGAAGAAAAAATCCAAACTTTCAAAGCTCCTGGCCTGATCTCTTCAAATTGATAACTGCATAATAACAAATAAATAAGTAATGAGAAGAAAAATGATAGTTGTTATTGTAACTATTACATATAATGAATTTTATTTACTTGTTTTCCTTGAGAAATTTTGTAATGATCCCCGGAAGTACTGGTTTTCCGTGACTATGTCTGCCAACTCCTAAAAAAAATTAAATAATTTATTTTAGTTTAAAACCAACACACTAAATTTACATTTTATACATATATTTTAAAATTTTATTACAAATAATATAGAAAATACCTGTTATAACTTCTAATGATTTTGACTGTGTGGCAATGATTTCGTTTAATCGACTTTGTAGGATTTGAATTGCTTCTGATCCATGTAGACCATGCAAATCTATTCTCCAAATTTTGTTTTTGCGGTTATTAATTTTGAAGATTTCTTTTGCTGCATTATAGTTATGCTCTTCAACCATACGAAGTTTTTCTCTGCCGGCCATAGAATGTTGTTTTGCAGAAAAATGATCTTTTTGTTGATAAGCTTTTTTGGCCTCATCAAAGTGTTCGGATACAAGCCTAATAGAAAAGTTATAATTCAATATTATTAAAACATTTGATAGAAATTAAATTAAACTAGAAAAATTGATAGGTAAGTTAATATTTTAGTGTTTATTTTAACATTTTAGTCTAATTGTATTAATTTATGATGAAATATATTTTATCTAAAATAATCTAAATTTAATAGTAGAAATGTAACTATACATTGTGATAGATTTATGTTAAACTTTTTAATCGAATACCTCCTTAAAGTGCACATTATGTTTTAGTCTCTCATTAAAATAAAATCACATATAAGTTATTTTTTGTCCATAAAGGTATTTCAATATATCTACTAACCTTGCCATCTCCAATGCTTCTTTTCTATATAAAACATAAATATTTGTTTTATCTGACTTGGTCTTCTTCGACTGGTCTTTAAGTTGCATTTTGTTGATTTTTGAGATATGATCATCAAAAGCTCCTATAAAAAAAATAATATATGATTAGTATGAATCAAATAATAAAATATGATTGGAATTGAAAATGTCATATTTTCATATTTTATAAAAATAAAAAATTATATATATTCTAAAACAAAGAAATACAAAGCCAAAAGGTCAAGCTCAAGATAACCAACACTCCTATATAGATGAAAAATACATGTGTTTAAATAAATGATACTAGTAAACTTTGGATAAATTTTTTTAAATTAGACGAACCTATGATGTGACAATGTATGAATGTATTAGTGTGTGTGGCTACAATCATGTACGTTATTTTATTAAAAACAAATTAAAATAGATGGATGATATGAAAAATGTGTGTTATACCTCATGAAAGAATTCATTTTTACATTATAAAAATTAGAAAAAAATTACATTATGACCGAATAAGAAGAATATTAAAATAGATGGATGATACTAGTAAACTCTCAAAATTATTAAAAACAAATTAAAATAGATGGATGATATGAAAATTGTGTGTTATACCTATAAATTCTTTGTGAACACTCATAGTACACCACCTTGTCTTACGCGGGTCCGCAATCCTTCTGCCACGTGTGCTTGGGTTCCAGCCACCCTTTTCCTTGTTTCAAGATGTTTTGATTTGATACCGTTAGAAAGTTGTACTATTTGTTAGGGCAGCAGAAAGAGAAAATTTGATACCGTTAGAAAGTTGTACTATTTGTTAGGGCAGTTAGAAAGTTGTACTATTTGTTAGGGCAGCAGAAAGAGAAAAACATGGAGATGGTGAGAAAGTGTGGGACCAGATACTAGAGAGAGAGAAAAGGAAAATGAAGTTTTTACATACATATCAATACTATTTTTATACATATTTAAAATAAATGTTTTATATTTTAACTATTTTTATTCCTTAATTTTGTTCGGACAAAATCAATAATAATTAAAATTTTCTTATAACAAGATCAATGGGTTAAGTTTTTATTTTTTCTTCCAGCTCTTTAATAAATTCATTCTTTATAATAAAAATAAATATAATGACAATATAAAATCTTATATAAAAAGAGCGTCCCTATAAAAAAAATCTACTTTTGAAAATATTTCTTTTCATTAACTTTTAATACTCACTTTTTTTAAAAGAAAATATTTTATTCTCACCTTAATAGCTCTTATTTTAATATAAACAAACTAGTGCCTCTATTTATTTTACTTTATTTAAAATTTAGTCTTATCCCTTAAATTCTCACATTTTATAATCTCATTTTTCTCTACTGTCACTTTTAATTTTCATTTAAATAGGTCAAATTTTAACCTCATTTTTTAAAACATAAAACATACTACCAATTTTTTTCTCTCGTTTTCCTCAATAAAAAAGAAGGAAAAATTAATCCGTTGCTTTTAAAAAAAAAGACTACTCACAACAAAGGTTGTCCTAACAATTATTTTTAAAAGTATATTCAATATGAGACATGGTTGTGGCATCTTTTATTTAGTTGAGATTGAGACTATACAACATTATAAGGTCTTTTATTTAGTTGAGATTGAGACTATACAATATTTAAGGTTTAATATTTTTTTGTCGTGTTAATTTTGAATTTTACTTTTATTTTTTAATTTAAAATATATTTTATTAAGAAAAAAAATATGAATTGACACGTAAAATATTTTTATATTGTTAACTAATCAACTACTATATATGTTGTTAAATTATACGTTTAATTTTAAAATACTTATATAACATGACGAAATGTTATAATTCTATTGGATGTAGATATAAAATTAATTTACAAAGACAATACACTATCTTTAATCTATTTTATTAATTTTTATCTTTTTAAAACGTATCATATTAATTTTTTTTATTTAATTAATAACAAATTTAACAATTAACTTTTTAGTTATTTTATCGTTATTTAGAAAAAATAGAGAGTTAAAAAATTAATATTAATATTTGTAATTTAATAGAGTAAAATAAATCCCAAGTTTATGGTAAAGACAAAAAAAATTAAACCAAACCATATTATTAATAATTCAAGCATAGATTGAAGAATATCAATATATAATTTCATCATATATCTATACAATATATAAAAAGAATATTTTATTTTGGTGTAGTCTATTTCTTTATTATTTTTACTCTTATTTTATTATATAATTTACTTCATATTTTTTATTATTTATTTTTATATAATTTTTTATTATTAACTTTTATATATTATATTATTTAAAAATTAATTTAAATAAAAAATATTATTTATATTAAAAAAACGAACAGTAATTTGAATACTGATGTAATATAAAATCAATATATGTAGTACTAGCTGACTCTAGTTGAACTATAAATATACCTTTAATATTAAAAGTCAGATGGTTTTAACCATGTGATTTCAAACATATGTACACATCAAACCGCACTGCCGATGGACCTTAGCTAGATTTTAAAGGAAATAATGCTAACATGCGCTTGTACTTCAAGTTATTCCACTATATATCGAGTCAATAGAATCTTTAAGATTTACCTATGTAATATTTTAATTATTTATGTTATTTTAATATTAAATTAAGTTTATATCTTAAAACGAAACTAATTATAACATATCACATACATTTAACGGACATACAATCGTTTTTTTACAATTGTACCTCATTAAAAACCTAGGGGTGTAAAAAACTAAAAATCAGTTTAATATTTAAAGTTATAAAAAAAATAAAAAATAATATGTTAAGTCGAATCTAGTTTAACTATTGATTGTCTATAATTTAGTGAAAAGATTGTGTGAAACTTGTTAATCAATTATACAAATTTTCTAAATTGTCTTTTCAATATAAATTATATACATTAATATAATAAAATAGTATTTAATTAAAATAATCAAGTAATATTTATATTTACGATATTATGTATATATTTAATTTTTTCTAAAATTGAGGTATGACATTCATATACACATTCTCTTTTTTGATTAATTGATTAAATTTTCAAATTTCTCTTGTATTTATTTTTTTCACACTTTCTTTTTTTTTATTTTTTTATTTATTTATTATCATTGAAAATACTAATAATATATTTTTAATTATGATAAAAATAACAATTTTATCTCAATGTGATTATCAAAACAATATCTAATTTATTTTAATTAACCATTATCTTAATTTAAAAAAAAATATTTTTTTAAATTATTTTTTCTTTTTCTATCTCACAGTTTTTTTTATTTTATTTATTTATAATTATTTAATTAAATTAAATTTATATGATTATTATTTATTTTATGTGTGTTTTTATGTGATTATTCAAGTACTTTTATGTGATTATGTGATTATTATTTATAATTATTAAATAATAATTAAATTTATAGGATTCTTATTTTAAATAGATTTTATTTTAGATTTAATAATATAGTTTTTTTTCTTAATAGATATTAGTTAGATATTAATTGTGTAGTTTTATTAGATTTTCTTTTATAGAATTTATTAAAGTCTATTAGATTAGTTTAATCATTAGAGTCAGCTTTATTAATTAGTTTATTAATTGTTTAGTTCATTAGTTAGGGCGTGTTTCATTTCCGTTTAATCACGCATTAGTGTTAGTTTAATCATTCCATTTTCGTTTCATTAAAATTACTTCATTAATTGTCATTAGTATATTGTTCAGCTTTTAATCATTCCACTGATCCATTTATTAAGTCCTTAATTGAAGTTTGAGTCATTAATGAGCTTTCGAAGATTTGTAGGATTTTGACTCTTTCTCAGAACTTATATACAGAACCATGATCTTCTTATAGCCCTTATGTACTCCATCTTCTATTACAGCTTTGGTCTTACCAGTCTTGTGCCAGCGTACATGATCTTCAGTTGAACCATGATGTTGAATCTTTCGACGCTTACGTTGACCAGTACTATATGCATTCATTGTTCTGTGAAAGAAGTGAACACTATTCCCATCTTTCTTAGCACCTAAAACAACAAAACATGCAAAAATGTTCTTAGTTATAGAAAAATATCACCAAATGTCATTGAAAATTATTCAACAGTCATATAAACATAGCATGTAGAAAATTAATTATGAAATATAATCAGCAGCCACTACATTTATTTGAAGGCTTCCTTTCCTCAATCTCATCAATCAAGGGTTACAATTACAATTAGGCATTGAAAAGGTTATTAATAAGTCATAGTTCTAGTTCCAAACGTCATTTTTCTTTAACATGAGCGCACCATAGAAAAGGCATTGAAGGATGTAAACTCAATGAACAGCATGAAGCAACATGTAAATTTTAAATTGTCGACGCTACCAAGACCAATTCAGACACAACAGTGATAAAATTGACCACCAATTCTAGAATGTTGCAAGATGCTCACCATATCTCTTCGTATGAGCTCCTGGAGCTTCAACATAACACGTTGGCGCGTCGTAACCGGAGTGTTACGCCATGCTGGAAATGCCTTCTTTGCTGCAGATACAGCCGCTTTAAACTCTTTAAACTCTTCATCTGTAGTCAACGGAACTTGTGAAACAACTTCTTGTGTTGCCTATGATCGGATTAGAGAAACATTAGAAGTCTGCAATTCTCAAAACTACAAACAAACACAACTGTATAAGAAAAAAAATCACCTACCGGGTTTATAACATCGATGAAATTTGATGATTTTGAGTCAAGAAGCCTTCCCCCGATAAGATTTAGAACCCTCTGATAGAACACAATCAAAACAAGGTTAACAAAAACTCACTAACAACAAAAGCACTTTGAAGAAGAAGCATAATTGAATAACGTAATTGTCTATTTCCAGTACGAAAAATTCGATAGCATAAAAATTCGATAGCATAAAACAGAAACACCTTAACTATTACTGGTTTTACTATGCACATGCAATATTGCAGCAGGTAAACCAAAGAAACTCACCAGTATACTGTCAGCATGGTTCATCATAGTAACGCTTGGCTAGATGAAGGTCAAGGGGAAGTCCTTGGCCATGCTCATGCATGTACCCAAGATTGAACATGGCATGTGCATTAGATTGCGGTTTGGCATGCTTGTACGCCTCAGCAGCTCGGTCATAATCCCTGACAGTTCCCTGAGATAACAGAGAGAAACACAAGAAAATGAAGTTAGGCTGTAGGTAAAGAGTGCACCATGGCTTAGATTGAATTGTTTTCATATAAGCTACAAGTTGTTTTCATAAGCTATCATGAAGAGGTACTGAAAATAAGTTTAAAACAGTTTAAGAAACATATCATAAGGAAGTATATTAACAACACCAACAGCATCCGACATCAACCCATAACTCACTATCATTTCACGAAAAAGCGAAACTGCAACTTTCTGAACAAAACAATGCTAATAAGCTGACACAATCGAATTCCACGACACCAAATCACAAGTCCCTCTATGACACAATTCATCAAACACGTTACGCGCGTGAACAAAGCAACAAACAGACATCCTTCTTCATCTGCTACTCTAACCTATTTTTCATCGTCTTAAAACCTTCTTTTACCCCACCTCAATAAAAGAACTCTTCAAAATCAAAGCAAACCAAGATCAAATTCAAGACAAAACCTCCTTCTTCATTTGCTACTCTAACCTATTTTTCATTGAAACCCATAAAACAACAAACAGACATCCTTGAAATTGTAAACCCATCACATACTCGAAACCCACGAATACTGAAACAGAATCGGAGTAGAAGAAGAGGTTGATTTGAGACGAAGAGCAAGAGAACTCTGAGTCGTGACATACCTGAAATCGAGTGAATTGGAGACTGAAAGCGGAAGCCTGAAATGAACGCTGAGAGAAGAGGAACGAAGTTGATTCGTCACCGATGACGGATGCGTGATGACGATGACGTTGTGAAGCGTGTTTTAATTATTTTTTTTCTCTTCTTCGTTTCGGAAACACGATGGGATGATGAAGCGTCTGAATTGATTTTTTTGGGTCTGCTTTAGTTTTTTTTCCTCTCATTTTATCATGATATATAGTGTTGCCTTTATCACTAAAATGTATTAACTAGGAATCGAACCGGTGTCTTGTAAGAACTTCTTAGAGCATCTGTGAATTCATTTTTGGTTCTTTGTGGGACCTATTAAGCCACGTCAGCTTGAAGCACCTCAACTAATTTTTCACTCCAATGGTGCAATTCTGAAGAACTCATATTGGGTCCCACAATTCATATTAAATTTTATATCACTTAAAATAATAATTTTAATTTTTTTACAGAAAATTATTTCAATCTACTATATAGTCTAACCGGTATATAGTGTTGTTTTAAGGAAAAATATTTCATTCTACTATATAAACTTAAAAAAAATTAGATTAAATTTAAAAAAATATTTCAATCTCTCCTTAGTTAATTTTAGTGTTTTAAATTAAATTTGATATAAAATAAAAAAATTAAAATTAAAAATTAAAATAAATAAAAATAAAATAAATAAAATTCAAATTAAACTTATAATTTAAACTTATAATTAAAATATAGTTTTCATATTATAAAATCAATATTTTAATATTGTAATTATAATTTTCATATGATAATTAAAATGATAAATAAAATTTTATATTAAATTATAATTTTTATATTATAAAATTAATATTTTAATATAAGAACAGTTGAAGAACCGTTGCTTAATTAAGCACCGTTCAACAACATGACAATCTTGGAAACAACAAATATGAGTGCCATGTTGGCAAACCCACTCTAAGAACTCCCATTGGAGTTGGTCTTAGGTCAGATAATAAATATGTGACTTAATAAATAAACTTTTTAAGTCATTTCAGTAAAAGAACCGACTTAAGAAATTTAATGTAAATTATATTTTTTTTATTTAATCTTTATTAGGTCGGTTAAACATAGACACGACATAACAAAGTTTCAAATATTTACGAATTTGCCACCGTGTGACTTCTTAAGTCGGGTTATTGATGAACTGACTTAAAAACCTCTGCTAAGAAAGTATTTTTACACTAGTGGGCCAAGTGTTGCATTTTGGGGGCCCAATTCGTGCCATGTTTCACAGCTATAAGAAGCCACGTTTTTCTCTCTCTCACTAGAGACTGACAACTCACAATCCACTACACACTCTCCCCTGCCATTTCTCTCTCTCTCTCTCTCTCTCTCTCTCTCTCTCTCTCTCTCTCTCTCTCTCTCTCTCTCTCTCTCTCTCTCTCTCTCTCTCTCTCTCTCTCTCTCTCTCTCCTGCATGACGCCACGCGTCTCCGTCCCTCTCTCCCTTGCTTGCATGGAGGCTACATATCATCCACTACCCTCTCTCAATGGAGTACATGCAAACGCCGAAGTTTCTCGCCGGTGAAATCACACGGCGGTTCCCACGGCCAAACTTCGCCGGAAAACTCATACTATCACCGGAATCTTCATCCAAAATCCCTCCGATCCTCTTCATGTGTTCATCATCAAATTTCCAGATCCATAAGATCTTTATCAGATCTTCATGAGATTTCCAGAATCGTCATTGATCGTTCATCATCAAGAACATCAACCTCATCAGATCTCCAGAAATTCAAAGATCTCCAACGATCTTCATAATCTTCAACATTCATCAACGAATCTTCAAACACATTCAGATTTTCCAGAAACGCATCACGATTCATCGCGTTCTTCGTACGCTCAACGCTTTTCTCCAGATTTTATCAAATTCGTATGAACTTCATCAGATCTTCATCAGAAACACCAATATTTCGCCAGAAATTCAAAGATCGTCATCAATCTTCAGGAGAACATTCAACATCATTCATCGTTCATCCAGATTTTTCCAGTAAACATCATCAGATCTTCAAACGTTCAAATCATCAACGAAGAACTCCCATCATTAGTTTTCCAGATCTCTGTCAGATCTTCATGTGTTCGTCATCAACTTCATCCAGATCCTTCAAATTTTCGCACGAAGAACTTCGAATCAACTTCAGATCCTCAATGAACTAATTTCTTCCAGAGAATCCTCAGAAGTGCTTCATTGACACCTTCAAGCGAACTTCCTCAATCTTCATCCGTTGATCTTCACATGCAAGCTTTGGATCAAGCTGTTCCGAAGATTTGCGAGAGTTTATTATTTTAGTTTAGTCATGTGGTTTTTGTAAGTTGTGAAATGAGTTATTTGAATTTGATAGGAAGAAGTTGGTTGAACGGAGAGAAAGATGAAACGAGAGAGAGATCTGAGACTGAAAGAGGGAGAGGTCGCGGCGCATGTGAACAGTGAACTGGGAGTTGAAAGGGATTAGGGTTTGGTCTTTTCTGAGTCATGAGAAAGGAGAGATACGTGGCTGAGTGTTTGGGTTTGGGCCTCCAAGCCCATTGTTTTTTTTCCTGTTGCATCCCTCCGTTTTTGTTACACGCCCCCTCCCCGTTTTTTGTTGCTAGTTGTTGGGCTGGGCCCAACTCTCTTTGTGTTTTTGCTAGCAGCACCTCTATAATAACTAACCCCCCTCCCTGCATTTATTTTTTTAATATCTTGTATTGCATTTTATTTGTAATTTTGTTTTAGGATTAGTTTAATTTTTTTAGTTAATCCTTAGAATATAATTGTAGGTTATATTTCTTTTAGGAATTTAGTTATATTTTCTTTAGGAAGTTAGTTTTAATTTTCTTTTAGGATATTATTTTAGTTCTTATTTTAGTATAGGACTTAGATTGTAATTTTCTTAATTGCAAAACTTTTGTAATCTTTTCTTTTTTGTAGGATATAATTTCTTAGGAGTTTTTTTTTTCCTTTTTAGAGGTAGATTTAAAAGTCCATTTGTTAGGGGACTATATCTTTTCAGTTGCATCAAGCACCAAAAGAAGAAAGCATAAAGAAGAATGCATCAAGAAATATCCAAGAAGACCACCATCCAGCATCAAAGAAAATCATAAAAATCATAAAGAAGACAATCACGAAGACGAAGCTTGCACGCATACAAATCAATGACCAACGGAACCATTTCCGTTCAGCAGCATTAGTTCTGTTCCATGTATTGCAGTTCCTCCGCGACCGTCGAGTGTTGTGAGATCGTTAGATACCACGTTTAGGATTTAACGTGTGCGAACCTTTCTCTCGCCGCTTGGCGATCGTTTTCCTTTTCTCTTGCTTTCGTGCAATCGAGACCGTTCCCTGTTTTAGCTGTAGTAGGCTGAACTACAGCTGCTCTGATTTCTTATATCGAATGAGAATATGTAGGCATAGGATGCGATATCCTAGCGAGCACACTAACAACTAACTGATGTTAACCCTTTCTCTTGCCCTTGCACATTTGAGACCAGACCGTAGTTTTAAGTTCTGTAGGTCCCCGTACCTCTAAAGCCAACTTAATCTCTCACCCCTGTGTGATCGAGAACACCTTTTGATTACTCGTAGTTAGCCTGAACTACGACATGCTCTGATTTCTCGCATCGGACGAGAATACGTAGGCACAAGACTCGACGTCTTGGCGAGCAATCTTCCCCCGTAGTTTCCCGAACTACATTGACTCTAACTTTCTCTCTTGAGAATACGTAGGCATAGAGCAGCGACGCTCTACCGAGTCAGTTTCCTTCCGTTTAGACTTAGAAGCCGTAGATAGATTGTTTTTGCATCCTGTAGACAAACCAACAAGCGTGGATCCCGTCGAGTACGACGGACGTGAGGGGTGCTAATACCTTCTCCTTGCGTAACCGACTCCCGAATCTAGGTAAAAAAGACCTTTAGCAGCGCTGCCAAAAGTGGCGCTGCTAAAGGTAAAGGCAGCGCTTTTTTTATGGAAAAAACGCTGCTAAAGGCTCCCTTCAGCAACGCTTTTAGCAGCGCTTTTTTTATCCTATAGCAGCGCTTTTAAAGCGCTGCCTATTCCCCCTTCCCCTCCCTTCAACAACGCTTTTAGCAGCGCTTTTTTCACCCTATAGCAGCACTTTTTAAAGCGCTTTCTTTGACCCCCCCCCCTTTAGCAGCGCTTTTTTAAAGCGCTTTCTTAGACCCCCCCCCCCTTTCTAACCTATAGCAACGATTTTTTGCCCTCTCTTTGCCCCCTTAGGAGCGCTATTTTTAAAAGCGCTGTCTATTCTTCACGATTTTTAATTTTTTTTTTAAATAATCACATTTTTTATATATTTTTCGATAAACCTGCTTATAAAAATTACATTCCCTGCTTATAATTCAGGCCTTTAATTCAACAGTTTGGCCTTATTTATGTGTATTCATCACTTTGCCCATAACCATTTTAATACACATAAACCTGCTTAAATATATTACAACATCACAAATACATTCAATTTACATATAATTACAAATCTGATAACTTTACAAATAGATACGTTATACAATTCTCAACTCAAGAATAAATTGAAACCAATCCTCCTTAATTTCTTCCAATCTTGCTTTCGAGTAAGTACCGCACTTGTATTCATCAAAGTACTACATAATATAACAGAACATGCACGATTTAATTTTAAAACTAATTACTCAGATGAAATATCGGTTAATTATAAAAATGAATCATATAACTTATGAATTGATCCATACCATGATTGGAATCTCTATTTGACCTGAAAGAATAATTTCCTTCATAAAAAGCAATACAAAATATCCGCAGTCAATCCCATTGCGCTGACGAGGACACTGTAAATGGAAAAAATAAACGAACATTTATCAGGATATATAGTTTAAATAGTTTTATCAAGTAGAACCACTATAACAGTCAAACATGGGAAAATATACCTCCACTTTCATCCAGCTGATGTTGTTAGCCTTACTTTTTGGCACTGTTGCATCTCTTTGTGCTCTGAATATTTGTATAACTCTAACATAATATAAACGCATATTTAGAACAATGTCACATAATAAATAAAGATATATAACTATTCAGAACAGTATATCTCATCAATTACGTATCAACCATGTTCTTCAGATCAGGATATTTTGTTGTATCGCCATCCAACAAATCTATATAATACACTATTTCTTTCATCGGATTAATCGCGACCAACAACCAGTGTCCACTATAAAATAAGACAACAGTTTAGACGGAAATGTTATATAGATTAATGGAAAAAATCGAATAATTATAATAAATAAATTTAGAATAAAATCTAACCCATGGCCAGTATTATATGGCAACAAGAACAACTTCTCTGTAGTCGCGACCATAAATCTTTGGACCATGTCATCTTTGACTGCATCTGGTGTGTGCTCTATTGCCGGTGCGTTGATACAGCTAGCAGATAAGAATGTGAATATGGAAGTCAAATCATGCGGGACCAACAACTTGTCATAAAGGAGCCTAAAAGAAAAACATAATCAACATTAGAATATTCAGTTAAATGAGCAAATTTTAAAATGTTCAATTATTTAATTAAAATGGATCAGAGTACCTGATGTAGGAATGCATAACACCGACGCTCAATTCAGAATGTTGGAAAACCTGGTCAAAATCCTCCTTAGCAAGTGTTTCGGGATATTCAAAACCGAAAATATCTTCCTCCATAGGTATTTGACGGATGCCACCCTCAGTCAAATATTTTCAAGAAGAATTTATTTTCTTAAATAATTTAATATTCTTTTTACAAATATAAGGGATAAAATGGATAAAACATGTGATAGAGCTGAAATAAGGATTTGAGATAGAAATTTTAGATTCAATAGTATAATTTAAAACCTTAGGATTTTCTTTATATAATTTAAGATAAATTATGTAATTAATTAAAAGGGTTTATTTTGCAAATAAAATGGGATATTAGGCATAGAATTGGGATAAACTGTTTGGGATAAAACACTTCAAATTTGAGAGTATAAACTTAGGATTTTGGATAAGGGATAATATATTTGGGGTTTTTCTTTTATAATATTTTATTATATTTAATTTATTTTCTAAATAAAATAAAATAAAAAATATTTTCACATTATAAATTGGATAAAATCAACACACACACTTAAACTGTAAGTCCTTTACCCTTGTGTACGGATTCATTTTTCGAAGTTAAATCTTTTTCCACCCCTAATGTGTGAGAATTATTTTCAAGGGATAAAAGCAATCAACCAAAAAATATTTTCAAGAAGAACTACAGTACTCTGATCTCTCTTCTAAGATGAGGGTATGTAGGCATTGGATTGTAAACTATAGTGAGTACAATTATAAAAAATATTTTTAGTTTTCTTTATTTTTTTATGTAAATAATATTGTAAATAAATAATTGATTAGATATTCAAATAGCAAGCAAATATACCCTAGAACTTAAGCATGATTTGGATACAATAAAGGTGAGGGGTTCCTAACACCTTTAAATCACTTAACCGACTCCCGAACCTAGTCTATCACCCTTTAAATTTAGGTTTTATCATTATTTTCCTATCTCTTAGAACGAATAAAAGATGATGGTGACCCTGTCATTTTTTTGGCCACTCTGTTGGGGAGTTCTTATACTTCTCTAAAAAGAGAGTTCATCCTAACCTTGGGCTTTAGAGTTCTTTCTTGTTTGTATGTATATATATATATATATATATATATATATATATATATATATATATATATATATATATATATATATATATATATATATATATATATATATATATATATATATATATATATATATATATATATATATATATATATATATATATATATATATATATATATATATATATATATATATATATATATATATATATATATATTATGTTTTATATAAATATGTTTATGTTTTTATATATGTTCAAGAACAAAGGAGGGAAAGGGAAGAACTAAAGACCCGTGTCCTACAATTGGAAGCCTAGAATAAAAGACTAATTCATGCTCTCCGGGAAGCTAATGGTCAAGCCATGGATTCCATAGTGAGAAGAAGAACTACTGAAGAGCTCCTTGTTAGACGTCCATATGAATGGAGACAAGCTCATGAAGATAATAGTCCTTCATCCTATGAGTGTGCCATTAGTCCAAGATTGACATCATCTTCCTTCTCTGAATATGTTTACTTCTTAAGAAGTTTCATCATGTTTACTTCTCTTAAAAGATCCTCTGAACGTTTCACCTAATTTTTCAGAAGCAGACCTCAAAGCCAAATATTTAAGTTTCTTAGAAGAATCATATCCATTTTGTTCAATCTCATGACTTTGAAGATTTCTTATTATACTTTCAAGAGACAACGTATTTAAGTTCTTAAATTCTTAAATATATGTTACTTAAGACCTAAAATTGTGAGGAAGACTTTTCAGAATCTTCTTCATATGATCTATTGTAGAGTAGCTCTTGTTCAACACTTGAAGGCCTGATACAAGAGTCTGAAACCTAGAGAACATGGTTTTAATATCCTCATCATCCTTCATCTTGATTAGCTCGTAATTTTGTATCAACAAGCTAACTTTTGCTTCTCTAACTTATTGATTCCCTTCATAGGTAGAGCATAGAGATTTAAAGATAGTCTTTGTAGAAACTTATCAATGATAAAATACTCAGCATGTGGTATAACATCCACCAGAATACCCCTGAATTTATGATGCTTTATGTAAATTTTCTTTTGAGCAATAGTCAGAGTTTTTCTGTCAGATACCATACTAACACTATCAACAACGATTTCATAACCATCTTCAAGTATATCTCATAGCTCATCACCGACTCCAATGATATACGTATACATTTTGCTTTTCCACCATTCAAACTCAGTGGAGTCACCACTGTTATTTACGTATTGTAGGTATTTGGTGATCCAACAGAATTAACACAAGATGATTTGTATAATTTGCGACTCTGTTGGGCAAAATGTTTCTTTGAGTTATATAAAAATTAAGCTTTATTTGGTGAGTACTCAGTTGATAGATTGCAAGTGCAGAAAAATTATTCTTGTTTTCAGAATAAATTGTTTTAGTGGGCATACAACAAAATTTGGATATCATCGAAGATTTTTTTGTAAACAATGTTTTTTAGTATTATGTGTAAACAATATATTTCTCAAAAATATAAAGAAATAGTCACCTCGTTTTTCTTTAAGACTGAGGTGATAGTTAATATAAAACCTCAATTTTATAGTAAAACCGAGGTGGATAGTAAGCATATTTTACTTTTAAAAACTCATTAAACAAATTTTACCGTAATACTAAATTATATACAATGTATTTTTAATATTATGTATAAACAATGTAATTTAAAAAAAAAACAGCTTATTCACCTCAGATTTTTTCTTGGCCGAGGGGATAGTTAAACATTTTATTTACTATATTCATCTCCCTTAAACAAATTGTTGTCGTCCATTTAATGTTTATCAATGCTCATGAAAGTGTCATTAGTGATCTGCGTGAAACCTAAGGGATATCTTTTATAAAAGCATGTTGAATATTAGAAATTTAACGTTAATGAAACATGAATCGCTTAAAACATAAAGATATTTGGAAAAGTTTTCTAAGATGGATTGCTAGAGAAGAAAATTACTTCACTACTAAAAACTTTGTGTTTAGTGACCGAAATAGCTTAAGAATCGGTTATTATGACGTTTAGCGACCAATAAAGTGACCACAATTTTTCGGTTGGAAAAGTGTTAGTCGCTAACCTTTAGCAACCTATTTAGTGATCGAAAATAAGACCGAATTAGTGACTGATTTAGCCACCATTTTTAGTGTGTTAAGAAAATAAAATTAAAATAAAAACAATTGCCACATTCAAGTCTTGAACCCATTACCTTAGGTTGTTGAGTCCACACTTTACCACTAGGTTTCATCATAACAATTGTCAATTTTATATTTAAATTGCTATATATTATTAAAATATATTTAAATTATTATAATGTCATTTAATTTACATTTTTTATTAAATTATTAAATTTATATTTATCAATGTTTTTATATAAATATATGTTTTATTTGTTATAAAAATAAAAATGTGAAATTTAGATTAAAAACTAAAAATTAAGATGAACTTAAAATATTTAAAAAGGAGAAAAAATTAGGAGGGAAATAGTAACTTAAAAATTAAAACCACCAAAGTTATTAGTGACCAAAATTTTGGTCGCTGAAATTTTTTAATGAATTAATTTTGAGAAAAAATATATTTAGTGACTGTATATTACGGTCACAAAATTTTGGCCACTAATTTGGTGGCTAACTTTATCTAGTGACCAATTTAGCGACTTTATATTCTTTATTAATGTGATGTCAAAGTTTGGTAGCTAATTCGGAGACTAAAGTAACCAAAAAATTTCAGTCACTAAAAGAGAATTTTCTAGTAGTGCTTGGATTTAAGGTTTGTTTTCTTAAATATTTATTTGAGCATAAATTCATATATTTGAATATTCATTTTGTTTATGTAACCCTTTTTTTTACTTCAAAATCAAATGCATGCAAGATCCGTTGAGAATAATCTTTCATCCAACATTTGATCTTCCCCAAAATTCAATAATTCGAAGATCTAAAATCTATATCTTCTTGGAATTTGATTTTTACCTAGATCTATAGGAAATTTGATTTTTATTTTAGACAATGTAATACTCTGTGTAAATAATGTAATATTCTGGGTAAACAATGCAATATTCTGGGTAAACAATGTAACAATAATTAAAAAAAAATCATCTTATCCCTCAGCGTTCAAGATAAACAGAGATGAAAGATACGCTAGTTTTAAAAATAATAAAAGTGTTGCTGTTGGGGTTCGAGCCCATGTGAATATAATTTTACCTCTCTGTTTTAATACCTTCTAGGTAATAAGTTGTGAGTTATCATGTCGCCCTCCGTTACCTCCCTTCTCTAGCCGAGGTATTATGCATTTCACGTCCGAGGTAAAAAGCGACTTTTTGTAGAGGTAACCGCTATTGTCACGCCCGTCCCAAAATACGATGCTTACGAAAGTTAAGAATTCAGAAACATGCACTATTGCTTTTCATCAACCAAATGTGTTAGATTCCCATAGTTCAACCAAATGAGTTGGAGTCCCATAGATGATATGGACCTCAAAGTGGGTCAGAGTCACATACGAGGAAATGGCTCAAAATGAGTTTGACTCTCATATGGAGAAATGATTCTTGATGTGGGTTAGAGTCCCACAAGAAATTCGAAGCATGAGACAAGGATCTGTGACCTTTATCGATAATCCTCACTACGCCAGAATTTAGTTTTAGCAGCGCATACAAAGACAACGCTTTTTAAAAAAGCGCTGCTAAAGGGTCAGTAAAAAAAAAGAAAAAAAATTGCCTACCAAAGACAGCGCTTTTAAAAAAGCGCTGCTAAAAGGAGACCCTAAGAAAGCGCTTTTTAAAAAGCGCTGCTAAAGGGGTACCCTAAGAAAGCGCTTTTAAAAACCGCTGCTAAAGGGGGACCCTAAGAAAGCGCTTTTAAAAAGCGCTGCTAAAGGGGGACCCTTAGAAAGCGCTTTTTTCTATAAAGCGCTGCTATATGGAATTGCTAAGGCACCCTATGAAAGCGCTTTTAAAGCGCTGCTAAAGGCCTTTAAAAAGCAGTGCTATAGGTATTAGTATTATAATTTTAATATACCCTCCAGAATTTTAAAAGAAACAGAACAGCCGCGTACGTGTTTCTTTTCTTCTTTCTTTCTCCTCTGGCGAACAAACTTGCCCTATACAACCATTCCGTTGCTGTCATCCTCCGTCCGACCGTCGCTCTCTTCCGTTGGATTTCGCCGCCGTTCACCGTCCATTTTTGAGTGCATCCGTCCGTCTGCATTGCATTTCCACCATTGTTACGGTATGTGAAGTTTTACTCTGGTTTTCTTGTTTATTTATCTTTTCACCATTGTTACTGTGGTATTTGAAGATATAGATGGTTTTTTGTTTTGATGATATAGATGGTTTTTTTGTTCTGATGATATAGATGGTTTTGTGTTATTGAGATATTGAAGGTT
This sequence comes from Lathyrus sativus, assembly GCA_963859935.3. NCBI lineage: Eukaryota > Viridiplantae > Streptophyta > Magnoliopsida > Fabales > Fabaceae > Lathyrus > Lathyrus sativus. The sequence continues at coordinate 464,426,797 of OZ012741.1, read as the reverse complement.
TTGTGTTATTGTCTCTTTGTTGTTATTAAGAAATTGAAGGTTTTGTGTTATTGATATATTGAAGGTTTGATGTAGTTGTTGCAATGCGAAGGTTTGTTGTTATTGAGGCATTGAAGGTTTAATATTATTGTTGTTGTTGTTGTTTTTATTGAGTTATTGAAGGTTTAGTGAAGGTCTTTAGTGTTGTTTTGCATTGAAGGTTTGAGGACATGTAAGTAAATTTGAGTTCAAGTATGATATTTGATATGATGTTAACACTAATGTTGTTGGGTTTGTGTAGATATGTTACGTATACACTAAGGTTTTTAGTGTTGTTTTTGTTGTTGTTGTTGTTAAAAGCCTAAACTCAAAATGTTTTATATTATTGTTAATGTTATTGTTGTTTTTATTTTGTTGCTATTTTGAACTTAGATGGATAATTCATCTAGCACCACTCATACAAATGAGTTTTCTTCTAATTTGAATATAACAAAAATATTAGATAATGATGGCTAAAAATATTAATGTAACTTGATAGAGAATATTGTTTTTTTAATAGTTTGGAAATTCCTATTTTTTAAGAGAGTAGCCAACATGAATATGGTTTTATATGATATGGTCTTATATGTTATTATGGTTTTATATGTTGATGGTTTTATATGTTGATATGTTATTATGGATTTCTCAATGTTTATATGATATGTTATTATGGTTTTATATGTTTAGTTAGGATTTCTCAATGTTTATATAATATGTTATTATGGTTTTATATGTTTAGTTAGGATTTCTCAATGTTTAGTAAGGGTGTCATTTTGGTTTAAGGATTATCTAGTATTTTTAATATGATTTGTTTTGGTTGATTATCTAGTATTTTTGTTTTGGTTAATTATTAATATGATTTTAATAAAATTTATATTTTGTCTGCTATAGGGGTTACCTGTGAAGAGCAAAGTTGTGATCGTCTCCAAGCATCCCACTGTGTAGCATTCTTAGAAGTTAGTGATTTCTTTACAGGTATTCTCTGTTTTGTTTAACTTTAATAGTTTAGTGTAGATTACTCAATTAGTATGGATAAAAAATGGATGTCTGGTAATCGATTGTCAAAAGAGTACGAGAATGGGGTATCAAAGTTCGTTAAGTTTGCTGTTGAACACGCTAAAGATCCCGGTAGGATCACATGTCCTTGCTTAGGATGCTGTTATGGGCGTCGAGTTGACACCGTTCAGTTGGAATCTCATTTAATGAGACATGGAATTGATCGAAGTTACACATGTTGGACATTACATGGTGAGATAAGTAACGAGAATGTTGAACCCCGGAATAATACGACATGTGCTTCAAAGGACAATGGCAGGGATACATATGATTGTGATCGAGTCGAAGAGATTGCACAAGCACTTGAAGAAGATCTTCAAGATTGTCCCAAGATGTTTGAGAGGTTGGTAAGCGATGCAGAGAAACCGTTGTATAAAAGTTGCACTACTTTCACAAGATTGTTCGTGGTATTAAAGTTGTACAATTTAAAGGCGGGTAATGGATGGTCGGATAAAAGTTTCACAGAGTTGTTAGCCTTACTTCAAGAGATGCTTCCAGAGGATAATGTTCTTCCCAATCGAACCTATGAAGCAAAAAAAATGTTATGCTCTATTGGCATGAGCTATGATAAGATACATGCTTGTCCAAATGATTGCATTTTGTTTCGAAATGAATATGCATCATTAAACGAGTGTTCTAAATGCGGTGTATCTCAGTATAAGAAAAAATTGTCACCAGCAAAAGTATTATGGTATTTTCCTATAATTCCGAGATTCAGACGCATGTTTCATAGTGAAACAGATGCAAAACACCTGACTTGGCATGCAGATGATAGAATTGTAGATGGGAAGTATCGACATCCGGCAGATTTACCACAGTGGATGAAAATTGATAATGATTATCCTGATTTTGGAGAAGAAGCTAGAAACCTTCGCTTGGAATTATCGACTGATGGAATGAATCTGCATGGTCTGCAAAGTATCTCATGTAACACCCCCTTCTATACCCCAAATAAATGCATATAAAACAATTAAGCACATACAAATTATCAGAGTAAAAAGGTTTCATAGTAAGGTATAAAAGAAGAATGCCACAATTTCACCAATAAAACACTTTTTCATTTTTTTCTCCATAAGATATGTAACAATTTCAAAATTAAGCGGAAGATAAAATCATTTGATCGTTTTCAAAATATTAATTCACGTACACATGAGCTATCCAAATTAATACATCATATCAGTTAGATTACACAATCACATCAACTGATACATCGCAATGTATCACAAAAGAATGACTATACTAGTCTAACTACCCGGTGTTACATATCAGAGCAGCCGACTCAAAAGAATGAGGACAAACTTCACAAAAGGACTCCAGCATCCTAATCTGCAATGCCTCATAGAGCATTATAAAACAGCAGAAGGGTGAGAAATATAACCATAAAAATCAAAGCATGAGATTATATATATATAGGTAATCATGTAACGCATATTCACATTTCTCACCACACTTCATTCTCTTAGTCATATATATTTACCACACATATATATATACAAACATGGATATTCACAAAGCCTTCCCATATTATGTATATACTTACAATTTCCACAATCTCATCATTCACACATAAGCATCACTTCATGCATATGTCATATATCGATGTGACTCAACAACTCAATGCAACTCATGCAATGCGGTATCGACTCTCGTTATCTTTTTTCGGTTTTTACATTAAACCGGGTCCACACTTCTAGACCGATAACCCGTTATCTTTTTTCGGTTTTTACATTAAACCGGGTCCACACTTCTAGACCGATAACCACAAAGGCCCGTCCTCTAAGCCTTCAAACCCACACTTCTAGGTTTGGGACAAGCCACTAGTTTCCACGAAACTAACAGACATTGCCTCTTGACTAAATGATGCATGTACAATCAACCACAACAAATGCACTTAAGACCGACATCTTAATCTCATGCATTTACATAATTCATCACTTCAAGAATTACACAATGATTGTACATACAACATATATCACACAATCAAGGTATTCACATCACAATACCATTTATACAATTATAAGTCATGCACACATATCTACAATGTTCTCATGCATACTCATCATATAATTGCATACCCATTAAACATTCGCAAGTTCATTAGACAATACACATACATTCATCATTGTATTCACATGTATTTCTATTTATCACAATTAACACGCATCGCACATCAACTAGGATTCACGCCCGTAGGCTACCCACATCACACATCATCACAATAGATCATATCTATATCATATCATAGAGGTATTAACCTATGAGGAGCAACCAAACCATCTCCACATGAACAACACAACAAAAGAAAAATGCTGTCACATTCGCCTTCATTCGCCTGGCGAACCCTCGCAGCGAACCTTCGCCTGGCGAACTCTCTCAGCGAACACTCGCTAGGCTTCGCCTGGCGAGACTTCCCAGCGAGCCCAAGTCAGTAGCTACTGACTTCATTCGCCACCATTCGCCAGCACCTTCGCTGGGCGAACCTTCGCTATCCACCTTCGCTTGGCGAACTCGCCAGCGAAGTCCACTGGGACTTAAATATAATTATTCACCAACATTCGCTAGGCTTCGCCTGGCGAAGCTTCGCCTTCGCTCGCCTGGCGAGAGCCAGCGAACCTGCGCAGAACAGAACCCTATTCTGTTCCTCCTTCACAATCCACCATCATCCAACTTCTCACACAACAAAATCAGTACAAACAACATCAATACATGTTACCCGACTATTCTACGGTATTATTGCTCAGTTTCAACCGATTAAATCATCAATCTACCGATTATTCCAACTTTTGCCCTAATTGGAAAGTGATGAAAACTCTACCAAAACCCCAACCCAACATACATAACATCATACAATGATCAAATAGAAACATTTCTCACCCTTACCTCGATTAATCGGAGCTTTGATGTTGGTTCTTGATGATTTCCACCTTTCCTCTTCTTCTCTTCTCTTTCTCTCCTTTCTTCTTCTTTCCTCTTTCTTTCCAAATGTTTTCTAACTTTCTTTTCTTTTCTTCCTCACTTATATATTTCCTTTATTTTCCTTCCTTCCAATTTCCCTCTCAATTCTCTATTAATTCCAATTAATAAAATTAATTTCCAACATTAATAAAAATCCCACTAAATCAATTAATTACTATAATTAATTATTTAATGAAATTTGGGCTGTTACATCTCACATTCCACCTGGCCTATAATTATTATGATTTATAACCTACCTCCATGGCTATGTATGAAGCGTAAGTACATGATGTTATCTATGTTAATTTCTGGCCCTAAACAACCAGAGAATGACATAGACGTATACCTGACACCTTTAATCGAAGACCTAAAGAGTTTGTGGGAGAACGGTGTGGAGGTTTATGATGGATATAGGAAAGAAAGTTTTAATTTGAGGGCGATGTTGTTTGGCACAATTAATGATTTCCTAGCATACGGAAATCTATCGGGTTATAGCATTAAAGGTCAATGTGCGTGTCCTATCTGTGAAGAAAACACAGATTGAACGCATTGGAATTTGGTCAGAAGAATATCTTTCTTGGTCATCGTAGATTCTTAAATTCTAATCATCACTACCGTGGGTGGAGAAAAACATTCAATGGAAATTCAGAACAACGTAAAGCTCCACCTACATTGACCGGCGAACAAATTTTTGAAAAGGTGAAAGATGTGAGTACTAAGTTTGGCAAGCCTTTTGCTCATACGCTTGTCACGCGTGGGTGGAAGAAGAGGTCAATTTTGTTTGAGTTGCCGTATTGGAAGTCGTTGTATGTAAGATGTAACACCCCACTTCCCAAATTAAATAAAATATAAACATTATAAATAAACATCAGAGTTTTCCCCAAAATAGTGGGATATCACATCACCAAATTTTTATAAAAATACTTTATTAATTATTCTCAAAAATAATACAGCGGAAAACATTATTCCAACATTCTCGGCCATCCGCCAAATTTCGTAAAATCTTTATTATTATAATTCACAAAAAAAAAAGTGATACGTCACAGGATTACAACAAGTTTGACATAAAACAATTAAAACACCCATATCCCGTGTTACGTATCAGAGCATCCTAGACTCGACTGGCACACCACCATCCAAGCTATCTAAGTACCTGGATTATCTGTACTTCCGGAGAAGCACAGACACAACAACAACCAAGGGGTGAGAAAACATGATCAAAAATATATTGGTAATGTAATACATGTAAACAAGGTAGTAAAACACACCAACACACCAATATTCACCCCAACAACTCCATATAACGAACCTACTGTTCAAATTACAATATAACATATTATAATGCAAATATGCAACTCAACACCATGCATGCGGTACCGACTCATTGGTTCATTCAATCGAACCTGGATAGATCACTTACGCTCCTCCTGAGACATGATCTATCCCCCACCATTCTCCACCAAGGAGTACGGATGAATCACTTACGCTCCTCCTGAGACATGATTCATCCCACCAAAACACCATGATATGCACACACCAATGCATAACTATCATATTTAGGCACACTAAGTGCACACGATCCTCCTGATCATATCATCATACATCAATGCATATATGTGTAGATATATTACACCAACACCATATAAATCAATCAGATAGTAAATAAATTCATACTATAACACCATATATAACCACATCCCAACACCCGGGAACACACGATCCTACTGATCACTACATACATATACGTTAACCAATTGTTCACCAACAATATCAAGGAAAACGAGTACCATCACCAAGTAAACAAGTTCATACTTTATCACCAAGATATAAACACGTCCCACCACTCGGGAATACACGATCCTACTGATCACTACACCATGCTCCGCATGATTCATACACCAACTAATTATCCATTTAAATAATTAGTAATGGAAATCACATACTATCACCGAGTACTCACTCTATAACACTCAATCATCTCCCATATAATCAACAAAGTCCAAGGGCACTACACTCTTAGCGCACACAGTATAACAGCATAGAAAAACCCCATTCTGCTACGCTCGCTACACCCTCGCTAGGCAAGCTCCCAGCGAATGCTCGCTACCTGTTCGCTTAGCGAACCTCCTCGCGAAGGCAAACAGAACCTACTAGACTCACTCGCTACCTCACTCGCTAGGCGAGCACCTAGCGAACGCTCGCTGCCTTCTCGCTAAGCGAAGTGCTAGCGAGTTGCATGCGACTTCTCAAGTTCTCACAGTTCAGAATTCTCACTCTTCTCTGATTCAAGCCTATTCTATAACATCCACTTCCTATACTATCCGTATTACGACCACTGCATATTAGGCTTATCAATCTTCCTATAATTCTACTCCAAATCAACATTACGGCACACTACCGACACTTTAGAGTTACTCTGAACCTTACTCAAACCAAACCAACACCAACAGTCACACAGAAAGGTCACACAGAACTTCCCTAAAACCGTAAACCCAACCTATACGCCAAATTAACCAAAAACAACAATTCACCAACACTCAACATATTTCAATCCATCAAAATCAACATAACTCAACAATCAATAGCATGTCAATATAAAACTTCATCAACGATACATTCCTACGGGGTTAAGGAATCCCCACTACCCTATACATGTATATACCATTCCCAATCAAGTTTCTCCCCCCTTACCTTGTTAAGCGGTTGATCGATGAAATTCTTCCTGGATTTGGTCTCTTGGCCTCCTCTTTTCTTTCCGTTCTTCGTTCCCTTTTTCCTTCGTTCTTCTCACTTCTCTCGTTCTTTCCTCTTCTCTCTTTCTATCGCTCTTTCTCTCTTCCATCTTTCTATCGTGTTATTTTCTCTAATACATCCCCCATCCCTTCATATTCTATTTTCCTTTTTATTTCCTATCCCAATAATAATAATAACTAATAAAAATAATATAATAATAATAATAATAACTAATAAAAATAACATAATAATAATAATAATAATAATAATAATAATAATAATAATAATAATAATAATAATAATATTAATACCACCACCAATATTACTATTATTTCTTATATTATTATAAACTCACCAAATTACCACCAATGATCTCCCATCTCAGGGACACCCACCAAATATCATCAAATACACCCTACCAAAGGGCACATCAACATATAATATTTAAAATAATAATAAAATGACTAAATAATTAAAATGGGTGTTACAACTCTCCCCCACTTTAATTATTTTCGTCCTCGAAAATTATCTGATGGAAATAATTCCGGATACGCTCCCCGCATCTTTTATTCCAATTCTCAGGTCACACTGCCTTCTGCAGCACCTCCCCATACTACTTTCACCAAAGATATCTCCTCCCTTCGGAGTTGTTCCTCGCTCGCCAAAACGAACTAGCAATGCCTCAACAATCGGAATATTTTTCACTTGTACATCATCCACCTGGTTCAATGTACTTTCTCGACTAAGACACATGAAACATATCACCAAATTCACAGCGACAACAGCAAAACAGTCTAACATGTTACTCCTCCCATGCCTCCGCTGCACCACTCTGATACAACTACAGAACACGTGCGAACTTCTGAGATTTCGAAGCTCGACCAACACCAGTCACCGGCGTGACCCTCAAAATACATATTGCCTCGGATCCTCTCGATCTTCTCAGCCATCTCAAGCATAATCTTCAAGTCTGAGTACAACACTCTCACTCGATTTATTTCAACACAGGAGAGTCCTACACTCCCTATCTCACCAAGCCACATATAGTGCCATTCCGACACTAGGATGGTAACCGTTATTATAGGTAACTCAATCAACGATAATTAATCATCCCACGCTCCACCTTGATCCGACACCCAAGCTCTCACCAATTCTCTACAGACTCAATAGTCCTCTCTGACTAACCATCAGTTTGCGGATGATAGGTCGAACTCAGCTTCAACTTAGTACCCGAAGCTTCCTGTAAGCCCCTCCAAAATCTCAATATAAACCTCAAATTTCCATCTGACACAATATTCGTCAGTATCTCATCCAACTTCACCACTTTCTCAATATGCATCTCGTATATCCTCAACACGGAATAGTTAATCCACTCCTAACAATTCAAATTAAAATTATGTCTTTACAAATTCTTTGGAAATCTCAACACCAATTTCGTGAAAATACTACCTGATTTCCACTCTAGAATATTTAACGACTACATCAGACTCAACAGTCTCTGATGTTCACTCTTCAAATTCCGACAATTCTAACTAGCATATTCCACCTCTCCTTATCCATGGTCTCAAAAACAATCTACTCAAGTTTGGTTACTTCTTCATAGCACCGAGATGGATACTCCATCTACCTCAATGTATTTCTTCACGAGTACTCCTACTCCCTTCAACAACATCTGATATACATACTCTATCATGACACCTTGTGGTATTATTTCCACAAACCCGACAATCCACTCTTCGACTCTAATTTATCAATTTCAACTAATTCACTATTCAACCCAGATTTCTGACTTTCTCGATTCTTCTCAAGGATATCACTAGTCAGATCTTAATAATAAAAGCTTAACTCCATAAGAAGTATCCTTACTCACAAAACGCATATTATGAAATTTCTCAATCAGTTCTAACTCTTTTCACCATCATCTTCGGTATATGCAAATATTTCTAACTCACTGCATCATCTACCATGTCCGCTTTACCCGAATGGTAATTCAACTCGAAGTCGTACTCTTTTCGAAGTCCCAATTATTTCCTATGCCTCATATTTGTCTTATTCAAATTAAACAAACACCTTAAACTCTTAAGATCACCAAACATCTCCGATCTCAGTCTGAACTTTTGAAGACTCCGACTCCAGTACAATCACAATAGTAACCAACTCTAAATCACTGGTCGGATGATTTCTCTTATACACTTCAAGTTGACTTTTGCATAATTGAAACTCGCTGAAGTTGTCTTTAGCAAATCCCCTAATTATATCAACAAGCATCACAAACACCACAATTAGTTCTATCGGATTCGGCAGAACTTTCCTTACGGAAGTATATCACCGCTCTTTTTCCAACACTGATAACTCCAGTTCCTTATGCTCAACATAATCCTCTATACGCTTCGAATACCTTAAAATATCATTTATTAACACAACCATTGCCTTATCTAAATAATTAAAGAAGATCCCATGCCAAGTGGACAAACAAGTTGTGAGTTATAGCGGGAACACATACCGTACCGCCCGTCCTTACCACAAAATTCAAACACACTTCATCAATAAATAGCTTAAATCTATGTAAATACTTCACCATCTCATAGATAATTTGAATAGCTTTCCAACGCTTCGAACCGCGCGTCATTCCGAGTTACGGTTCTCCCGTTACGGCAAAAACACCAGAATAACATTTTCTGCCCAAGACCCCTTCGCCAGGCGAACACCGCAGCGAATATGGACGTTCGCCAGTATGCTCGCCAGGCGAACATGACAGTCCCAAAATCCTCTTTTCGACCGTTACCCGACTTCCGAGTGTCCGATTTCGATTCCGTAAAAAGCTGCGATCTCGGAATTTAACGTACAACAACAATTTTATACTTAGGAAGCCATCCAACACATTTTAAATCTATGAATAATTTAAAACTCAATTACTTCCAATCTCAACAGCAGATCTTTGAGCCTCCTAATACGATAGAACTTTTGACCTTCGTCCCATCCACCACAAGAACTCTACTCGAGATCACATGACCAAGGGACTCACATCCCTCGATCAATTGTTCCATCAAATCATTAACTCTTGGAAGAGAACACCTATCCTTGATAGTCACCCTGTTCACTTATCTATAGTTCACCCAAAGCTTCACAAAACCTTCTATCTGTCTAACCAACAAAATTGGTGCACATTACGGTAGCACACTCAAACAAAAGAACCTCTCTCCTAGAAGGTCTTCAAGTTGACTCTTCAACTTCTCCAATCCCAACGAAAACACACCATATGGAGTCACTAATATCGGACTCGTTCCAACAACAAAGTCAACGTGTGAGCTTTACTTCACACTCCGATAGTAAATCACCTACCTCATCCGGAAACCTCCGACAATCGCAATTAATTGACAAATCCCAATTTTTCTCACTTTCCTTCTCATTCCAAGTTTCAGTCAAAATAGACACTTCAACACCGTCTTACGCCAAATTCCTCAAAATAATCCCTTAAGCACTTAGCTTAACTCAAGACTATACACTGCTCACGCCACCCAAGCTTGCAAGATACGTCTATCCCATCCAACACAATCCCGTCCACTATTAACAAGAGATTAAGGGTGATCAGTTCCTCAATTTGTTAATAGACAGCCGAAATCATGATGGGGTACAAACCATCTTTACCAAACTATAATATCACTCCTCAACACACTAAGCCACCACACTGTAGCTTTTCGGAGAAATACAACTTCTCCCCCACTGGAATCATTCCACTTCTACCAATGAAGTTAACCAACAACATGTACCGACAGTGTTTTTACACACATGTCGCATACCAGGAAACAATAACACTAGACAACATTGGCCGGACGGACCGACCTGCTCTGATACCAATTGTAACACCCCACTTCCCAAATTAAATAAAATATAAACATTATAAATAAACATCAGAGTTTTCCCCAAAATAGTGGGATATCACATCACCAAATTTTTATAAAAATACTTTATTAATTATTTTCAAAAATAATACAGCGGAAAACATTATTCCAACATTCTCGGCCATCCGCCAAATTTCGTAAAATCTTTATTATTATAATTCACAAAAAAAAAAGTGATACGTCACAGGATTACAACAAGTTTGACATAAAACAATTAAAACACCCATATCCCGTGTTACGTATCAGAGCATCCTAGACTCGACTGGCACACCACCATCCAAGCTATCTAAGTACCTGGATTATCTGTACTTCCGGAGAAGCACAGACACAACAACAACCAAGGGGTGAGAAAACATGATCAAAAATATATTGGTAATGTAATACATGTAAACAAGGTAGTAAAACACACCAACACACCAATATTCACCCCAACAACTCCATATAACGAACCTACTGTTCAAATTACAATATAACATATTATAATGCAAATATGCAACTCAACACCATGCATGCGGTACCGACTCATTGGTTCATTCAATCGAACCTGGATAGATCACTTACGCTCCTCCTGAGACATGATCTATCCCCCACCATTCTCCACCAAGGAGTACGGATGAATCACTTACGCTCCTCCTGAGACATGATTCATCCCACCAAAACACCATGATGTGCACACACCAATGCATAACTATCATATTTAGGCACACTAAGTGCACACGATCCTCCTGATCATATCATCATACATCAATGCATATATGTGTAGATATATTACACCAACACCATATAAATCAATCAGATAGTAAATAAATTCATACTATAACACCATATATAACCACATCCCAACACCCGGGAACACACGATCCTACTGATCACTACATACATATACGTTAACCAATTGTTCACCAACAATATCAAGGAAAACGAGTACCATCACCAAGTAAACAAGTTCATACTTTATCACCAAGATATAAACACGTCCCACCACTCGGGAATACACGATCCTACTGATCACTACACCATGCTCCGCATGATTCATACACCAACTAATTATCCATTTAAATAATTAGTAACGGAAATCACATACTATCACCGAGTACTCACTCTATAACACTCAATCATCTCCCATATAATCAACAAAGTCCAAGGGCACTACACTCTTAGCGCACACAGTATAACAGCATAGAAAAACCCCATTCTGCTACGCTCGCTACACCCTCTCTAGGCGAGCTCCCAGCGAATGCTCGCTACCTGTTCGCTTAGCGAACCTCCTCGCGAAGGCAAACAGAACCTACTAGACTCACTCGCTACCTCACTCGCTAGGCGAGCACCTAGCGAACGCTCGCTGCCTTCTCGCTAAGCGAAGTGCTAGCGAGTTGCATGCGACTTCTCAAGTTCTCACAGTTCAGAATTCTCACTCTTCTCTGATTCAAGCCTATTCTATAACATCCACTTCCTATACTATCCGTATTACGACCACTGCATATTAGGCTTATCAATCTTCCTATAATTCTACTCCAAATCAACATTACGGCACACTACCGACACTTTAGAGTTACTCTGAACCTTACTCAAACCAAACCAACACCAACAGTCACACAGAAAGGTCACACAGAACTTCCCTAAAACCGTAAACCCAACCTATACGCCAAATTAACCAAAAACAACAATTCACCAACACTCAACATATTTCAATCCATCAAAATCAACATAACTCAACAATCAATAGCATGTCAATATAAAACTTCATCAACGATACATTCCTACGGGGTTAAGGAATCCCCACTACCCTATACATGTATATACCATTCCCAATCAAGTTTCTCCCCCCTTACCTTGTTAAGCGGTTGATCGATGAAATTCTTCCTGGATTTGGTCTCTTGGCCTCCTCTTTTCTTTCCGTTCTTCGTTCCCTTTTTCCTTCGTTCTTCTCACTTCTCTCGTTCTTTCCTCTTCTCTCTTTCTATCGCTCTTTCTCTCTTCCATCTTTCTATCGTGTTATTTTCTCTAATACATCCCCCATCCCTTCATATTCTATTTTCCTTTTTATTTCCTATCCCAATAATAATAATAACTAATAAAAATAATATAATAATAATAATAACTAATAAAAATAACATAATAATAATAATAATAATAATAATAATAATAATAATAATAATAATAATAATAATAATAATAATATTAATACCACCACCAATATTACTATTATTTCTTATATTATTATAAACTCACCAAATTACCACCAATGATCTCCCATCTCAGGGACACCCACCAAATATCATCAAATACACCCTACCAAAGGGCACATCAACATATAATATTTAAAATAATAATAAAATGACTAAATAATTAAAATGGGTGTTACATAAGACATTTTCTTGATGTTATGCATATTGAAAAAATGTGTTTGAAAGTGTTATTGGTACGTTACTCAATATACAAGGAAAGTCTAAGGATGACCTTAAAGCAAGAAAGGACTTGGTAGCAATGGGAATAAGAAATGAATTAGGACCCTTGAAGAAAGGAAATTGCACGTATCTACCACCTGCTGCTTATACTTTATCTAGAAAGGAGAAAAAGATATTGTGTAAGTTTCTGAGTGAAGTTAAAGTTCCAGAAGGATACTCTTCAAATATTAGAAGACTTGTTTCTATGAAAGACCTCAAGTTAAAGAGTTTAAAGACACATGATTGCCATGTTATAATGGAACACTTTCTACCAATAGGTATACGTTCTATTTTGCCAGAAAAAGTGAGAGGCGCAATAACTAAATTGTGTTTTTTCTTTAGGTCAATTTGTAGTAAGGTGATAGATCCTGCGATCTTACCAACATTGCAAAGAGAAATAGTTATTACTTTGTACGAGCTTGAAATGTATTTTCCTCCATCATTTTTTGACATAATGGTACATCTAGTTGTTCATCTTGTGAAAGAGACACAACTGCGTGGACCTGCCTATATGAGATGGATGTACCCTGTTGAACGTTATATGAAAATATTGAAAGGGTATGTTAAAAACCGAAGTCGACCAGAGGGATCTATTGTTGAATGATACATTGTTGAAGAAGCTATTGAGTTTTGTACTGAATATTTGTCCAACGTTCAATCCATTGGCCTCCCAAAATCCCATGTTGTTGAAAAAATAGTAGGTAAACAGTTAATTGGAAATAAAGTTGTGACAGTTTTAAGGGATGAACGGAAGCAAGTGCATTTGTATGTTCTGCACAATGACATTGAGGTTGAGCCGTATGTTGAAATGCACAAGGACGTTCTCTGAGGTTTAAATCTGAATAGAAATGAAAATTGGATAGTACGTGAGCACAATCGAAGTTTTATAACATGGTTCAAGGAGCATATTTTTTCAAAGTTTTATTCTGATCTCGCTTCAATAACAGAAAGGTTGAGATGTTTAGCATATGGTCCAAGTTTGCATGTGTTTTCTTATAGCGCATACGCAATTAATGGATACACATTTTATACCAAGGAACAAGATGATAAAAGTACAATGCAAAATAGTGGTGTACCATGCTTTCCGAAGCAATGCACATTTCCTCGTATTATGGGGCTATCGAGCGCATTTGGGTGTTTGATTATGAGAAGTTTCAGATTCCTATCTTTGGATGCAAGTGGGTTGAAAATAATAGTGGCATACGAATGGATAAATCAGGTTTTTTGAAAGTGGATCTTAATAAGGTGGGGTACAAAGATGAGCCTTTTATTCTAGCCACGCAAGCTAAACAAGTGTTCTATGTCACTGATCCGAAAAGTACGAAATGGTCTATAGTTCTTTTTTCCAACAAAGTAATCGATGATAACATTGGAGAAAAGGGGGATGTTGATGTTGAGAATGAATCTTATATTATAGATGATCCAGATGAGAATATTAGAGCAGACGAATCATATATTAGAAATGATCATAACGAGGGAATTTGGATCAATCCATCCGTCCGTGTTGTTAAGAGACAAGTAAACCCCGTTAAAACGAAAAAAAGAAAGAGATGTTAAAGGTACATGTAACATATTATTTCTTATTTATATCATGCAATAAAATAACATATTATTTCTTATTTATACCATGTTTTTCTTATTTATACATTTCTTATGTATATATTTCTTATTTACATATTTGCATGTCACTCATTTGATACTTTGGTTTTTCTGAATTACAGGTATATATATTATGGCCAGCAATGAGGAAACATCACATGATGGAAAACAAACAACAAAAGACGTGGAAGGCGATATTAAAAGAGGCATAACGATTATGAAAAAAATCATCTGTGCGAGAGATAAAGGAGTAAAGTATGATGTCCATTGGAATGAAAGAGATCAGTTAGTTGAGCCTAACGGTGCGTTGCTAACAAGTTACATCGGAGCACTTGTACGTTCGCAGTTCCGATTACTTGCGATAATTGGAGAATTCCTTCATTACAACCGGCTAAAGATAAAATTTGGAGCGAGATTCAGGTATGATATTTGATTATTTTTAATTATGTTGACAGTTACGTCTTTAAATTAATTATACTAACATGTTATATGTATGTGTGTTTGTTTGCAGCGATCTTTTAATATTGATGATCGTAGGAGAAAATATTGTATTCAATTGGCCGGAAAATGCTTGAGGGGATTTAGAGCGTTTTTAACAAACAAGTTTCTTAAAGATTCTGATGGAAACTTTGTTGACTCGGAGCGTCCAATAAAGTACGCGGATTTGATTTCGGATGAAGAATGGGAGACATTTGTTGCAAAGCGAAGAACAAAAGAATTTGAAGTAAGTACAACTTATCATGAACTATGTATAATATATACTTCTTCCACAAGAGTTCTGATAAACTTGTTTTTTCAGGTTGTTAGTGGCGTAAATCGTCAACGGGCATCAAAACCCGCATATCCATATAGAAAGGGGCGTTTGGGATATGCACGCTTAGAACAAAAAATAGTAAGTACATATAAATGCTTTAATATGATATACTTACAAAAAATAGTAAGTATATATAATAGGATATAATGTTTTATTATCCGTCTTAATGCGTAGTTGGAAGAGGAGAAAAGTGATGCGACATCTCTTCCGGACCATGTTGTATGGAAGGCTGCCCGTGTGGGAAGAGATGGAGTCGTTCAGGAAGAAGTTCAACAAGTATTTGTACAATGTGTAAGTACAACGTTATCTTTGTCAGTAACTGATCAAAAGTGTATAATATATTTATATATGCTTTTATCTATATTTCAGGAGACTCTATCCCAGACTATAACTCCCGCTAAGGACGATGATTGCAGGAGCTTACTGAGTCGGGTGTTGAATATTCCTGAGTATTCTGGGCGTGTGAGGGGTAAGGGATTTGGTGTCACTCCATCCAAACTGTATAAGCAGCCAAAGAAAAAAAATCCAACCAATAAAGAAGTTATGGATACTTTGGAGGAATTAAAAGCGCAGATTCGTGATTTACAGAAGGACAAGGAGAGATACATGTCGGAAAGGCACGCTCCAGAGGGTAAAGCTACTAGTGACAAAGATAGTATCGGTTGTCCGTAGAAGCTTCCAGAGGTAATTGTATATATTACATTGAAATTAATTTAGCACAGTTTACTTAATTGACACATTAACTGATCATTATTTGTTTAGGGCATTTCACCTTGCCGGCTATATTTATCGTCACCGACTCATCGAATGGTTGGCAAGGGAAAGGTGCATAACACTCTGGGAGACTTACTTCACCATAAACCACTCCCTTCTGCATTTTTGAAAGTATCTATTGATATTGCGTTAGAGGGGGGGTGCGTTGTTGCCTATACCAGATGCTGTTTCAGACGCAACAGTGGTGGGAGACGCAATAGAAGCGTATGTGGCATGACCGACAAATCTCATTTGCACAGATGATGAGGTAGGTTGAACCTTTTAATATTCAAATGTTTTATGATCCATACCTGAAATTTGTTCTTACATTTACATTTTCTTATTTACATGATGATCTTAGACTCTTACAAAATCCAAATCAAAAGATGATAGAATTATTGCGCGGGATACCAATTCAACTGCATCAAAGAAACAGGTACTACTACAGTTACATGATTATCTTATTATACATTAATTACTGAACTTATATATGACTTTTAGGTTCATGATGATCAACAGTCGCAACAAGTCAGCAAGGGTAAGATGCCTGAAACTTCCAAGGTGCCCAGAAAAGCATTTGTTCCTCGATTTAGGATGTGCCTTGAAACATATGTGGGAACATCAGATGTGCCTGATGGTGGCATCCGTCAAATACATATGGACAAAGGTATTTTTGGTTTTGAATATCCCGAAACAATTGATAAGGAGGATTTTGACCAGGTTTTCAAACATTCTGAATTGGGCGTCGGTGTTATGCATTCCTACATCAGGTACTTCGATCCATTTTAATTAAATAATTGAACATTTTAAAATTTGCTCGTTTAACTGAATATTCTAATGTTGATTATGTTTTTTTAGGCTCTTGTATGACAAGTTGTTGGTCCCGAATGATTTGACTTCAGTATTCGCATTCTTATCTGCTAGCTGTGTCAACTCACGGACAATAGACCAGACACCAGATGCAGTCAAAGAGTACACAGTGCAGAGATTTATGGGCGCGACTACGAAGAAGTTGTTCTTGTTGCCATATAATACTGGCCATGGGTTAGATTTTATTCTAAATTCATTTATTATAATTGTTCAATTTTTGCCTTTCTATATAACAGTTCCGTCTAAACTGTTGTCTTATTTTATAGTGGACACTGGTTGTTGGTCGCGATTAATCCGAGGAAAGAAATAGTGTATTATATATATTCGTTGGATGGCGATGCAACAAAATATGAAAATCTGAGGAGCATGGTTGATACGTAAGTGATGAGAAATATTGTTCTGAATAATTATATATCTTTATTTATTATGTGACATTGTTCTAAATATGCGTTTATATTATGTTAGAGTTATACAAATATTCAGAGCACAAAGAGATGAAACGGTGCCAAAAAGCAAGGCTAACAACATCAGCTGGATGAGAGTGGAGGTATATTTTCCCATGTTTGACTGTTATAGTGGTTCTACTTGATAAAACTATTTAAACTATATATCCTGATAAATGTTCGTTTGTTTTTTCCATTTACAGTGTCCTCGTCAGCGCAATGGGATTGACTGCGGATATTTTGTATTGCGCTTTATGAAGGAAATTATTCTTTCAGGTCAAATAGAGATTTCAATCATGGTATGGATCAATTCATAAGTTATATGATTCATTTTGATAATTAACCGATATTTCATCTGAGTAATTAGTTTTAAAATTAAATTGTGCATGTTCTGTTATATTATGTTGTACTTTGATGAATACAAGTGCGGTACTTACTCGAAAGCAACATTGGAAGAAATTAAGGAGGACTGGTGTCAATTTATTCTTCAGTTGAGAATTGTATAAAGTTATCGGATTGGAAGAATTGTAATTATATGTAAATTGACTGTATTTGTGATGTTGTAATTCTGAGGATCGGATTTTGTTGTAACATATTTAAGCAGGTTTATGTGTATTAAAATGATTATGGGCAAAGTGATGAGTTACAATGTATACTTAAAGGCCAAAGTTTTGAATTGTATATATAAGGCCAAAGTTTTGAATTGTATATATAAGGTCAAAGTGTTGAAATAAATGCCTGAATTATAAGTAGGTTTGTGTAATATAAGCAGGTTGTTGGTAAATATACAAAACAGCGTGATTATTTAAAAAAAATTTTAAAATCTGGGACATTAGACAGCGCTTTTACAAAAAAGCGTTGCTAAAAGTTACAAACATAGCGCTACAAAAGCACTGCTATAGGTTGGAAAGGGGGGTCTAAGACAGCGCTGCTAAAGGGGGGGGGGGGGGGGGCTATGACAGCGCTTTGTAAAAGTGCTGCTAAAGGTGGGGTCTAAGACAACACTTTGTGAAAGCGCTGCTAAAGGGGGGAGGGTTGGGGGAATAGGCAGCGCTTATAAAAGCGCTGCTATAGGGTGAAAAAAGCGTTGCTAAAAGCGTTGCTGAAGGGATCCTTTAGCAGCGCTTTTTCTTTAAAAAAAGCGCTGCCTTTACCTTTAGCAGCACCACTTTTGGCAGCGCTTTTAAGCGCTGCTAAAGGTCAAAAATAGCGCTGCTAAAGGTCTTTTTGGCATAGTGTCTAGACATAGATTTGGCCAGGGAAAGATGCTTTTGTATAAATTCCAATTAGTGACTTATTTGAGTTGGTGATCTCAAGTATACATGTTGCCATACAATACTACAAATAACTCTTAAATACTTAAGTCTTAGTTACGTTGTGTGAGTGAAACACAAGTAATGAAAGATGAAGACTTGAGTTAGGAATCGAATAGAAATCGTGTAGAGCCGAGTGAATCTATATGATAGAAGATTTCACTGAGATAATTATCTCACCCCACTATATTGTTATTTTTCTGGTGTTAATTACATGTTAAGTGCAAGGAAAGTTGTATGTTGATGTTTCAAAGGATTCTGACTATTGTGATCTTCCCTTGTGGATTGTGTGCAATAAAGATATTGCATATAGATATTAGTTTTTATTTAGGCACTATTATATGTCATGTGTCATACTTTGTATTTTATCTTATGCACTGGATATAACGATGCCGCTAGACACTTGTGTTATATCAGTATCAAATTAATATTTTGTATAACATATTTTTTTTAAAATGTATATTATCTTTTTTTTAAGGATGAATATTAGCTAATTGAGATCTGGTTGGGAGAATTATGCTCCTTGGTGCACTGGAGTGATACCAAGCTAACTCTAAGAATTCTCCATTTCATAAGTGGAAAGATTGGTTGCTAGACCCAGATAGATGCCTCTTGTGCAAGTTTTTATTCTAGAAGTTGTTATTTCATGTATCTTTGATTCTCTCTTGTATTAAGGGTTGAGTAGTCCCTGTATTTCTCATTACATCAAATATTTGCCTACAAAAAATACTCTATTTATTTTAAAATGAATGTGATTTTAACAAATAAAATTTGTTATAAAATGAATGTCATTTTTCCTGTTTAATGTAGAAATTATTACTAGTTTTCAATTGTGTCCTTTAACTATTATTTTTTATACTACTTTTAACATATTTATAATATTAATTTAGTAAAAATAAAATGCCATATGACAATATCATTATATTTCTTAATTTATATAAAACACTTAAACCTTCAATCCAACAAGGAAAGGGATCCTTGATAGTACTGGTTACCATTGTAGGGCGTATAATGATCAATGTAACATTATCTTTATGAGGCATTAAAAGCATCTCTCCGATTGCTTTTGTGAATACATATGTGTTTGGCCAACCATGCAAATTTGCTCTATTTTTTTCATTTTACATAATTTAAATCAGATCACAAAATATTAGATATATAACCTGATAAGTTATAACCACTCATGATAAAAGAATAAAAAAAACAACAGAAAAAAAAATTTGACTAACCTTTCCATTCCGTAATCTTTCAATGCAAATTTCATTGTATTTTCATCAGTATTCATTGCTTGGAGTTCAGCTATTTTGTTGTCCAACAAATTCATTTCTGTGTGTATGTCTAACTTTGAGGTCTCTTTTAGAGATTGACCCATCTCAAATGCTTTCTCTCTTACTATTCCATCTTCATACTTAGCATCTCCACACACATATGCTACAAGTTACAAGGTTTATGTTATTAATTACTAGTAATTAATTCACACAAATTAAAGACAAAAAATGAAACAAATCTATAATTTTAACCATACAGAATTTTACCAGTGGACATGTGGACAAAAGCTTGTAGTTTTTGACAATTATTTGCAATGTTCAATGCATGTAAAGCTCCTTTTGTATTAACACCCATTGAAATATCAAATCTATAGAGAAATCAAGAATATTATATTTTAATGAATAAATTCTTTTACTAATTATTTGAACGAAAATTAGGTTTCACCTTTCATCAAATATTTCATTTTTAAGCTTTTCATCTTTTATTCCAAAATTTTCAATCGCAACATCTCCTGCAACTGCTACAACCTTCTTTGAATTTTTTATTTATTATAATCATATATTGTATAACAATTACCAAATAAATTGATGTTTTCAAGAATTTACCAAACTGGCTAGCAATCAACGTTGTGTCGCCAATGTGAATGACGACTCATTACAATATGAATGGCGACTGGGTTGTTTTTTAAAGGATTCACCAAGCCCAATGGCGACACTGTTGTACATTAAGCCTTGTTTATTGAAGGATTCGCCAAGCCCAATAGCGACATTGTTGGAGCTTTCTATTTTTTTAAAAACATAATTACTAATAATAGTTAAAATAAAATTAAATGTTAAAATAAAGTTTTTAATTGATAAACATAATTATGATTAATATTTTAAATCTTTTCATAATTATATTAAAATGTTGTTTTTAATTAATAAACTTAAAATAATCAGGTTTAAATAAAAATAATCTTAAATTAATTTTATAAATTTAGTTTTAATTAAAAATAAACTTAAATTGATTTTATAAATTTAAGTTTAATAAATATTGTTTTTATACATTTAGGTTTAATATAAATATAATTTTGATTATAAATTATTGTTTTTAAGTAATAATTATAAATTATAAATTATAAAACATAAAAATTGATACCATTGAATTTTAAAGCGTTTAAAGTTTGTAAGGGTATTTAAGACATATCATATGGGGCTTGTACTGTTTTATTTTTCTATAAATACGACTGCAAACACATATATGTTTCCAAAACATTGTATACCAAAAGACTGAAGTGTTAGTGCATTTTGAGTGGAGTGGAATCTAGAATGTCTACATTTCTAAATCAACGTTCTTCGTCGTCGTCCTCAGCATCGGAGGAACCCTTTCCAACATTCGATCTAATGAAAAGAAATGCCCTAGTTGTCTTTTCAGCAACAAAACCTCTGATGAAGGTGCTCCTGTTGAATATGCAGACGTTAGAGCACTTGAATAGAGAACTGAACCGCTGGCTAGAAGGAGATATTGCTCCAGGAGAAAAGATTAGGAAAATTGAGAGGTTGGTCGAGGAGACTGGGAGAAACGAAGTTACTCGTGAATGGAGAAAAGTGGAAAATGATGCCGATGTCCTTGTGATAATGTTAACACCGAAGAAGATAAAGTTGATGATCGTGATATCGTAGACGCCTTGGTGCAGTGTTTTGTTTTATGTGTTTATGTTGTTGTTATTTTCGGAGTGTTGTTGTCATATTAAGTTATGTTTGTTTAATTGATGTTGCTTGCTAATTGTAATCAGTTAAGTATGTTTTTAATCGAATGAAAATTGCTATTCATTTAAAGGGACACAATTACATATGAAACTATGACCTGTTGCTTGATCCTACATTAGGACATTTTGTACGATTGTGTCCTGGTTGCCGACACGAACTACATAATCTTACCAGCTTGTCTGCGGTATCCATCTCCGTTCGAATGCGCGTGCTATTAGGCCGACCCTTTTTCTTTCTACGCATCAAGTCATTATGCCAGACAATTTCGCCTTCGTATTGAGGCCAATAGTCCTCCTTTTCCACCACCTAAAAGCTACATGTGTAGACATTGCATAGACTTATCACTTGGTGAATTGCAGAAAGAAGGTTGGTTGGGTCTTGGAGCGCCTTCGAACATGCTGCCATAACATGAGAGCAAGGCATACAGAATGCCTGAAACTTCCCACAATCACACCAACTCTTATCCAGTTCAACACGGTAACATCCCCTAGGCTTTCCTTTGTTGTGATCAATCGACTCGGCAACACTGAACCAATCAGCTGTACGGTCAAAGATTGTGACCACGTGTGTGTTGGCTTTGACAACTTCGTCTTTCATGAATTTCATTGAAGTATCACTGTACAACTGACCCAATTGTAATACTGAACTCCACTTCGTACGTCTGCTATGAAAGAGTGATCCTAGCCTAAAATATTTTGCCTTTACCAAGGCAGTTATCGGGAGGTTTCAGATTCCCTTGAAAAGATAATTCATTGACTCGACGAGGTTAGTTGTCATGTGGCCTCATCGCACCCCATTATCGTATGCCTGCATCCATTTCTCCCTATCAATGTTATCAATCCATCTTAATGCATCCGCGTTTGTTAGTCTGATCTCGTCACGGTAGTATTTGAATGTGGGTTCTGTTAGTGCATATCATGCGTTCACAACCTTCTTCTGTAGCAGCTTGTCTTTGATTTCCCGCATGAAATTTTGGGTGATATGCCTTATGCAATAGACGTGGGTCGAGGGAGGATCCTGCCAACCGTTATCAAGGTTGTTGTATGCATTCTCGATTGATGGGTGTCGATCAGAGATCAAACATAGGTTAGGTTGGGGAGACACGTAAGAGCGGAGATTTTTTTAAGAAAAAACTCCAACCCCCAGCAATCTCCCCTTCTACTATAGCGAAGCCAATTGGAAAAATGTTGTTGTTCCCATCCTGTGCCACAGCCATGAGCAGTGTGCCCTTATATTTCCCGTATAACCATGTTTCATCAATTTGAATTATAGGTTTACAATATTCAAACCCTTTGATGCATGGTTCAAACGCCCAAAAGAGTCTGTGAAAAATTCCATTTCCACTAACGCAAGTCCCGTCTGGTGTACACGCAGGCATTGTCTCCAATATCGCAACAGTTCCTGGAGAGTAGTGTTTGAGAGCCAACAGGAAAACATTGTCGAGTTTGTAAGTTTTTAGTTTTTGTATATGTTTACGATCTTTAGTTATCCTGTAAAACTAATGAAACATTAATTATTTTGCAGGATGCATCTAGATTTCAATGTCGTGTGCATGATTACATACCACACGACCCCCTCATAGTCGGATACCTTCTTCATTGTGGGTTTCGTGATGTGATTAAAATCAAATCATACTCGCTCGATACGAAGTTCATTATAGCATTGTTAGAACGCTGGAGACTGGAGACACATACATTTCACCTACCTTTTGGTGAGTGCCCTGTGACTCTTCAAGATGTCAACATGTTGCTCGGCCTACGCATCGATGGTAAGGCTGTCAACGACAAAGTTGGTGTTAACAACCAACTATGCGAAGATTTATTGGGCGCCCCTCTGTGTGAGGACGCAACTTAGGGTGAACGCGAGGGTCACCCGAGAGGTCAGGGAATAAATCTTAAATACCTAAGAGAACAATACAACAATATTGTCTTAAGTGAAGATAGCACAGAATATGAAAAAATAGTCAAAACAAGGCGCTATATTATGATTTTGTTCGGTCACTTTTTATTTCCAGAGGGCACTGGAAATAGCATAAATATTATGTATTTACCATTGCTACAAAACATAAACAAAGTGTCCGAATATAATTGGGGATCAACTGTCCTGTCCCATCTGTATAGTGCACTTTGTAAAAATTCCAAAAAAAATTCATGTACTTTCTATGCCTGCACATATCTCCTAGAAGCGTGGGGTTGGTCTAGGATGCCAACGCTTGCTCCGGCAAACTGGAATCTGTTTACATTCCCGTACGCCAACAAGTAAGTTTCTTTTCAAGGGATGCCAACACTTTATGAGATGTGTTTTAGCTGCTAACTTATATGTGTTTCTTTTTTTAGGTGGTCTGTTCCAGGGATGAATTATCAGAGATGTCCTAGGCACTCTATAATTCAATACCGCAACCTCATCGACCACCTTGGGCCAGATGATGTAAGTTATTTACCTTTAATTTGTCTAACTTATATGCATAAACTTGTCTATCTCTGTCTGACTAAATGTATCCACCTTTATTGTAGTTTGTATGGATGCCGTACGAGGGTCTCGACCACCAGCCCGACCCCAATGATGTTGCTGTGTGGACATCAAGAACACCCATCATTAGGTTCACTACGGTCGAGATGCACCAAAGTGACTGGGTGAAGCTACAATTTGGGATGCATCATCATATTCCAGATGCTCCGACATCATTGGGGGAGTGGCATCAGAAACGGGTGGACTCACAGTGGAGTGTCAGTCATTGGAAGGAGTTTGCGAAGGAGATGTGTCAACACTGGAAGAACAAAAGGCAACACGTCTTAACCGACCGTATTGTGCACGGGGCTAGGCCAAGTCTTCAATATATGACTTGGTTTAGGTCGGTCACAACATCTCAGCAATTTCTGTCCGAGCCAACCTATTTGGTTGACCCAAGGCAACGCGCTTCCTCATTAAACACACAACAACAGTCCAGTGCCCAAAATCAGCCTTACCATAACCCATACATGCCACCAAATGCCCCCATCAACAACAACATCCTTACCATGACCCATACATGCCACCTACCCAGTCCCAACATCAACCACCATACCATTATAGCCCTGATACGTCTTTCGAGCCTACCCCCTCCACCTATAGCCCAGACAACTCATTCGACCCTACCCCTCCAACTATCCACTGTTTGACTACCACACGCCACAACAACCAACACACAATTTCCAACCTAATTCGATGTACGAATTAGGACAACCATACCGTCCATACTCCACCCAACCTCCCCGACAATCCTACGAAAACATGGGCATTGGGTTTAACTACGGAAGCGTCGTTGATAATGGACCTCCCGGCTATTGGGGTCAAATGATGCAAAATCTATCTAATACGTCGGGGCCGTCCCAACAAAACCCTCCTCCACAGCTCAACACACAAAGACCGGACATGCCGCAACAACCTCGTCGTAACACGCATTTCCCGCAATGTGGCACCGGTGGTCGCTTGGATAGAGCCGGCCATTAGGGTTTTCTTTTGTCACTTGCAATTTTCATTATATTGTAAATTAATATATTTTAATATTTTTAACATTCCTATATTTGTTTAATGTTATTTAAATTTCAATTAATTATGCAAAACAAACAACATAATTTAATAACAAATATTTATTAATACATAATTAAAATATTTATTAAGATATTTATAAATTTAATATAATTTGTCGGTCTATTATTATTAAAGACATGTGTCACACGATATAACTTTACAACAATATTTCCGGTTTTTTTTTCTTCTTTTAGTTATATTATAAATTTTGGGTTTTTAATCTATTTTTTAAAATATTTTTCAAGATTTTAATTTCTCTTTCAATTTGAGATCAACTTTTAATGACATGTTATTGGACATTGTTTTGTGTCATTGTCACATTTATTAAATTTAAATCAAAGTTATTTAAAGTTATTATTTATTTATTAATAATATAAATTATTCTATTTAAATAAAAACAAAATTAAATTAAATTAAATAAGAAATTTATTATTCACAATCATGCATCTTCAACAAACTCAAAAGAAAAAGAAAACACCAAAAATTTCTAAAACCCAAATTAAAATTTACTTCCTCTTCAACAAATTCAAAATTGAAATTAAAAACTCAAATTAAAGTCCTCAAGATCAATATCTTCAGATTCCGTTTCAATCCCCCATGTCTTCGATATATTTTTTTTTTCTTTTTATTAAAACCTTCACTTTCATTATTTTGGTTATGGTTTTAAGGTGTGTACACGACCATTTCAAGAATAACATCAAAGGAACTATGAGAGTTTCCATTGAAATTGAAAGAAGAAGCATGTAAAGGGTCATTAATTTGTTAATCGGTATAAGGGTTACGTGAAATGAGCATGATTTGAACCCATGAATAAAAAAGTTGAGTCATAATGAATTGTATATGAAGGAAGATGTTTTTTTTTTTGTATGTGATGAAAATGTTATTTCATTCACAACAAACAGAGAAACAAGAGCTTTGAGTTGAGTTATCCTTAAAAGGGAAGTAATCCAATTAAGGGTGCTCAAATAAACCGGTTATTTAAATAATCCATATCCATATTAAAATCCGGTTATTAAAAACCGGTTAATTATTAATATGGTTTTAACCAAATCTATATTTTGGATATATTTTTAATATGATTTTAACCAAATCCATAATTTGGACATCCATATCCAAAATAAAAACCAAATTAGTCAATTTTTTTTAATTAAAAATAAAATTTGAAATTTTTTTTCAAAAAAAATATATTTTTATTTTGAAAAAAAAATTATTGTTTTAATTTTTTTCAGTAAATAAAAATTTTTTCCAAAAAATTTTAAAAAATTATTTATTTTTAAAATTTTAAAATAACTATTGTTTTTTTTAACATATATATTTTTTTAAAAAAATATTATGATTTTGAAAAAATCAATTTTAAAATAAAATTAATTCAAAACTAATTATAAAATTGGTTATGGATATAACCGGTTTATAACCATTTTAAAGATAAAAACCGGTTATGAGAATTGGTTTTAATATCCGGTTATAACATATGGATTATTTATGGTTATGGACATTAACCATCCATGAGCACCCATATGTACGAACTTGTCTGTTTTGAATAATTAAGGCAATGCATATGTTTGTCTTGAATAAATCAATTTGTATTCACTCGCAAAAATCATTTTTTATAACTTATAATGCCAATTTCACCCGATCTCTTGCTCTGATAGAGAATTGGGAGGAGGATGATGAACCAAAACATCAGATCTCTTGTCGTATGCTTTCTATTGAAACCTGCTGATGATGTAAGGCATTGTTTCACATCCCAAACACTGGATATATAAGGACGATAATCCCTCTTTAACCCCTTTGAGCCTTGAAGTATGAGTTTTTCTTTTCTAAATAAAAACCCTCAATTTTAACCTGGGGCAGGATAGTTCTTCAGTTAAACTAATCGAACGCTCAGACTCTCAAAAAAGGAGGAGCAAAGCTTCGAGAACCCATTTTATCTATCCCTAACATATTAGGAGAATAGAAGTAAAAAAACACGATGACCATCCCTCTACTACCTAAAGAGTGGGGCAATCACAATCCTTTCAAAAAAAGAGTCACATGACTTGTTAATAAAAAAACATGAGTGAAAGAGAAAGAGCCCGCTAAGTCAAAACCTATGAAGGAGACTTAGGAAAAACTGGGGCATCCCTCTGGACTCCAAAGTCAAATCCAAAAGACGACGTCCAGACAAAAGTTAGGGAATAAAAATGCAAAAGCCCAAAATAAAGGATTACAATAAAGAATCCCCTATAAAGAACAAAGTCGTGTGATCAAACACCAAAACAGGTGAGTGACTGCCACGTCCAAAGCCTTAATGAGTCTTCGACCATATCAAATCCGCTTGAGAGATGAGTGTTCATATTCAGTTAACTGAATATAGGATTGGAGAACATCACGAAGAATGGGTGGGTACAAATAAAATTTTGAGCCTTTATCCTTTGTTTCTTAAACCGTGAACCAAGCCACGATACAACCTTTAAAAGACCTAATTGAAGTAGGATTTCTTTTGAAAGCATACTCGACGAGATAACATTTCCTGACTCCTACGAGCTACGCTGAACTTAACGTTGGCATCATAAATTAAATTCATATCCTAACTAGTGATTTCGGTCATAAGTTATTGCGATATCCTTTTTCAAAAAAAAAAAACTTCAAGACAAATATATATGTGCATTAACAATTTCAGGATTAGCATTTCATGCGTGTTGATTTCGCCTAACTAGATTC
Source organism: Lathyrus sativus (assembly GCA_963859935.3). NCBI lineage: Eukaryota > Viridiplantae > Streptophyta > Magnoliopsida > Fabales > Fabaceae > Lathyrus > Lathyrus sativus. The sequence goes on along the minus strand of OZ012741.1, from coordinate 464,398,604 downwards.
TACTACACCGTCGATTCGAGCCAGGTTACGTCGAGATCCAACAAATCTCTCTAAGAGTTTGAAAACAGTGGGGTAATTGGACTCCATGTTCTCTATAAAATCCTCTCGAGATGACTCTTTCTCATAAAGCAGCTACTCTGGGGCATTATGTTTTTCAAAATGGCGACTACTACAAAGTCCATTAAGATCAAAACTACGTTGTTTCACAACATTCTTCATACACCCAATGAATCTTACTTCAGGCGGTCTTCATTCCCTAGTAAGTCTCATTGTTGCAGAAACAATTATGAACCATTGTCTCAGCACAAGTCCCCAGCGAGACTTTAAGCTGACAACACGTTGGATTAACTCGGTAATCTCCAGTGATTTTCAAGACTGCAGAGATCATACCAGCATTTTCCAAGTGATAAATTTTATTTGAGGATCCACTCCCAGTGGAACCATCTTTTCCTCACCAAAGCTGCCATGCTTTCCTCAGAAAATACTCCCCAGAAGATCGCTGTTTTCCCCAAGAAGTCGAGATACTTTCCCCAAAGACGTCTGGTGGATTCTCCCCATTTAAGTCTGGTGAACTCTCCCCAAGGAAATTTGACATGCTTTATCCTCAAGAAAGTTGGATGTACCTTTCTCCCAAGAAGATGATGTATTATTCCCAGGAAGTCGTTACACTTTCTCCATGAAGCTGCCAAGCTCCATATCTTCCCCATGAAGCGAATATTCATTTTATCCCCAGAAGTCTCTAATCCTAGGATTTTCTTTGGCTGATTATGATTCATGATAGCAATCCCTCTAGTGAAGTCATGATATCGTACTCTTCAGTAAGGTCGTATCGTATCCCCAAGTGGACTGTTTTCTCCCTGGAGAAGCTGGAACTTTGAAGCAAGATTTAGTTCCGCCATCAACTTTTCATATCTCGTGATAGATGTACCGTTGCAGAGGTCGCCGGGTATCCCCGTCGAGATGTTTATTTCATCTCATGTTTCCTCTCTCGTCTGTTTTGTCAGCGTATGCATGAGCATAAGCATGGCATACTCAGTGAATTTCATACACATTGACCTACGTAGCAACACCTACATGTTTTCCATCCTTGCCATCCTTTGTCGTTACCGCCGAGTAACTAGGTTTGTCCATTCTCTCCAAGTAGATCGCCAGTCCTAAGCATAAAATACCTATTATTTCCAGTTTCCCCACGGAGTTCAATCCTCGTGGACGATGGTTATTTTAGTTATCTTTCCGCACTAGGATAAGATAATCCCCATGTGAGCTCATTCCCTAAATGGAATCTTGTTTGATTGATGCTTTCTGGCTCGAGTCTAAATTGAACTTCGGTCCTGTCGGTCGCCGAACCTACCTGGACGTGCATTTATTTTGCACTATCTTTCAGGAAGAGTCTCTTACAATGCCTTTGCATATATGCGACCGTTCTCGTCCGAGAAGCTTATCATTACATTATAATCTATAATTACATTACATTTAATCGGTATGCGACAGTTATCGTACAATAAGCTTATCATTACATTACAATCTTCATTACATTACATTCAATGGTAAACGATAGTTCTCGTACAAGAAGCTTATCATTACATTACAATCTTCATTACATTACATTCAATGGTAAACGATAGTTCTCGTACAAGAAGCTTATCATTACATTACATTCTATCGGTATGCGACAGTTCTCGTCCAAGAAGTTTATCATTACAATTATCATTACATTACATTCAATCAGTATGCAACAGTTCTCGTACAGGAAGCTTATCATTACATTATATTCAATCGGTATGCGATAGTTCTCGTACAAGAATCTTATCATTACATTACATTTTACAACCTTACATTACATTTTACAACCTTACATTACATTTTACAACCTATCATTACACTTTACAACCTTGATATCATTACATTCTACAACGTCGGGATGCGACAGTTCTCGCTCGAGAAGCCTATCGTTACATCTTACAGTGACAAGCGACGTTTCTCTCCTGGGAAGCTTATCATCATTACATTTTTACAGCGGTATGCGACAGTTCTCATCCGAGAAGCTTATCATTATATTTTACAACGTCGATCAGCGACAATTCTCGTCCGAAAAGCTTATCATTCCATCTTTCAACCGGTAAGTGACAATTCTCATATGAGAAGCCTACCATTACATCTTTCAACTGACAAGCGATAGTTCTCATCCGAGAAGCTTATCATTATATCTTTATCCCTTTATAAGCGACATTTCTCACCCAAGAAGCTTATCATTGCTACTCTTGCAAATAAGCGACAGTTCTTCGCCTGAGAAGCTTATCCTATCTTCATCATGACTAGAAGGAAGTGGCCATCTCCATCGAGAAGTTGGTTTCCATTGCCCTTTTCATCCTGAAGCGTGGGGAGGTTTATTTTACCCTTTAGTAAAAGAAGAAACCAATACCTATTCAGGGCACCAAACCTTGAAGTATGGGGAATTTTATTTTACCCTTTAGTAAAAGAAGAAACTGAGACCTATTCAGGGCACTAAACCTTGAAGTATGGGGAAGTTTATTTTACCCTTTAATAAAAGAAGAAACTGAGACCTATTCAGGGCACCAAACCTTGAAGTATGGGGAAGTTTATTTTATCCTTAGTAAAAAAGAAACTGAGACCTATTCAGGGAACACCAGACCTTGAAGCGTGGGGAAGTTTATTTTACCCTTTAGTAAAAGAAGAAACTGAGACCTTTTCAAGGAACACCAGACCTTGAAGCGCGGGGAATTTTATTTTACCCTTTAGTAAAAGAAGGACCTGAGACTTATTCGGGGAACACCAGACCTTGAAGCGTGGCGAGGTTTATTTTACCCTTTAGTAAAAGAAGAAACTGAGACCTATTCAGGGAACACCGGACCTTGAAGCGTGGGGAAGTTTATCTACCCTTTATAAATGAATCATTTAGTTAAAGAAGAAACTGAATCATGTTTTGATCGTAGAAGGTTATTTTCACCAGATGAGCGACAGTCCTTACAGAGGAGCTTATCATTTCTTCATCCCTTATCCCCAGATAAGCGACAATCTCTTTATTTGAGATCTTATCCATCTTAGCATATAAGTCCCTTCCAACGATAAGTGACAGTTCTCTCTCAAGAAACTTATCAGGGCCGTCCCCCTTAAAGTCCATTTATTGTGGCATACAGCAGGTTTCTACCTTGTATATTTTTTAATGATTCCTGAAGATTCCTTTCGATCCCGTCACGTAAAGAGTTTCCCAAATCTAGGATGTTATTCTTGCTCAATTCTCCAGCATTCTGTTTACTTGATCCTATCTCCGTGCGGATCCTGTTTTCCTTTTATCCTAGAGTATCAGCCGGTCATGCCTGAACCTGTTGAACAATACTCTCTGATATTCCCTAGTGGAGGTCGTCTCGCCGATGCCATCTCCATTGAGGACCCCCTTCTTACCGTTCCTTCTAAAGTGACAATTGGTCGTGCTTGCCTGTCACTTTAGATTTCCCCAATGTCGTGATGTTTCCCCAGTGCGTTGTATTCCCCGGTGAGGTTGCTTGTTGCGTCTGTCCCTCGCGCCGTCTGCGTCCTTACATTTATCATTTCCATCATATACATCATATTAGATTCATGGCTTTGTCATCATCATAGTTCGTTTCGTTTTTTCCATAGCATTGTATATCACTGCATCTAAGGGAAAAACTTTCGACTATCTGTATTTAAATCCCTTTCACCCTGATTTCCCGAGCCTCCGTCGCTCAAATCATCCAGTGATGCTATTTAAATAGGGGAAATTGTCATACCCCAAATCTTACCTTAGATCATTAGGTTCATTTTGCATTTCATTTTATTCTGCATTTCGTTTTAACTAACTGCTAACCGGTTTGCTCAGTCTGTGTGTTGTTGCATGAAAATAACACGATGTACGCTTTAATTTATGAAGGGCAAAAGGGTCATCAATTTACAATCTGTTGACGATTACGAGGCAAAGTCATTATCAGAAATTCCTCAAAAAAGTAGGGTTTCTATCCCCGAGTCATGCAATTTTTATTTGAGAATGGGTTGAATTTTTGACGTCAGATTCCTTGTGACGCAGTACATTTTTGTTCAAGAACCAGAAGTAGTCGTCAATTGGGTTTTGAGATGATGTTTGATTCATAAGTCAGATGGAGTTGAAGGCGTTGAAATTTGGGTTGAATCGGTGTGAGAATCGGCTTCAAGAAATTTATTTTAACAGACTCACGTTTTCCTGCTTTTTCGGCTAGTTACAAGTTAATATTAGAGGAGCAGTGGAATTTCTGTTTGCACTGAATTCGTGATAGAATACCGGTCAGTTTGGCTATGATTATCAGTCGAGTTGGTTCAGGTTACCGAGTTAGACTGTTCGAGATGCAATTTGAATTTTAAAGGGGGAGGAAAGTTTATTTTCACCGTTAAAATGGATTTATTGGTTCGATCAAGGCTGTATTCAACAATTTTATTGCCACGTGCGAATTAATTTTCAAGGGGTACAGTTGAACTCAGAAGGACGTATCTACTTTCAAGTATTGTGCATAATGGTTAATTTGTCGGATTTAAGTTGGAAATGTCGAGTATTCGAAGGAAAATAAGGATTGAATCGGAAAATAATAAAAGCTCATTCTTATTTAATTATCTTCAATCTTTATACAATTTTCGATTACATTTATTCAAAATTACAAAATTAATTCCCAAGGTCTAAATCCTAATTTTTCCTAAAAATTCTTCACGCCCGATCTTCACTCTGCGAATCTTCGGACCTGTAAAACAGAGAACGGCATAAAAATAATCGTCATCTGGTTAGAATTAAATTGCATCAAAAATGGTTTTTAATTATTCCAACACCCTCATAAAAGTTTCATCACTGGGCGTGTCGGGAGGGCAACAACGACGAGGTCGTCGCCAGCTCCCGACTTTACTTTCCGACCTTGGCACGACCCAACGATATCTGTTTTACATTTTTCCGAGATATATATATATATATATATATATATATATATATATATATATATATATATATATATATATATATATATATATATATATATATATATATATATATATATATATATATATATATATATATATATATATATATATATATATATATATATATATATATATATATATATATATATATATATATATATATATATATATATATATATATATATATATATATATATATATATATATATATATATATATATATATAGAGAGAGAGAGAGAGAGAGAGAGAGAGAGAGAAGTTGAGAAAAAGAGTTTTGCAGGAAAAATGATTTTTTGTGTCAAAGCCAAACAAGACTTAAGGAAATCTAGCATATCCAACAAAATATGGATATCCAAATCCATCAAAGAAATCCATAACCCCAAAACAATATGGATATCCAATCACCAAAATCCATATCCAGTTCAGCCAAGAACAACAACACTTCCGCATGTTCCTCTGAACCAAAACAAATCAACAGAGAAAAACGCAAGCATCTCCGTTCCAAAACAAGTCAGCTCGTGAAAACAGCAATGAATCTGTGAGATTGAGTCAAAGAAATCCAACAACAAAAGCATGAAAATCGTAACAATATAATGCAACCCAAGCCCAAGAAATCATAATATAAAAACTCAACATCATTAGTTCATCAAGGGGGGGGGGGGGCACAAGACAAAAAGTTCATCAGTTCATCAGAAGAAAGGAGTTTTTGAAGAACCCAAAAGCACTAACGAACCAACGACGGCCTCAACATCATCATCGGCCGCCGTCCGTGCATCAACGGAGCCACCATTACGCAACCACCACAAGCTAAACCACAACTAACAGCAACCGGGGACAAGCCAAGGACTCAGAAGAACTGGGTTCTTCATCATCGTCACTTACAATCATCACCACCGACGAAACCGTTTCAAACCCATAATGAAAAGGTGAGCAGTTTTTCCGTAATCGATTGTTTGTTTTTTTCAAATAGCACGAAAAAGAAGAAGATAGGTGATCAGGCGAAGAAGAAGAGAGACATAAGTGGAAAAAGCTCCTCAAGAGCTTCCATGGCCGCCGCGCAGCAAGAAGAAGAAGAAGGGGTCTCAAAACCCTAGCAATGGATCAACACTTAACAAGACCATTTCCTTTTATATGTCATTTATTTTATTTATTATGACTTTTTAGTTTTATCTAATTTAATTTATTAATTCTATTTAAATAGCACAAATTAAATTAACTTTTCTTTAAAATAAAAATCTTTTTTTTTATGAATAAATTAATATTAAAGTTTGTAATAATTATTAATTTTTTTAAAACATTAAACTTAAAATTAAAATTATTTCTTAAAACTTAATGTTTTTTAAAACATAAATAAAAAATTAAAATTAAAACTATTTTTAAAATTTAATTTAAAAATGTAATTTGGAATTTAAAGTCTCAAATCAAAGATTAAAAATTCTAAAGTTTTAAAATTAAATTTTTTTTTTAATAAATCGAATAAAATTAATTTAGTTATTAGTTTATTGATTTTGTAATTAAAACTTTGTAAAGATGAAATTCCAATTTTTAGAAAAAGTAGTTTAAAACCAATCAAAAATTTAACTTTTAAAAATTAAAACCTTTTAGAAATTACTAATTTTTTAAATAAACTTTCCCCTTTCAATTAAGACTAATTTTTAAATTAATCCTAAATATTTATTAAAACTAATCTCTAACCTAAAAAATGATAAAAATTAAATGCTTAATATCTCCGTTAATTGTCATCTGACTTTCGTATTTCTCATTTGTACAGTTACTAATTTCATATTCTTTCCGTATTTCGTTTTTTTCAGGGTTGTAATTTATGCGAGGACATCGTCGCTTTTCAAGGCGTTATTATTCTTACATGCTTTCCGTATTTCAATACTGTTGCTTGATTAATTTTTCATTATACTTATTTCCCTTCCGAAGGAATAGGTCTAGTCGTTTGATTGTCGTGTCAATAGTCCTTACCTTTGAACCTTTCACGTTCCAAACCCTAATTGCATAGGCGTCCCGCCGTGGACCAAATTACCCTTTACCCTAGCATTAGGATAAGGAGTCTCCGCACTCCGTATTAGGGTTCCTGTCGTGGAATATCTATCTTACCCTTTTCAATTCAATTCAATTTCAACGTAGAAATAGGATTCGCCGCACTCCACGTAAGCGCTTCCTTAAGAACGCTTATTCCTCATTGAAACCTTGACCACAGTCAAGAAGTTTCTCTTCCTCCCTTTCGAGGGGAACTACGATTACTCTGATTCCATCCCTTACCTCGGATACGTAGGCACAAGATGCGAGTCTTGGCGAGTAAACTTAGGACTAACCCTTAGGTATTTCTTTTCACCTTCTAACCCTTATCATATACCCTTAAGCAGATAATTTTAGCAAAATAACAACATTAAAATAAGAGGTTCCTGTAGAGTACTACCGAAGTTTAGGGTGCTAATACCTTCCCTAAGCTTAACCAACCCCCGAACCTAGATCTCTCCCTGCATTGTGTTTACGATGCAAAATAGGTTTTTCCTTTCTTTAACCTTTCCTTCGGATAAATCAAAGACCGGTTATGAATCAAAGATTTGTGATTCAAATTAATTAATAATGTGATATCCTATTCTCACTGCAACAGAAAATGGCAACTTCACTGGGGATAAATAAATCTTATCTTTTTTAGGGTTATCCCTATCTTTGTTTTTTATGCTTGTTTATTTGCTTGTATATATTTTTTGTACCTTGTTTGGGGTGTCGTTGTTGTGAGATAAGTCCTACACCCGGACTTGGGTGCAATTATTATAGGTAGGTGATATATTCGACGAGGCTTATAGGGAGTGAGTCCCGACTAAGCTGACTTGAGAGTCACCGCTCAGTTGAGGCCCTCTTGAAAATTAGTATTGTTGAACGAGTAGTCTGTTAGAACAGTGGTTAAGTGTCAGGTTTATATTATCGTCTCCACAGGGAATATCAGATATTGCTGCAGTTCAACAATTGTTAAATTTATAGTTTAGTGGTATCCAAGGGTTTGTGTTTAAGGTAACAAGTATTTTGCATGAAAGGAATAAATGCGACAAAAGTTAGGTTTTAACGGTTTGAATAAAGATTGTCAAAGTTAGGTTTTGGTAATCACTTTGCATGTATACTTCCGATCAACATTTAATAAACTCTTTCAAATGATCAATGTATTCACAATATCCTCCCAATATGATTATCTCTAACTCATATTGTGAAGTTTATCATTTTAATCCATTGTTGATCTCTCACACAATCTATCAAAATGACAACCTTAAAGTTCAACATTTTAAGTGAACAAAATCATCCAAGACTATTTCTAGCTCAAGAAAAGAGATGGGTGAAAACCTAGGTCAAGAGTTGATAAATATTTCTCAATCATTAATCAACACAAAAGATTATGAATAAAACAAAGTTTTCACCATACATTAATCATTCAAGAGTTTACAAATGAAGATCATCCATACAAATACAAAGTTCAATGATTACCTACATCTATCTTTGACAACAAGATGAACTTAGCTACACATTCTCATGGTAGCTTGCAAAAGAAGTTTCAAAGTCGGTTGATGAACATCCAAGTCGAATGATCCAACTTTGATGATGATCCACCTTGTTGTTGTTTGATTATGTTAAGAGATGAAGGAAAATAGCCAAAATAGGTTTTTAGCTCACAAAACCCTTTCTTGCAGCAAAACAAATGTAAAAGTGAAAAAGAAGATATTCTCCAAAAAGTGGCCCAAGCTACTTATAGTAAGTGACAAATCTGGGCACGCTCGCTACTTACTCGCTAGGAGAGCTGCTAGCGAACGCTCGCTACAGCCTCGCCTAGCGAACCTGCCAGCGAGGTCTGCAAGAAACATTCTGTTATGCTTCGCTAGGTGCTCGCTGCAGCGAATGAGCCAGCGAAGGGTGCCTGGGACATTCTGTTTTGCTTCGCTAGGTGCTCGCTGGGAGCTCGCCTAGCGAGCCTCTTCGCCACTTGCTCGCTGGCCAATATTGATGCTGAAAACCATTCTGCCCAAGTCTGGAGCTGTTCGCTACGTGCTCGCTAGGCGAGGCTGTAGCGAACACTCGCTACTCACTCGCCAAGTTCTCGCTGAGCGAACCAACTTTTGTTATGCTCTTTGCTTGATTCCTTTGCCAACTTTCTTGTGCCTTCAATAATGCTCTTTCACACTTAAATCCTGCACAATAACACACAAATCAAAAGGACCAAAAGAAATTGACACAGTGATGCACATTAACAAAAGCAAAGCTTAATAAATACGTTTTTGGCATAAAAAGGAGTGAAAGATGTCCATATTTGATAGCTCCAATAAGCACAATTGGGCATCTAACAACTCTCCCCAACTAGAATCCTACTTGCCCTCAAGCAAAGTATGCCTCTCGAGTAACCAAGAAGATTTGCTTAAAGAGTCAGGTTTTTCCGAGACCGGATCATATGGCTCAAATTGCAAGCGACTTGACCAGACACATGTTTCCAATGGTTAGAAACAAAACAATGCTTCCAGAACTAAAACTTTTAAGCAATACTAAACATTCATCAAATCACAACAATGATATCATGAACGAATCACCCTAACTCTCCTAAAAAAGGATTGAAGAAAATGTCGCACATGAAAGTGCAGGGGAATTTTCACTCTCCAATAAACAATGTCAAAATCAACTTTATTCATACAATGTCTAACAATTCTACATGAAACTATGGAAGCACGAAGATCACTAAGGTCTTTTCCGGTTATAACTTGGTCGAGTTAACAAACAAGGGACATATCTAAGGCCTTTGAACGAAATTTCCGATGCAAAAGAGACATTCACTATACATTTATTTACACCTCTTCAACTTTGTTCCACCAATTCCTTATTTGAACCCTTCACAACTCCCTTTTGTTTTTCACACTTTTTCTACCAAGCAAGCATTTGTTTTCTTATTTTCTACACCATAATCACAAAAAAATGAGTGTTTCTCTTCTTCTCTTCTTTTTTTTTAGATATATGCTTGCTAGTTTAACAAGAGTTGTGACCAATTACTCTTTACAAATTTGTTCTCCCCAACTTGTCTTTTCTTTTCCCCTAAACGAATGCCCTTTTCTTTTCTTTTTGCATCAGAAAAGCAATTAATCCAAATTTCCAAGGTTTCAAGAAAAAGATTTTTGGCACTCGCTTTATTCCAAGCAAGGATTCAACTGCTTTAGGCTCAAAATTGGGTTACAAATACTCTCTCTGCTCACGGGTATCTTTATCTTTGGAAATGGTTATGCTCGAGAGAAACAAGTGCCTTGATCATATCAACTACTTCCACAATTCATAATAATAAAAGACAACGCATGAATAAAATGAATCAACACAATTTATCAGAATCCAGCATTTAAGTATATAATGGAGGTTTCCTCACAATTGATGGTTTAAAAGTCCTAAGTGAATCATTCAATCAATTAAGTTGCAATCGGAAAATATTTTATCACAAAAGGAAGTGAAAGTTCCGCAAGCATTATACAGTTCTAACCGAAGGTAACAGTGTACCTTAGCTTTCATCACTTATTTAATTTTATCATCGCCATCCAAGCTCGGATGCACCTTCATTGGATACTTCTTTCAAGAGAGCAACCAATCTAGAAGGTTTGGACACAAAAAATCAATCACAAAAAAATTATTGAACCAAAATAATTGAAAATCAATAGTACTGAAATTAAAGAACTTAAAGAAATAACAATGTGCGTGGGGGACAAAACACCCCAATAGTACAAATCAACATCAAAACATACTAAAACAGAAAACAAAACAAATCACAGATCACATCACTCCTCATCGTCCTCAGACTCATACTTCGAAGTGCCCTCCTCATCAAAATCTTCTTCACCCTCAACCTCCTCATCATCATCATCTGCATCCGCACCTTCCCCCTCAGAGAAAACAGGCCTGTCCACAGGCCAGCTCGTGTGCTGCATGAACTGCTCACGCGTCATAATTGACTGCTCGGAAGTAGGATCACGGTTTTGCAACTGCAAGACCTGCATCAAATCATGTAAGTCCACCATTGCGCGCTGAGTCGCGTCCATCCAGTCCCAATTGTAGTTACACACTGCTCGCTGGAAGGGATCAAACCCTCGAGATGAACCACCAGAACCATCAGTAGTCCTGGCACCACCAGCAGATGAACCACTCCTATCAACTCTTGGCCTACAATACTTATTCACGTAGCTATCATTAATTGCTGCTGGTATCTTGACCAAACTTCTGGAGGGAAGCTTCAGCCTGGTTTGTGCACATAATGCCATAATGAGGCAGGGAAAAGCCAGGGGGCAATTAGCCCGCGCCCCTGACTGAAGCCCGCTTTCAATGACAGACTTCAATTCACGTGCTATGAGACCAGCCACATCAATTTGCACATTAGTTAAAATAGCGTGAACAAGCCGTGCCACTGGGAACGACACGGTGGACGTGTGCGACTTCGGCTTAATGTTGGACAGAACCAACATCAAAATCAACTAAGCCATAGGTGTCATGTCTTCCCTTTTGAACCTAATAGCTTCACCTGAGTGATTCCTCTCAACAGATCTGCCTTGCAGTAAGAGAGCAGCTGACATCTCATCAATCTTCGGATGCAACCTCAGAGTCCTTGAATACGCATCCAGTTCATTAGGACCCAAGTGGAGGGGTTCTCCAAGAATATGGTTGATGGCGTTCCTGTCAAAAGCTATCTGACGGCCGAACACCCTTGTAGACCAGGTGAACGGTTCATCATCGTCAGGCAGCGCGTTCGCATAAAACTCGCGCACCACCTCCAAACTGTAGCTCTCCACAGGGGACGTCAACATGCCCCATTTTTTTACATCAATCAACCCTGCAAAGTTGCGGTACTCTCCCTCAGAGTCAATCATGAACCTTCTCTCCGGCAAAATCTTTCGCTTTTGTAGCGCCTGGTACCGGGCAGCTTGCTTTGCCCCCACAAATCTGTCCGTGTCGAACTGGATAGGCACCGTCCTAGAGGTAGATCCCACCTTTCACTTTTTCCCGAGATTAGCTGAGGCCATCTGCATTCATAACATCAGAGAAACAACAGCATAGCAAAACGTTAGTAAGCAGCATAGAATAGACAAAACAGAGTCTGCTACGTTCGCTAAAGCTTCGCTTAGCGAGATGCCAGCGAATGCTCGCTACGAGCTCGCCTAGCGAACTGCTAGAGAATGCTCGCTACGAGCTCGCCTAGCGAACTGCTAGCGAATCGCTGCGAAATTTTCAGGAAAGCCACTGCTGGCATCAGAAACCATAAACAACAATGCACAATTCTAAACCCAGAAACCAAACGTGTACAATGCTAAGGTTTGTTCTAAAACCACATGAAATTCAATATATCTCAAACCCTAACATGCACAAAATAACCCTAATCCCTCAATTCAAAAAAAATAAAAACAGAGAAAGTAAAGAGATGAGGAACTTGGCAAACCTGGTGCAGAGGTGCGGATGATCTGAAGCACAATTAGGGTTTCAAGATTAGGATATGTGAGAGTGAAAGTGAGTGTGAGAGTGAGCAAGGGATGGGGGAACAAAATAGAAGCAACAAATCAAACTTCTGGGCCCAATAAGTGGCCCACCACTTAAACAGAATTACCAGGTTCGCGAGGTTCGCCTAGCGAGAAGCTAGCGAACGCTCGCTGTGTGCTCGCCTAGCGAATAGCTAGCGAACGCTCGCTGCGTGCTCGCCTAGCGAGGAGCTATCGAGCATGACAGAATTTTGAAAAATAAAGCACAGTAGGCAGATCCCAATTCAAGCATACATCAAAATCAGTCCCCACATAACACATTAGAAAATATAACATATATATAAAAAACTTACAATGTTGAGGTGCCTCTCAACTAGCGCTTGTTTAACGTCGGATAAGCTCGACGGTCCATGATGTTCAAGCTGGAACATCAAGGAGAATTGCACAGCTTCCACGGTGCACATGCCCGCCGAGGTAAATCTTTAGGTGCTGACCATTCGCAGTCCAGTTGTCTTTCCCATCCATGTCCTCAATTACCACAGCTCCGAAAGATTTCACTTCTTTGATGCGGAACGGACCAGACCACTTGGATTTTAATTTTCCAGGGAATAACCTCAACCTGGAGTTAAACAAAAGCACAAGCTGCCCCGGCGCAAATTCTTTCTTGCAGAGCTTTTTGTCGTGGTTCTCCTTCACTTTTTCCTTGTACAACCAGCTTGAGTGGTATTCGGCATTGCGCATTTCTTCCAACTCAAGAAGTTGCACTTTTCTCTTGTCACCGGCTAACTCTTGATCAAAGTTTAAAAATTTTAACGCCCACAAGGCCTTGTGCTCCATCTCAACCGGTAAATGGCAAGTTTTACCAAAAACCAATTGGAATGGAGTTAGCCCAATCGGAGCTTTATAGGCCGTGCGATATGCCCATAAAGCTTCGTCTAACTTTTGAGACCAATCCTTCCTCGAGTTAGACACAGTTTTTTCCAAAATCCTTTTGATCTCTCTATTCGAGACCTCGGCTTGACCATTCGCTTGTGGGTGGTACGGAGTGGTCACTTTATGCGTTACACCATAATGTTGCAAAACTTTTTCAAGTGGCGCATTGCAAAAGTGTGAACCTCCGTCACTAATCAACACTCAAGGGGTTCCAAAACGGGAAAAAATATTTCTTTTTAAAAAGCTTATTACCGTTTTAGCATCCGCTCTTGGTGAGGCAATCGCCTCAACCCACTTTGACACATAGTCAACCGCTACCAACAAATACTCATTTCCAAAAGACGGTGGAAATGGTCCGACAAAGTCAATGCCCCAACAATCAAATAATTCTACCTCTTGAATATTTTGAAGAGGCATTTCGTCTCTCTTTCCTATTCCACCACTCTTTTGACAACTGTCACAATTTTGCGCATGGGCATTTGCGTCTTTAAAAATAGAAGGCCAATAAAATCCCGATTGAAGGACTTTATTCGCCGTTCTAGCCCCATTGAAATGACCACCATAAGGCGAGTTGTGACAGTGCCATAAAATACTTTGGGCCTCATCGCCCGTAACGCATCTTCTCAATAAATTATCACCGCCCAACTTAAATAAATAGGGATCATCCCACACATAGTATTTGGCATCCGAAATGAATTTCCTCTTTTGATTAAGAGTTAGGTCGTGCGGCACAAAACCGCTCGCCTTGTGATTTGCAAAATCCGCAAACCACGGCCTCACTTGCACTTTAAAAAGCTTTTCATCAGGAAACTCTTCTCGGATGTCTTTTTCTAAGGCGGTCACCTCATCATTGACAAGGCGAGATAAATGATCTGCTACCACATTTTCGGATCCTTTTTTGTCTTTAATCTCAACATCGAATTCTTGCAACAAAAGGATCCACCGGATAAGCCTTTGCTTAGAATCCGGCTTGGTTAGCAAATGTTTAATCGCCGCATGGTCGGTGTAGACAATAACTTTTGAGCCAATGAGATATGAACGAAATTTCTCAAGAGCATACACTATTGCGAGCAATTCTTTTTCAGTAGTGGCATAATTAACTTGTGCCTCATTAAGGACTTTGCTCGCATAGTGTATGGTATAAATTTTTTTTTCTTTTCGTTGGCCAAGCACCGCTCCAATTGCATAGTCACTCGCATCACACATTAGCTCAAAATTTAAATTCCAATTTGGGGCGACTATGACAGGAGCGGTGACCAACTTCTCTTTAAATGTCTCAAAAGCTTTTAAACAATCATCAGTTAGGAGAAATACCTGATCTTTGGCAAGCAAATGACTCAAAGGTCTAGCCACCTTTGAGAAGTCTTTGATGAATCGTCGGTAGAAACCAGCATGCCCAAGAAAACTTCTGATTCCCTTTAAGTTCGCCGGAGGAGGCTACTTCTCTATCACCTCAACTTTAGCACGATCCACTTCGAGTCCTTTTGACGAGACCTTGTGGCCGAGAACAATCCCCTCCGTCACCATAAAATGGCATTTCTCCCAATTCAACACCAAGTTTGTTTTCACACACCTTTCAAGTACCGTTGTCAAATTTTCCAAACATAAACCAAAAGATCCCCCAAACACCGAAAAGTCATCCATAAAAACCTCCATTGTTTTCTCTATAAGGTCGGCAAAAATAGCTTGCATACACCTTTGGAAAGTTGCCGGCGCATTACATAACCCAAAGGGCATTTTACGGTAAGCGAAAACTCCAAATGGACATGTAAAAGCCGTCTTTTCGTGATCGGCCGGGGCAACCACAATTTGGTTGTACCCGGAATACCCGTCAAGAAAACAATAAAATTCTTGTCCCGAGAGTCTTTCAAGCATTTGATCCATGAACGGAAGTGGGAAATGGTCCTTCCGAGTTGCAGTATTTAACCGCCTATAGTCTATGCACATCCTCCACCCCGTTGCTACCTTAGTAGGAATCAACTCATTGTTCTCATTGAGAATAACGATAATGCCCCCCTTCTTAGGAACCACATGCACCGGACTTACCCAAGGGCTATCCGAGATAGGGTAGATCATTCTCGCATCCAAAAGTTTTACAACTTCTTTTCTCACAACCTCTTTCATTGTTGGATTCAAACGGCGTTGCGGTTGAGCTACCGACTTGAAATCCTCCTCCATTAAGATCTTGTGCATACAATAAGAAGGACTAATTCCTTTTAGGTCGGAAAGAGTCCATCCCATTGCTTCTTGATTTTTCTTCAACACATCAGTTAAAAGAGATTCTTCATTTTTTAACAAGAGGTTGCTAATGATAACCGGCTTCTCCTCGGCTTCATCCAAAAATGCATATTTCAAATTGTTGGGTAAATCTTTTAATTCAATGCTTGGCTTTTCTTCATTGACCTCTTTTTTTAAGACCTCTTCCTCTACTTCCCACGGTTCCAAATCCTTAAGACTATCAAGCTCTCTCAAGCATTCATCTAGAGCTTCCTCTTCTTCAAGAGTGAAAAGTTCAAAGGAGTTATTAAGTGCTAGCTCCATGGGGGTTATGTCGTTAACATGCTTTGCAACTTCAAAGGAAGCTTCCTCAATTACGTCAACTCTGAAACTATCATGCTTGTCCTTTGAATGCTTCATTGCTTCAAAAAGGTCAAAAGTGACCTCTTCGTTTTGAACTCTTACCTTCATCAAACCGTCATCCACATCAATCATCATTCGAGCGGTTTTCATGAAAGGCCTTCCAAGAATCAAAGGTGCATCATCATCTTCCTCCATATCAATCACAATAAAATCCACCGGGAAGAAAAACTTGTCCACTTTAGCCAACACGTCTTGAGCTACTCCATGAGGATGAGTAGTAGACTTATCGGCTAATTGTAACGTCATTCGGATGGACTTGATCTCAATGTTGCCAAGCTTTTTCACGATAGACAACAGGATAAGATTTATGCTTTACCCCAAATCAATCAATCCTTTTCCAACATAAACATCACCAATGGTAACCGGCAATGTCACTCTCCCCGGATCAACTTCTTTTCTTGGTAGAGTACGTTGGATGATAGCGCTACAACTTGCGTCGAGTACTATTGTTTCCGGTTCCGTGTACCTCCGCTTCTTCGTAAGTATGTCTTTCATGAATATGGCATACTTCGGCATTTGTTCCAAAGCTTCGGCGAACGGAATATTGATTTGTAATTGTTTAAAAATGTCCATGAACCGTGCGTAATACCGTTCATTTTCTCTCCTAGATGGAGCGTGCGGGTAAGGCAAATTTTGAACCGGAGTGGTGCTCACCATCTCCTTGCTTCTAGATGCTCTTTGGTTCCTTTCTCTTTTCTTTGGTACTTCATCCTCTTTTTCTTTATCATTTTCATTATTTTCAACTTCACCATTTTTTTTATTTTCAACTCCAACCACTATGTCTTTTTCAACTTCACCAAGTTTTTCTTTATTTTCTACTTCCTCCTCACTCCATTCACCAACTTCACCATCAAGTTTATCGTCAATTTTTTTCTCTACCTCTTTTTTTTCACTCTCGTCAATCAAGTCCCTCCCACTTCTCGTCCTTATAGCCTTACAATGCTCCTTCGGATTTGTTTGCGTATTTGCCGAGAAAGATGGTCCGGCTTGTTGTTCCGCTAATTGCTTTGCGAGTTGACCAACTTGAGTCTCTAGATTTTTTATAGCCGCATCATTACTTTTTTGGTTTGCCATAGACATTTGCATGAATTGCGTCAATGTATCTTCTAGCTTAGAAGTCGCAACCGGCGGTTGTTGAGGTACATACGGATTTTGACGGTTAGAGTTTCCTCCCCCATAACCTTGGTTATTGTGGTAGTTACCTCTAGGTTGGTATCCTTGATAGTGTTGTTGTTGCTGTTGTTGAGGATGATGGTATGGTTGTTGTTGTGGTTGCCTTTGTTGGTAATCTCTCTGGTTAGCCATGTAGTTCACTTCTTCGAATCTGGGAGGCGGACAAAATCCAGTGTCATGTTCGCCTTTACAAAGCTCGCAACAAGCTATTTGTTTAGCTTTTGACGGTTCTTTTAGCTCCTTGATTTGTTGAGTTAAAAGTTCCACCTGTTGTGAGATGAGCTTGTTTTGCGCAAGTATAGCATCATTTGTTCCTAACTCAAGCACACCCGGCTTTCTTTGAGCTACCCCTCGGTTGTGGTTCCCTTGGTGATCATTGAGTGCCATTTTATCAATGATCGCAGTTGCATCTTCGGCGCTTTTTGACATTAAAGAACCTCCCGCTGTTGCATCCAATAGGGTCTTATGAACCGAAAGGAGTCCATTTCGGAAAATATGAATTTGAGTTAGCTCATAGAAACCATGTCCCTTGCATTTTCTCAACATAGATTTGTAACGCTCTCACGCTTCATTCAGTGATTCACTAGCTCCTTGCGAAAATACTGCAATTGCAGTTTTAGCCTCCATGAACCGGTTATGTGGAAAGAACCGTTCAAGAAACTTTTCTTCTAAGAGATTCCAATCGGTCATTATTGTTGTCGATTGGTCAAGATATCACTCCTTCGCTTTCCCAATTAAGGAATGAGGGAATAATCTCCTAAACAATGACTCTTCGTCAGCTTCGGTAGCTCCAGTTGCGCCCGCAATCTCATAAAATTTTGTAAGATGAGTAAACGGATCCTCATGGTCTAATCCTGTGAAAGGATTTTGATAGACAAGAGCTAGGATTCCCGTTTTCATTTCCGCTTGTCTTCCATTTTGGAGATTACGTGCAAACTGAGCTGTATGTCTGGGACTGTTTGTGCATGGAGTAGAAACTGGTGGAGGGGGTGGTGGTTCTGCCATGATTGGTGTGAAATGTGGTAGTGATGTGGAAGTCGAAGAACTTTCTCCTTGATTTTGTCTTTGCCTGGCTTGTTGCCTCCTGCGTCTTACTCTACTGTTCAGTCTCCTTGCGGTTCTTTCGATCTCAGGATCAAAAAGAATTTGGTCCTCAGGAATCTGTCCTCGCATAAACAAGGGCTGCACACTAACCAAACAAATTACAAGCACAAGTAAAAACTTCAAAACTAAAAATTCGGCAACTATTGCGATGCTAGCAATATCAATTTATATTCCCCGGCAACGGCGCCATTTTGTTAGAACAGTGGTTAAGTGTCGGGTTTATATTATCGTCTCCACAAGGAATATCAGATATTGCTGCAGTTCAACAATTGTTAAATTTATAGTTTAGTGGTATCTAAGGGTTTGTGTTTAAGGTAACAAGTATTTTGCATGAAAGGAATAAATGCGATAAAAGTTAGGTTTTAACGGTTTGAATAAAGATTGTCAAAGTTAGGTTTTGGTAATCACTTTGCATGTATACTTCCGATCAACATTTAATAAACTCTTTCAAATGATCAATGTATTCACAATATCCTCTCAATATGATTATCTCTAACTCATATTGTGAAGTTTATCATTTTAATCCATTGTTGATCTCTCACACAATCTATCAAAATGACAACCTTAAAGTTCAACATTTTAAGTGAACAAAATCATCCAAGACTATTTCTAGCTCAAGAAAAGAGATGGGTGAAAACCTAGGTCAAGAGTTGATAAATATTTCTCAATCATTAATCAACACAAAATATTATGAATAAAACAAAGTTTTCACCATACATTAATCATTCAAGAGTTTACAAATGAAGATCATCCATACAAATACAAAGTTCAATGATTACCTACATCTATCTTTGACAACAAGATGAACTTAGCTACACATTCTCATGGTAGCTTGCAAAAGAAGTTTCAAAGTCGGTTGATGAACATCCAAGTCGAATGATCCAACTTTGATGATGATCCACCTTGTTGTTGTTTGATTATGTTAAGAGATGAAGGAAAATAGCCAAAATAGGTTTTTAGGTCATAAAACCCTTTCTTGCAGCAAAACAAATGTAAAAGTGAAAAAGAAGATATTCTCCAAAAAGTGGCCCAAGCTACTTATAGTAAGTGACAAATCTGGGCACGCTCGCTACTTACTCGCTAGGCGAGCTGCTGGCGAACGCTCGCTACAGCCTCGCCTAGCGAACCTGCCAGCGAGGTCTGCAAGAAACATTCTGTTATGCTTCGCTAGGTGCTCGCTGCAGCGAATGAGCCAGTGAATGGTGCCTGGGACATTTTGTTTTACTTCGCTAGGTGCTCGCTGGGAGCTCGCCTAGCGAGCCTCTTCGCCACTTGCTCGCTGGCCAATATTGATGCTGAAAACCATTCTGCCCAAGTCTGGAGCTGTTCGCTACGTGCTCGCTAGGCGAGGCTGTAGCGAACACTCGCTACTCACTCGCCAAGTTCTCGCTGAGCGAACCAACTTTTGTTATGCTCTTTGCTTGATTCCTTTGCCAACTTTCTTGTGCCTTCAATAATGCTCTTTCACACTTAAATCCTGCACAATAACACACAAATCAAAAGGACCAAAAGAAATTGACACAGTGATGCACATTAACAAAAGCAAAGCTTAATAAATACGTTTTTGGCATAAAAAGGAGTGAAAGATATCCATATTTGATAGCTCCAATAAGCACAATTGGGCATCTAACATAGTCGTGAAAACATTTACTATTTTCGACCTAGGGACCATAGTTACCTTAACCCCACTTTAACCTTATCTAGGACATAGTGCGTGGACTATGAGGGAGTATTCCCAAAATAGTTGCTACACGATACTACACTCAAAAGAGGTTCTCTTGAGAATATTATTAACCACCGAGTCTATCGGGAAATTGATAATATCCGAAAGATGGACTGATGACTTTGGGCACCGCTTTAGAACCCTTGTTCTGCAGGTACAATTAACCCATAGTACTTACCTTTCGGGATGGGTAAACCTTGGCTCCTTACCCATGTTCCTCTAACCTAGGACCTTTGTTTGCTTTGTGTGTTTGTGCATTGTATCGAGCATCACATCATTCCTAGTTTCAAGGAAGTTAACATTCCTTTGCAAATTCAAAAAGTCCTACGTTTTAAAGTCTAAAACCTTTTTCAGCTTTCCTAAAAAGGAATATTTGCAACCGACCATTGAAATTCTTGAAACCATTGCATGGCATTAGCATCATATTTTTGCATTGCGTCTTTCCCTCCGGTTTCTCATTCTCGGTTCTCTCGCCTTCCAGTTTTGTCACCTTGGGTCCTCCGCATCAGTACAACACTAGAGCCCGAGCTCGGATAAGGATGGAAGAACATATTCAAGAGATTGACCGCATTAGCAATGAAATCGAAGATCTTCGAGGAAGTGTGGGGGAGATTATGGAGATGCTACAAGTTATGAATGTAAAGATGGATACTCAGCACACTGTTGTATCTGAGATTACCGGTAATACTGGGGATCCTCAACCAGCCGTTACTGTTGTGAATGTACATCTTCATGGTCTTCAACCCAGCTTGGTGCCTCCTACTATTGCTCAACCAGTTCAACAAGTCAGTCCTCCAAAGTTCAAAACTCCGAGCTTCGACCGTCAAAAAGGAGCTACACGCCCAAGGAATCGCTCGATAAGGTATCATCGTAAAATGGCTGCTCATCAACCTTGGCAACATCAGAAGAATTATGTTCAAAGTTATCCCGTTCAGTATGCTCAACAACCCTATGTAGCTATTGTTACACCTACCTTCAATCAACAAGTTCCTACGTATCAACCTATGCAACTGGCTCCGGTCTATCAGTCTCCGGCGTGTCAACCACTTCCTGGTTATCAGCCCGCACAAACACCTCTCAACTATCAACGAGTGCCCAACGCTCCTGCTTATCAACAACCGAAGAAGCAGGCTCCTCGTCAGAATGGTACGAATAGAAGATAGTACAAGACATATCCTCCGATTCTGATGACTTTTACCGAGTTGTACCCATCATTAGTGCAACAAGGTCTAATTACCACTAGAGTTGTGGGTCCACCTTCAGATCCTTTACCTGCCAATTACAACGCCACCCGCTCATTGTTTATTTCATGAGGGTGCGCCTGACCATGATTTGGAAAACTGTTACACTCTCAAGTCCATTGTCGGGGAATTAATGGAAAAGAAGATCCTATCTTTTGATGATTCTCATCCGAATGTCAGGAATAACCTTCTACCAAATCATAGAGCTGTTAATGCTATTGATGATATATCTGATGCTTCTCAGATCAGGACTTCTCGCAGGGTTTTCCATTTGCCAAGATCAAGCTCTGCAAAGCCTGTTCTCAACATATCTAAGCCATTTACTCCTACAGCGAATCAGCCGAAGCCGATAATTATTCTGAAGCCTAGTCCATTTCATTGTAGTGATCCTCAAGATGATGTAACCATGAATGACAAAGAATCTGGGAAGATCACCCCGAAGGAAGATTTGAAGACTGACAATGAGGATGTGACAGATATAGCTGGGGCAAGCAAGATGACTCGCAGTGATCGTACTAGTACTCTATAGCTTCTTTGAAAATCTAGCGTTTGACTTATAAAAAGGTGTTGTTTGCAAAAGATTAGAGAGGTGAGAAGAGAAGTATTTTTTTTAATATTTTTTATTTTTGACAGACTTCCTGAGTCTCGGGCCTACGTACTCACAAAGTGCAATGAAGGATCAAAATTTCGTAGTTCGTGGTGAAAATAACAAAAGATATTTTAAATGGACAAGAAAAGTTGTCATTTTAAGGAGAATACTCAACTAGTCACCCACAAGTGTGTAGAAATAGACCTTTGCATCACTATTAAGAAGGACTCCAACTTGAATTAAAATCAACAAGTATGTCATTAATTCTCTCAAGTGGAAAATAATCAACACTAACCATCACTATGGAGATAGGAGAATTACATCTCAAGATTGAAAATGACTCATGCCTAAACCTTATTAAAAAATTAAAAGAAAAAGTACACAAAGGTACAAAACGGTTTGAATGGGTTAAGTCTTTTTAAGTCTTTTTGGAAATGGTTAAAGTATAGTTAAAATTGATTAGCATTTATTTAAGAAAGTAAAGTTGAAAAATGCACTTGACAAAGTCAAGGTTTATTATGAAAGTGGTTTTAGTTTGAAAGAATAAGATTTTGAAAAAGGAAGAAGATTTTGAAAACTTAAAAAAGGGGAGGAGATGAAGAGACTATTCTAAAGTAGTAAAATAAAAGCTAAGGAAGGAAAGATTAAGCAAGATAAAAGCCTTTGACATAACAAGCCAAAATTCTCATCCTTTGGACTTAAGCAACCAAAATAAGCAATAAGATAAGCAGAGAAAACCAAGCATCAGAGATAACCAAGCATCAGATGAAAGTCAAGGATCCAAGTTAAGTCTTCAAAGAGGTCTCTCAAGGTCAAAGTGTCAAATAAGATCCAAGGTCTTAAGATAATAACTCCAAAGCAAAAGGAAATGATCCTAATTCTAAGTCCATCATGCATGAGCAAAAGATAGTCACCAAAAAGTCCAAGGAGCATTAAAAGTCTTATAAATTGTTTAGACCTTTATTAATGTCTTAAAAAGAAAAAAAAATTGCAAATGGACAAAGAGAAAAAGGAAATAAACATAAAACAATGAATAATATGATATGATAATGATAAGCATAAAAGTAAAGCGGATAATAATAAAAGCATAAAGATAAAGAACATAAAAGTAAATGAACATAAAAATAAAAGGCATAAAGTAAAGTTAGTACAATTAAAGGTTATTTTTAGTGAAGATGTTTTGTCATTTAAAGTAGATTACTTAACTAATCAACCCAACAAGTATGAGATCTTTGCATCATTCTTTGAGAAGGGCTCTGTAATACCCCAAAATTTACCCTCAGATTAATCGATTCATATCGCATGACATCTCATTTTTGCATCAGCTAACTACTAACGGGTTGCATAGTCTGTTGTTTTTTCAGGAGAATTACGTCTGGCACACTTTACCTGTTGAAGGGCGAAATTATCATTTATGTTTTGTTGCTGACGGGTCATGAAGCTGAATCATTTTCAGGGATTTATTAGAGCCTCCATTTCCGAGTTCCTTATTTTCTTTGAGGCTAAGCAGCAATTCACGGTAGTTCTGGCATCAGGATTTTTGAGTTATTTTTGAAGCCAAAGCAGTAGAAATTCTGATTCGGATCGGGTTTTGATTTCTGTTTGATTGAGGTTTCTGGGCCGAGTCGGTTTATGGTATGGGATGTAGTTACCAGAGATGCAAGTTGAATTTTAATGCGGAGTACATTTCTGTTTTCACTGTAATCGGTTTTCTCTGCTTCTTTCCTGTTTCACTTTGTTCAAGACTATCATCGATTCTATCATCAGGTGCGATTTAATTTGGAAATATTGGATTGGAACTGAAGGTTATATCATGTTTTAAGTAGAGCAACACCGGTTGAAATGACGAAGTTTAATTCATTTGATTTTTTGGAATTTATTCGTATGGGATTTACACGGTGAAGTTTAGTTTTATTGTTAATCGTTTAAACTTTAATCGATTAATTTTATTCGAAGAGTTTTGACCAAGATGGATTTAATCGGATAGTTTTGGGTCATCCAGTTACGGTAATTTTAAAGGACGGAAAAGAAATCGGAAAATATTTTGGATAAGGAAATAATGTGAATATTTTATTCATATTTATTTTTCATTTACAATTTACAAAAGGGAATCTAAATTACATTTTAGTTTATTCTAAAAATCCCAAATATTCTAAAAAGTCCTTCCGAATATTTCTTCGCGCCGACATGTCCGATTAATTCTTCTAGGATTCAACTTTTCCTTTCGTACCTGCACACAGAAAAATCAAAACAGAGAAGCAGAGTAAATGTTAGAATTTACGTTCGAAACCCTCAGAAAAGTTTCATCACCGGGTGTCGGGAGGGCAACGACCAATGCCGAAGCCGACTCCCAAACCGATTCCTGACCTGGGAAAACGGTAATATTTTGTTCTATGTTTCGGGACATCCGAGAAGAAGAGAAAAAGAAGTTTGTCGCTAAAGTGATTATTTGGATAAGCACTTTTGAAAAGTGATTTTTTTCCTGCCAAACAAGTTCAATCCAGAAATCAGATCCAACTCTATCAAGTAAATAACAGGGATCCAAAATCCAAATCCACAGCCAAATATGGATTACAAACCGAATCCGAAAAATGAATCCAACACCTGAAAAATCAAATCCAAATCCATATCGAGAAAATCAAATCCAAATCTATATCAGAAATAAGTCAGACAAATCCAATATCAGAAATAACCAGAACCACAACACAAAATTGAATCCCAATCAGAATCATATCAAATCTCCATCATTAATAGTAACGTAAAGACAAGTCTAAGCCCAGAAAAGAGAATCTAAAACGTGAGGAGGGACGAAACCCTAGGGGGGATTCTCGCGGCCGTAAGTCATCAAAGCAGAAAGCAAACCAGAAACAACAATCACATAAACTCCAAATGAATAAGAATAAAAAATGGCAGCCGTAAGAATCACAAAAAAGGAACGAACATACTGTTGCACCCTAAAATTTGCTCAACCTTATTCACTTGGTTTATGTTTCAATTGCATTAGCATTTGCATATAGGGTCATGCACATAGTCTAACCATCTGCATAGCATAAGCATAGCAAGTCATCCAACAGGGGACCAATCATTATTCTTATCTTTATGAGCCTATCAAGAGGTTATTATTCTAATTCAATCCCATTCAAGTCATCAGAAAGAATTTGAAAGCTATCAAGTCAATGGATCAAGCAAGTGCATCCATCTCCTATCTGAGGGTATCTGAGGATCAACAAAGAAATTGTGAGCTGTGGGCTGAGCATGGATAGTATCTGGACCTCATGGAAGACTTATAAAGTCATTGGGAGAAGGAGACAGGTCATTGGTGTGATCACAAGAATTGCAGTTGAAGGCAGCCAACTAGGGTTTCATCTGGGGTCAACTCTAGGTCAACTCTAGGTCAATTGACTGATTGAAAGGCATTAAGGGCTATTGGAAAGATGTGGGGTTCATCATTTGACATGTAAATAAGGATATGTTGTTATGCTAAGAAGAAATCAAGAGGAATCAAGGAGAAGAGGAGTTTCCAAATTAGGGTTTCTATATAAAATCCCCTAGCTTAGGTCAAATTTCCAAGCAAGATAAGTCAAAATGCAAGCTTCAAATGGGTCCTTGGCCAACATGAAACTTGTATAGGATCTCAAGACCTTTAATTTGAGTGGTGGAAGACATCAAGGAGATTTATAGAACTCAAGTTATGGTCCTTGCAAGTCACAGGTCATCTGAGGTATCTGAAATTTTGTCTGTGAAAGTGACTTGACTTCCAAGCAATTTTTACCCCTCAAGGAGATTTCAAATGAATTTATGGTCAACATAAGAGTTGTTACTCATTGTCTTAGCTTTCTATAATGGTATATTATGCCTTCATATGATTTATGGAACTCTACTTATGGTCTTGGCAAGTAAAGGGTATTTTGGTCATCTGAGAATTACAGGTCATTTCAAGCCTATGCCCAAAACTCATACAAGTAAGCTTCAAATGGAAAACTTTACAACATAAAACTTGTTCCAAATGACATTTTGTGTCTAGAAAGGTGACCATGAGAGATTGGAAAGGTTCATAGCACAAGGTGTCAAAATTGGTGGATTTAATGAATAAAAAAGGACTTAAAAATGAGATTTTTCATATTTTGGCCAAATGAGGTGAAATTATAGGTCATTTTGAATGAAAAAATCATTTTGAGAACATTGTCTGAAGTAGAATTTTGAGCTTGGTTCAAGTTTTGAAAGTTATTCAAGGTTACTTGTAATGAAAGTTACATAATCCAAAATGTAAGGAAGATGTGCATGGGAAGCTTCTCCAAAGTTCTAGGAGATTCTAATGTCATGTATATATTGAATTGAGAGGGTTCATGCCATGGTTGGTGCTTCATATTGTTCATAACACCAAGTTTCACACACTTTTTCCAATTTGCAAAATCAATTCAAACTCTCTCAAATTCTCATCAATTTCCACTATTCTTGATCTGGTATTCATCATCATCATCCAAGGATCATAATTCACACAATCATCTGGTAGAATTGAGGAAGATTCATGCTGTTCAAGTTGATCATCCAAGAAGCAAGAATTTTGGAATTGTGAGATTCAAAGCATTGGAGCACGATTCATTGCATACAGAATTCATCATCAAGTTCCTGGATCCTTTCCCACTCATTTCAAGCATTGGATCAAGAGGTTTTAGCATCTGTTTTCATCAATTGCACCAGGTATGTTTATACTTCGAATTGCATGTTTAGGTTAGAATTACTAGGTTTTGTTAGCATAGAAATGGTAAGATAGGTTAGATGACTGATTCCACCAAGTTTGGAGAGCTTTCATGGAGTTTGATCATGGTGTACCAAAACTGTTTGGATGGATAACTCTTGGAATATTGCACAAGAACCTTAGGTTAATAGCTTGTTATGATCAGCATAAGGTATAGACAAGGTTAGGGTAGAATTGAGCAAGCTTTGGAGAAGTTGATGACAGGTATTAATGGTGGATTCCAACTGTTATGTGTGTCGGGTTCCATGGTTGCTTGAGTTTTAGGAGGAGTTATGGTCATGGTTGTGTAGAGGGGAAAGAATAGAGCAATTTTGCTCTTTGTATCGAAGGCATCCATGGAGAGATGAGGGAGAATAGAGGAGTGTAAAGTTCATGCATGGCTAGGGTTTTCAGAGGTTAGGGTTAGCTGGAGGTTGAAGATGACTCGTGAGCCACACGATTGCCTTTTGACTATTGACTGGGAATTGAAACCAACGGACGCGATTGAATGGAAAAAACGGAGGGAAATTCAAACAATGAAACACATCGTTTCATTTATTCTATCTGACTGGGCTCAACATTCGCTTGCTAATCACACCCTACCAATCGAGCCCAATTACAAATGAACTGGAAATATTGCTAGTTACACCGTTTTTCTTTTTTTTTTAATTTTTGTTGGTTTTCTGAACGTGCTGGGCCTAGTGCCAAGATGCTTTTCACACCCCACTGCCTGGGCCCGTTTCCCTTTTTCAATTGAATTCTTTACTCGCTGCACCCTCCATGCATATTAATTCATTTTAATTTCTTTTAAAAAAACATTAAATCTTTCAAAATTCATAACAAATTGGAAAATGCTTATTTTTCATTGGTTCTTTTTGCATTCTTTTCTTAATTTTGTCAAGAAAATTATCATACAAAAAAATTAATAGTTCATTTCATTTTTATATTTTTGGCACATTTTTCTTTTTAATAGGTGTAAATAATAGTTTTGTTTAGTACATGATTTTGTTAATTTTAGTTTGAATAGATGCTTTAGTATCTTTAATCCATTCTTTTTAGGTTGATTAGTAGATAATGTTAGCTTGTATATACAATTTAGTTCACATTTATGACTTAGTTTTAGGTGATTAGTTTAGGTGTGAATAACATGAACAAAACTAGGGTTTAGGTGACAACATAGGAGAATTGAATCTTTTCCCTTAGGATTTAGAGATTGAAAGTTTGGGGTATGGGACTATAGGGATTATGGGTAGTTATTAGATCCCTTAGAAAATATCAGGATTCCCCTACTGCTATTAGTATACTACTGTATTTGTTTGCCTGGTGTGGTGTGCCCTCTCTGGGGATTATGATTTGTCTGTGGGGTATTGGGATTGCTTGGGGATTGGGGGAGCTGAAGATTTATGATGATGAAGCCATTGGAGATCAAGAGTTTGAAGACCAACTTCCAGAGTTGAGGAGGAGAGTTTTGCTAGCAGCTGTTGAGGAGACTAGGGTTTAGGAGCTAGGCAGAGCTCTAGATTAGAAAGCTTGTTTCCCAAACATGGAATGCCTTGTCTGCATCCATCCTTTCTCTATGATTCAAAGTCTCTTTCAAATACCCACCTCCTTCCTTTGGAAGGATCAGTGAATGTATTTGAAAGATAGAACTTTTGAGGGAAAATTGTCTGTATAATGTTAACAGTTGATGAGCCACCCTTGGTAGGCAGTCTACTGTCTAACATTCACTTTTATCTTGTTGACTGATGTTCATCCTGAAGATTGAGACTTGAAGAAAAGCCATTGCAGATTGAAGACTGATAATCAAAGCCCTTGCTTGAAGGCTGTGGAGATGGAGATAGATGCTTGCTTAAGCTTGTAGCTGTTTGATGATGACTTGAAGATAGGTGTTGATGCAGAGCTGCTGTGGCTGTTTATTTTTGCTGTATTTCATTTCTGATGTATTGATTGGTTTTCTGGACTGTATTGTTTGCTGTTAACCTGTTGGGTGGAAAGTGAATCCTGTTCACTTTTGCCTATTGTTTTCTAGGTTCGAGGTTGAGTGAGACTCCCTTGCCTCGCTTGTATTGTTGCATCCATGCATTTTACTGCTTTACTGTATATATATGCTATTGTTTCTGTTTCCGTCTATTCCCTTAGGATCTCTGTTTCTCTCTGCGCAAGAGAGGAGCATGATAGACATTAGGTCTTAACCCATGCATGATAACACTAGGTTACTTTGATTCCCTTTTCAACCGTAGGTTAGAGTTCTGTCTCTTCTTTCTCAAAACAAACAGAAAAACACAATAAGATTTCGAACCCAATAAAAGACACTTCTTCCGTAAAAGAATGTGAACTCATCAAAACGTCAATTTTTGTCCGCTTGGACTGTTAATCAGGAAAACTCTTTTTCAGAAGGAATAAAAACAATCAAGACAGACTTGTGTCGTACGTGGCCCGAACTATGTTTGCTCTGATCTTTCGCGCTGTGTGGAAGTACATAGGCATAGGATGCGATGTCCTAGCGAGCAACCTTCCCCTCCTTTCCCGTAGGTAGGCGAACTACGTTGACTCTGATTTCTCGTTCCAGGCGGGAATACGTAGGCATAAAGTGCGATACTTTGCCGAGTCATTTTATTTTCTTTTAACCCTTAACCCTTAGTTTAGATAGAATAACAATCCATACCCGAAAACAAGCGTGGATCCCATCGAGTACGACGAACGTGAGGGGTGCTAATACCTTCCCCTTGCGTAACCGACTCCCGAATCCAGGTTTTGGTTGCGACGACCATACCTTTCCCGTGTTGTGCGAGGTTTACTCTGAGCGTTTCCTTTCCCTCCCGTGGGATAAATAACGCACGGTGGCGGCTCTTCTGTTCAGCCGGCGCCGATTTTCGCAGTAGCGACAGCTGGCGACTCTGCTGGGGATCCAACGTCCCCTGGCTGCTAAGGACTGCGATAGTTCTTATGCATTTGGGATCCAACGTCCCTTAAGAGAGTCAATCCTAACGCTTGTTTTCCCGTCGAGGATTTTGTATGGATCTATATTTCTGACCTTTATTTTTCAGCATTATATATATGGATTATTATTGCTGTATTGGGGTGTGACGGGCGGTTCTATGATTGAGAGATAAGCCGGACCTGGGCTTGAGTGCACCTAGAATTAGAGTAGAAAGTAGTGGGCGCGTGCCGGCTTTGCTTGCATTAGTGTCTCATGAAATCTACACTCGGACGAGGTTCTTCTGGTTGGCTTCTTTTTCTACCCTTTGGGTCGAAGGGGTTGTTGGTCAGCTGAATTGTCGACTCCGGGAACCGATCATTTGGAAGTTGGCTAAGTGAGGCCTCTTCAGGATTTGATGATGCCACTCCTCCTGGGAATCGTATCATCAACCCTGAAAGTCTGTGACGCCGACGACCGCATAGGATGCCATACCTTTGTCAGTTACTAGGACATCCACCTGTGAGAGGGTTTGGGGTTATGCAGGTAACTAGACCTTCAGACTACCGGTTTGTTTCTTGATCTGAGATCCTGGGTATTTATGGAGAGTTCTGAGGTCTGTCAGAGACCAGTTGGAGAGTTCTGAGGTCTGTCAGAGACCAGTTGGAGAGTTCTGAGGTCTATCAGAGACCAGTTGGAGATATGATTTGAGGTCTACCAGAGACCAGTTGGAGTTATGGTTGGAGGTTTGTCAGAGACCATTGTTGGAGCTTTGTTTTAGGTCTATCTGAGACCAGGGTTTGAGGACTTCTAAAAAGTCTATCTGAGACTTCTTGATATGGTTCAGGCTATTCAGCTACGGCAGTTGGTCCCTGTTGCATGTTACTTGCATTGCATTGTTTGCATACCCATTATCATTGCATCCCATTAACGTGTGTCTGTGCTGCAGGTGCATTTGCATATCCTCCGATTCTAGTGCCCAGATTTCTGAGTATTGATTATGGCTGGTTTGAGGAAAACAGTTGCGTATAAGCTGCCTACACCTGATATTACTCCTTTGCTCGGTCTGATATCTCTTGCTGATGAGGAGGTTAGGAGGGGCTTTAGAATGAGTCATGGGAGATTACTGAGATTAGTCTGCAAGCCCACTGCTGATGAGATAAACGGGATGTACACCTTGATGCAGTTCTATGACCCCGCATTAAGATGTTTTACGTTTGCTGACTTCATTCTAGGGCCTACCATTGAGGAGTACGTGGAGTTTACTGAGCTACCAGTGCAGAACAAGGTTCCCTTTATTCACTCTGCTGCTGAGCCCAAGTTGGAGGACTTAGCTAAAGCCTTGCATATGGACGCTGCAGAACTGTTAGTGACTTCTTGGCTTGGGGTTTCAGGTTTCTCTCTTGATTTCCTGGTTGGAAAAGCTCAGGAGTATGCCAAGAACGGATGTTGGGTGGTTTTCAATGCTATTTTGGCTCTATGCATTTATGGAATTGTGTTGTTCCCTAACTTGCCCAATTTCGTAGACTTGGACGCTTTCCATCTATTTGCTGCCGGCAATCCAGTGCCAACATTGATCGGAGACTTCTACCACTCCTTGCACTACAAGAATGAAAACAGAAGGGGAAAGGTGGTTTACTGCTGTGCTCCTTTGTTGAATATGTGGTTTAAGAGCCACCTTCCCCTGAAGGGATCTTTTGTGGAGAGTGCAACCACAGCTAGCTGGTCAGAGCGCCTGATGAGGCTATCCTCCGAAGACGTTGAGTGGTTTGATCGAGACCTGCTAGGGGCTGAGCTTATATTCAGTTGTTCTGGGTACCCTAATGTCCCGCTGATAGGAAGAAAAGGGTGTATCAATTACAACCCATCCCTGTTGGTCCGTCAGTTCGGATATGCGCTGAAGAACCCACCAAAGGAGGAAGAAGTACAAGAATCTCTGTACTTCACCAGAGACTTGAAGGGGGAGTTATTAGCCAAGCTGCAGCATGCCTGGACGCGTATTAACCGAATGGGGGAAGCCGTTGTTAGGGAAGAATGACTGTCAGGCTTACGCACCTTACAGAGTTTGGATTCAAGAGAGAGCAAGTAAGTTGCGGATGCCGTTTCCAGATGCACCAGCCCTTGTTCCTATTCCGGTAGCAGAGCCAACTACTGTTTCTAGGGAGGCCTACGAGCAAGTTGTGAAAGAAAAAGAAGCCTTGATAAAGATCAACAAAGGGTTAGAGCAGGAGCTAGCCCAGATACGCAGTGAGAAAAACAAGGCCGTGCATGCTTTCCAACAGCAGATTGAGCTAATGAACAGACTAGGGGCTGAGTTGACTGAGGAGAAGAGGAAGCGCGAACGTCTGGGGCAAGAGTTCAGAAGCTCCCATGACATGCTGGAATCCAAAAAGAAAGCACTCGACGCAGCTCACCGAGAGATCTCTTCTTGCAATAAGACGTGGAATGCTACGCTCACCAACAATAAGAAGAGGGAAGATAAGTTGAAGCAGCAAATTTCCGACCTCGAAGAGCAGTTGAAGTCTAGCATCAAGAAGTGTGAAGAAGAAGTGATGACCCGATATAGTCTCCATAATGCACTGAACAAGGCCATCAAAGGCAGAGATGAAGCTGTGTCTCAGAAGCGTAAACTAGAGGATCGCTTCGGAGAAGGGGCATGGGAGGAAACTGCTGAAGACGTGCGACGTGTTCTTAAGAAAAGAAACCAACTTGTTGAAGGACTGCTTACCCGACCAAGTCATCCGGAGACCAAGAAGTTGCTAGAAGAGTACCAGACTTATGGGAGTGTTTGATCATTTCGTGTAGTAACTTGTATGCTTTATTCGCATAGTGCTGACCATCACCAGGTTTGTTGGTTGAGGTCATGCCTTCTTATTGTACTCTCAGTGATATTGTATTCTTGGCTTATTGGTTTCTCCGCAATATATGAGGCTTTCTGTGATTCAATTCCGATTTTTGTATCGCTAGCACTATCGCTGCACTGGCACCTTCACACTAGAATCGGGGAATGAATTTCCCTAATGCACAGACACACACATTGCATTGCATTCATATTCACATTGCATTACAGGTAATCTTTGGATGGTGTCTTATTTCCTGCTCTGTATCAGGTATTTCCAGGATTGCAGATCAGCACCCGCACCGCTATTCCACTCGCACCAACTGTCGGAGAATCATGGATCAAATGCAGAACGAGATGCAAGATGTGCGCGAGAAGCTAGCTCTCTTTATGCAGACCATGGAAGCTATTGCAAAAGGTCAGGAGAATTTGCAAGCCATGGTGCAGCCTCTGTTGGTCAGAAACGCCGGTCACGGTAACGAGGATCATCAGTCTGTGCGAGTCGATACTGTTCATGGAGATGGCACTCCCACGCCAGTGGCTCCACCTGTAGTCAATATACCTGCTGCTAATGTCAATAATGCTACCGCTGCTGGGAACGATAACGTCGGAGTTGGGAACGAGACTGCTGTCCATAATGTTGGGCTCAGTGATATCAACTTGGGTGATAATATGGGAGGCAACGGCTTCGGCAATGCTGGATTCGGGTTCAATGATCAGGGATTCGATAACGCTGGGAAATATGGTTTCAATGCTCAAGGCTTTGGGCAAGATGGTTATGGTGTGGCCAATCAGGGTTACGGAGGTTTCGGAAATGGAAACGGCGCTGGGTTAACGGCTTTTGGGCCTGCTGGAGTTGCTCAGGGCTACGGCAACAGAGGCCGAGGCCCGGTGATGAATCAGATTAGAGCTGGCCGCAATAATGGATATGATGGGTATGGAGCTGGGAATGGTATCTGGCAAGAGGATCAGCAGGAGGACGCTTTCTTCGGCGGAGGTTTCGAAGGGCCGATGGATGACTCCTAGAAGATCAGAATGCTAGAAGAGCAGATGAGGGGAGTCCTGAACCAAAGTGCTGTGGGCTTAGACATGGCAACAATGGGTCTGGTACCTGGCTTGAGGGTGCCAATTAAATTCAAAGCTCCTGCGTTTGATAAGTATAAAGGGGACACATGTCTGAAAGTGCACGTGCGGGCTTATTACAGAAAGATGTCTGCATATTCAACTGATGAGAGAATGCTAATGCATTTCTTTCAAGATAGCTTGTCAGGTCCTTCCTTAGAGTGGTACATGGGGTTGGATCCAACTAATATAAAGACATGGAAGCAACTGGCAGAGGCATTCGTAGCTCACTACAAGTATAACAGCGACTTGGCGCCCAATCGGGTCCAATTGACAGGGCTGTCTCAGAAGAAGGGTGAGAGTTTTAAAGAATACGCGCAAAGGTGGCGCGATATGGCTGCCAGGGTCCGTCCTCCTTTAGAAGACAAGGAAATGAATGACATGTTTATCGGAACGTTCACAGGCGTGTTTTATGACAAGTTGTTTCACACATCTTTGGCTAGTTTCTCAGACTTAATTCTGATGGGAGAAAAGATTGAAAACAACATTAAACAAGGCAGGTTCCAGGCTGAGGAATCAAATGCATCTGGCAGTAATAGGAAGACTTTTGGTGGGCGCCGTCAGGGCGAGGCGAGCGCAGTGTTTGGAGGCCGAGGCAGAGGTCGGAACCAATATCATCAGCCGCAGCAGGTGGCGAGTGTTACTATTCCATATCAACAACAACCGTTTCAGCAGCAGCCCATACAACAACAACAGCAGCAGCAGCAGCCACAGCAGGGGGCACAGCCTGCTCAGCGAAGATTCCAGGGTGGTAAACCAAGAAGAGTTTTTGAGAAGCCTCCCTCATCCTATGCAGATTTGTTGCAGACGCTGTTGGGTCTGAATTTGGTAGAGAAGAGAACTCTGGCACCGATAACGGGAACTCCTCCGTATGGTTATGATGCAAGCAGGCACTGTGAGTTCCACTCTGGGGCTCCGGGCCACGATGTAGAGGGTTGCCATGCTTTCAAGCATGTTCTGCAGGATCTTTTGGACAATAAGGCTATCAATTTCGGAACGGCAGGGCCGAATATAGTGCAAAAGCCCATGCCTAATCATGGGGCAAACGCCATTCTGACTGAGGAAGGTTTGAATTTGATTACGAGAGTGGATGATTTAAAGACGCCGCTGAGCGAGATAAAAAGCAGATTGTTGCAAGGGGGTGTTTATCCAGGATGTGACGAGTATTGCTTAGAATGCTGGACCCTGGCTGGGGGGTGTGATGATTTGAAGAAAGGCATCCAGGCTTTAATTGATGACGGCACATTGCAGTTTGACCGAGCAGCAATTGAAGAGCCTGCAGGGGCAGTAGCAGATAATCAGAGTGATGTGGCCACTGTAACGATTCCTCGAAAGACAATCACTATAACAGCACCGGTTCAGCGACCGCCGATTGTTGCACCCTAAAATTTGACCAACCGGGTCTCGTATCTGGCTCGATGTTTCGACGCATAATCGCATTCGCATCTGCATATTGCATACAGTGCATTTCTCATTTGTTTTGATTTTATCAGGGATCACAGCTCTCGTCTCGCGTCTCAGGTGTTTTTAATCAGTTTAGATAGATAGAATCGTTTTTATGGGATATTTCGGTGCCCGTTTATTTTTACCGGCTATTTTGGTGCGCTCTCGCGGTTTTATGTGTCGTTCGGTGCTATTTTTGTCCCTCTGGGAATTATTGTGATTTTTATGGATTTTATTGGCCATTGTTAGGGTTTAAATAGATTTTTAATCATTTTAGGAGTTAATAGATTTTTTAAGACAATATAGAATTTTTAGAATATTAGTAGGATTTTTTAAAATAGTTTTAATAGCTTTTTAATCTTTTTTGATATAGATTTTTTTCTTATTAAATAAATAGTTTTTGTTAATAGAAATTAAATGTTTTTAATTTTAGATATAGAATAATAATAGATTTTTTCTTTTATTAGTAAATAGATTTTAATAGAAAATATAGTTTTTTTAATAGTTTTATTAGAGTAATAGATTTTCTTTTAATAAATAATATAGGTTTTATTAGGGATTTATTAGTTTAATTTTTAGATTAGTGGAATTTTTAGAGCATTATTAGTTTAGGAGTTAATTAAAATTAATAGATTTTTAGATTAATTCTCATTGTTAGGTTTAATTGAGTTTAGTTTAGTTAATTAAGGATTAGATATTAATTAGGCTTGTAATCTTGGTTTTAATTCAGACTTTTTGAGTTTTTTACCATTTTTTTCGTTTGGGCTTTATTGTTCAGATATCAGCAAGCCCAGTTCGCAGCCCAGAATAAGTCCAGATTTGTCCAGTAATTTCTAGAAGAATCTGGAAGCGTCCATAAAATCTCTCAGTATAAATGCCAGCCAGCCACGTGTAAAGCAGGAGGGAGGCCCCACGTTACACACTCCACACGCCGCCACCTCACGTTCAGACTCCTTCCCTCACTGCCACGCCATGGCCAAGTGGCACGCATGCGTTCAACTCCCCCACTATCTCTGCCACGCCTCCCTACTCCTCCACCCACGTGTCTCCACGCGTACGCTCCATTGTCCTCGCCTGAAGCTTCACCGGCCGGCATGCATGGCCGGCGACCACCGTGCACATCGCCGGAGAACGCCAAACCCAGATTCCGATGAACTTCATCGTCCTCCTCTCATCACCACCGCGAACCTCGCCGGAAACCCTAAAACTCATCAATGATTTTCCAGAATCCATCGTCCTCCAACATCAACCTCCTCTCATCATCAACCCTCATCAACAATTTCTTCATCAGACAAATCTCCAGAGAAATTTCCAGAACGTCCTCGTCACCAGCATTCATCCAAATTCCAGAACATAACCGTCACCGGTGTTCATCCTCCATCATCGTGTTCATCAATTATCAGCTTCAATCGCCATCATCGTATTCGTCCATCTTCCCAGAATCATCATCCACGATCATCTTCAACATGCAATGTTCAACAGAATCCCCATACACACCGTTCTTCATCAAGAACAACAAGTGTTTATAGATCTTACCGTCAAGAACATCAAACCTTCAGTTCATTCTCCAGAAATCGCTATGCATGCGAACCTTCAAAGGGAATTACGATCCAGGTTCGTCCAAAGTTATGTATAGATCTTCATCTTCCTCCATTAAAACCTCTGAGACCTTCAAAATCAATGAGAATCTCTGCCAATATCTTCGAATCCATGTTCGCGTGAAATTAGATCCATAACTCTAAGGCGATCATCAACCAAGATTTATGTCTTCGTGTTGGAACAATATTGAGCAGAATAGGAGAACGAAGGAAGAGGATAGGCGACGGTGTTAGGGTTTGGAAGATTTCTTTTTTTGTGGTGTGAGCAGCTGAGACGGAATTTCTGAGAAGAGAGAGTTGAGAGGGTGAGATACGGAGAGAATTCAGACGGCGGCGCTGGGAGGGTTAAAGCGTTAGGGTTTTCAGAGAGGAAGTTGAGAGAGTGGAAGGAGGAGAAGGAAGGTCGTGGGCCTATACACTTGGGGCCCAATTGCGTTTTTGGGTGCTACACCCCTCGTTTTTTTTTCTGCCACGAAGTGGGCCTCAGGCCCAACGAGATCCTCCCAGACTTACACTCCCAGAGTCACTCAGCACACCCCTCCGTTTGCAGCATTATCAACTGGGCTG
The DNA here is from genome assembly GCA_963859935.3 of Lathyrus sativus. NCBI lineage: Eukaryota > Viridiplantae > Streptophyta > Magnoliopsida > Fabales > Fabaceae > Lathyrus > Lathyrus sativus. Next base: position 464,361,512 of record OZ012741.1, on the reverse strand, counting down.
GGCCCAGTTTCCAGTTTTTATTTTCTTTTAATCCCCCTGTAACAGATTACACCCCCTCCCCTTTTTTGTATTTTTTCTTTATTCTTTTATTATTTTGAGACTTTAAAAATAGAGAAGAAAAATATGAAAGATGGAAAGAATTGTTGAAAAAATAATAGAAAAAGAAATGAAAAAGAGATATTAAAAAAGAAAAAGAATATGAAAGAACATGAAAAAATATGAGAAAATATTATGAGAAAATAGTGAAAAATATTGAAGAAGAATTTGAAAAAAGAAAGAGGAGAAAAATATATAGGAAAATACAGAAAAATATGAAAAATATTTTGAATAAAAAAGGAAATAGAAAAAAGAGAGGAAAAATATTGAAAGAGAAAATGGAAGAGAAATATTGAAAAAATATTAGTATAGATAATATTTTTAGAGTATGGTTTTTCATAGAGTTTACTTTATTTTTAGGGATAGTTTAGAAGCCCACTTGTTAGGGGGCTATTTTCCATTCGATTTTTCGGGATAAAATAGGATAGTGTTTCTTAGGAGATTATTTTTCAGTATTCACTCATTGTAATCATTTTTCAGAAGGTTAATAAAACGAGATTTGAGCTGTGGTCCCAATAGTAGCCAAACTACAGCTGCTCTGATTTCTCGTACCAGACGAGAATATGTAGGCATAGGATGCGATATCCTAGCGAGCACACTAACGACTGACTTTCTGTTCTCTCGCTGCTGTGCGATCGAGACTTTCCCACTGACGATTAATTGTTACCCTTTTTCTCTCTTGCCCGAGCGCATTTGAGACCAAGCCATAGTTTTGCCCATAGGTTCCCGACCCTTGCAACCAGTTTGATTGTCTCACTGCTGTGTGAGAATACCCTTGTTTAGCCGTAGTTAGCCTGAACTACGTAAAGCTCTGATCTTCCATGCAGTGTGGAAGTACGTAGGCACAAGACGCGAGGTCTTGGCGAGCCAATTTTCCCTGTAGTCCCGAACTACGTTGACTCTGACTTTCTCTCTTGAGAATACGTAGGCATAGAGTGCGATGCTCTATCGAGTCAATTCCCTTCTGTTTAGATTTAGCAGCCGTAGATAGATTCTTTTGCATCCTGTAGGCAACCCAAGCAAGCGTGGATCCCGTCGAGTACGACGGACGTGAGGGGTGCTAATACCTTCCCCTTGCGTAACCGACTCCCAAACCCAGGTTTTGGTTACGATGACCATACCTTTCCCCGTTTTTTGCGAGGTTTACTTCGAGCGTTTCCTTTCCCTCCTGTGGGATAAATAACGCACGGTGGCGACTCTTCTGTCAGCCGGCGCCGATTTTCGCAGTAGCGACAGCTGGCGACTCTGCTGGGGACCACCTATAGTTCCCTATGCGAGTATCTGCTGGGGATCCAACGTCCCTGGCTGCTAAGGACTGCGATAGTTCTTATGCATGTGGGATCCAACGTCCCCTAAGAGAGAGTCAATCCTAGCGCTTGTTTGCTTGTCTATTTGGTGCTTATTTATTGATATTATTTGTTGCTATTGGGGTGTTACGGGTGTTCTATGATATTGAGAGAAGCCGGACCTGGGCTTGAGTGCACTATAGACTTAGAGTGGAAATTAGTGGGCGCGTGCTTGCTTTGCAGGCACTAGTGTCTCATGAAATCCACGCTCAGACGAGGTTCATCCGGTTGGCTTCACTTTCAACCCTTTGGGTTGAGACGGTTGCTGGTTTGGTGGATTGTCGACTCTGGGAACCGATCATTTGGAAGTTAGCTAAGTGAGGCCTCTTCAGGACTCGATGATGCCACTCCTTCTGGGAATCGTATCGTCAGTTCTGAAAGTCTGTGACGCTGACGACCGCATAGGATGCCGTACCTTGTCAGATATAGGTCCATACCCGTGAGTGGGGTTTTTTTTTTTTTTTTGCAGGAAACTTGACTTCCAACCTACCCGTTATTCTGGTTTTCTCTTTAGAGCAACCGTACTCCGTCAGCAGTGCAGCAGTATTTAGATTGTGTGGGGGGCTGTGATCCCGTGTTTGTTGCATTGCATTGCATTTGCATAGGCATCTTCACATCATATTGCATACCATTCGCCAGCTAGTCAGAGCTCTTATCCAGCCGTTATTTTGGTTCTGAAGGTGAATATTGAAGACGACCAAGAGGTTGAAGCAGATTTAAAGCAGATTTGATCAGAGTCAAGCAGTGAAGTCAGCTGACAGTTGTTGGTAGCTATGTCAGAGAGCAGCTTCCAATTTATTGATACCTTGTCAGGTTTCACCGTGACGTCCAATCCTCTGTATGGATCTCCGCACGACGAAGACTTTCCGCAAGTAAACAACCTTACTGCAGCTCAGCTTGTGCAGCCATCTGTTGAAGACCAAGGTCTGCGTGAGCAGTTTGTTGCCCGAGGTGAACGTTCTCCTTCTGTTGATGTCTCAGACTACCAGGGTTTTGCCTTCCCTGTGCCAAAGCCCCGAAGAGAGGTCCCAACAGCAAAGAATGAAGACCCATTAGCTCCCGTGTATGCTGAAAGGTTTCGTGCATTAGATGAGAGATTCAAAGCCTTGAAAGGTAAAGACGCTGTTACTCCTAGTGCTGCAGATATGTGTCTGGTTCCTGGCCTAATGTTACCTCCGAAGTTCAGAACGTCGAGGTTTGAAAGGTACAAAGGAGATAGTTGCCCGAAGCAACATTTGGTGATGTTCTGCCGAAGAATGACTTCATTTGTGCACAACGACAAGCTGATGATTCATTGCTTTCAAGATAGTCTGACTAGGGCACCTCTGAGTTGGTATATGCAGTTAGAGCGTGATCAGATCCGATCATGGATGGACTTAGCCAATGCCTTTCTGAATCAGTACGACTATAATCTTGACGAAGCTCCTACTCGCGTGCAACTGCAAGAATTGTCTCAAGGGAACAATGAATCTTTCAGAAAGTATGTTCAGAGATGGAGAGAATTTGCTGGTAGAGTGCAACCACCGCTCCTAGACCAAGAGCTGAAAGGCATGTTCGTAAACTCCTTGCAGAGCCCGTACTTCGAAAGAATGTTTGAAACCGCACCAAATTTCTCTGAGTTGGTAAGGACGGGAGAGCGCATCGAGTATGGTTTAAAGACTGGAAGAATCCCGAATGTTTCAAGAGGTCAGGCCAGTGAAACTGAATCTCTCTATAGCTTTCAATCTGAAGATGAAGCTATGATCAATGCGGTCCTGACAGATGTTGGATATCCTCAAGTCGAATCGATGAAATCTGTTGGTTCTCCGTCTTCTCAGCGGTCAGTATCTTCTGTGTCTCGTTATTCTGGACAGACGACTGTGCCTGGGGCACCCCATCGGGAACCTTATGTCGCTCCTCTTGCAAGTCCACGAGCCCGTGGCCGGGGTTATCAGAATCAGCGTCAGAACCAGAACCGACCTCGTAACAACTTGTAACGAAAGAACGCTCCTTTCCATCCAGTACATGTGCCGTATAGCCAGATTCTTCCGCGTTTGATTCAGAATTCTTTGGTGGAACCAAAAGCTCTCAAGCCCGTGCCGGAGCCTTACCCTCCAGGATACAATCCCCACGCTCAGTGTGGTTATCATGGTGGATCTCCAGGGCATTCAACTGAAGATTGCAAAGCTTTCCAGGCGAAAGTGCAACAATTGATCGACAAAGGGTGCATTTCCTTTCCAGATGGAGTTTTGGTTGTACGTAACAACCTCTCAGCTGTTTGAGCTCGCAGACTCGGAAAGTATTCCCCAGCAAAAGCCAGTGGTTCAGACAGGCAGACGTCCTCAGCATTGGCAGTCCTCGGACTTTTTACCATTTGCATTTGTAGTTTCTTTTCTGTTAGTTACTACTTGCTGTTAAACATTGTATGTTTCGAATGGTGATAATAATAAAGTGACTATGCATTTTTCTGAATTAATCATGTCGTTGTCACTCACTTACTGCATTGTACTGACACTTGCATTTTATTCACTCCACTTTTCCACTGTGACTAGCAAAGATTGGAGGGAGGATGATGAAAATAAATACTCATAACCAATGATCGTATTGCTTTCAGATAAAACCTTGCCAAAGACGTACAAGGCATTGTTTCAAATTCCCCAAACACTGGAGATATAAGGAGTTAGTCCCTTGTTAACCACTTCGAGCCGAGAAGTAGGAATTTCTTTCGGACTTTTTAAACCCTCACATCTTAACCCGGGGCAGGGTAGTTGTCAGTTAGCTTGACCGAGCATTCAAGTCTTACAGAGGAGTGTTGTCTTTCAAGGACCAATCAGTTTGCACCTTTCAAGAGGTCAAACCTCACCAATCAGGAGTGAGACAGTTACAATCCTTTCGGAGCAATCAAGACAACCAGTGTCACACGACTTTGTTCCAAAAGAAAGAAGAAAGAAAGCCCGCTAAGTAAAAAGAAAGAAAAATGCTGGAAAGCTAATACTTAGGCAAAAATTAGGGCATCCCGCTGGACTTCAAAAGAAATCGAAAAAAATCAAAAAGAACTCAAAATGAGTCAGTCCAGGCAAAAATTAGGGAATCAAAAGAATGAAAAAGAGGGATCAAAAAGAAAATTTTCCCCAGCAAGTCACAAAGTCGTGTACACAGACACCGAAAACGAAAAGGAGTAATTGTCACTCCGGAAAAACCATGTGAGTTCCTTAGTTGTGGTTCATACCATTCAACCTACCTCTCGAAGAGGCGAGCGCTTGTGCCAGGTTAACTGAACCTTAGGATCGGAGATCATCACGTAGAAGGGGTGGGTACAAATCATAATTTGAGCCGAATATCCTTTGTTTCACGAACCGTGAACCCGACCACGATACAACCCTCAAAAGACCTAATTGAGGTAGGGTTATTCTGAAAGCGCATTACGATAAGGTTGAGTAACCTGACTCCTTCTTGACTTGCTAGTCACATCCTTGTTGTATTTTCACTGACCACGTAAGCGCTACGTTTGAACTTCGTTTCATTCGTCACTCACAATCATATGCATGTAAATGAGTGACAAGCTCAAATTTTTTCAAAAAAAAAATCTGCATAACCACTGCATTAGGATTACCATTCGTGAATAGACAATTTTAATTGCAGGTTAGTAGTTGGCATGAAAGAAATTCCAGCAAGGAATAATCAAGCAGTACTGAGTAATTCAGCAGTTTGAACCAGAATGGTGAATGTTGGGAGTACCTGTGAATCAGGGGCATTGACTTCCAGTAAGTTCAGTATCAGTTAGTCTGAGGACCAGTCTCGAAGTTTCAGTTGAGCAGGGGCAGTTTATTTGAGAAGCAGTTGATCAGAAGTGAGTCTTCTCGAGAGCCAAGCAGGGGCAATTATACAGAGCGCTGAGATTTGAAAGCAGATACTTCCAGTGGATAATCAGATCGGGTTAAGTCGCTAGAACGCTCATTCAGGGGCAAGTCATCGCAGAGAAATGACGAAACCAGTCAGGGTGATAGGTGTCTAATGGAGATTGAATGCTGTTGTTGTACAGATACCGGGGCAAATATTCTCGAAGTCGTCTCGTAGCGAGCTATTCAGAGCGGTAATCTCGGGAATTGTACTGGGGCAAGTTGTTTAAGCCAGTCTTTTATCCCCAGCTGAGTGTACTGGGGCAAGTTTTTCAAACCAGCCTGTTTATCCCCAGCCGGAGTTGAGTATCGGGAAATCATGTCAGTACCCTTATCAAAACCTGAACCTTTAAAATAAAAAGGCCTTGCTGCCGTTGGATCATTATCCTACAGTCTAAACCTGTTACGTGTCAGTAACCAGTCGTTTCCAAAGTCCAGTTCTCGCCTGGCAACTCGGTAACCAGTTCTCGTCTGGCCCACCGTCTGTAAGCATCAGTTCCCGCCTGGTGCAGTTTATTGTAAGCATCAGTTCCCGTCTGGTGCAGTTTATTGCAACCAGTTCTCGTCTGGTCGCCGTTTCTTCAAGTGTTGTATCATTTCTCGTCTGGTACATGCCGTCGCGTAACCAGTTCTCGTCTGATCATCGTGTGTTTTAACCTATGTGTTATACCAGTTCTCATCTGGTGTATGTCAGCTTTCAGCCAGTTCTCGCCTGGTTGTCTATACCTCAGTCTGTTATCCAGTCAGCCCGTCTGATGTCCAAACCAAATCAATTCCCGTCTGATATCCAGAACCCGTAAGTCAGTTCTCGTTTGACAACCTAACATGTTTCGCTATCAGCTCTCGTTTGGTAGTTCACCCTGAATGCTAGTTCTCGTCTAGTATTTCTTATATCTCCCACTGTGTACATAATCCGTGTTTACCATAAACCAGAAAAACAAAAAAACCTAAAGGTATCTGACACAGTATTTCCCAATGACCCGCATGTTGTCATGTTCCCCGATACGAAGCTCGACGGATGCCAGCGCTCCGAGTAATGTTTGAATTCCTTGTGGATGTTGCCACTCTTCAGCAGATGAAAGTTGCTTATTATCCCCGGAAGAGTCGAGATCATATTTTACCCCGTATCAGAGTAGGATCAGAAGGATTCTCAGCAGATTAAGATCGACATCCTTGATAGTAGGGGCATTTCCAGCAGTGTGTCGCGCGCAATCAACCCCAGTTTGGGTCAATCCCCGCAGAGTACAATCAGTTGTCAATGGTTTGAAGGAAGCATCCCCAAGCAGAGTTGTTTTCTTTCCCCAGTAAAGTCACCGAAGCAGGATTCTTTCCACAGCACCGGGTCACAAGTGCAGGTTTCGCAAGAAGTTGTTCGTATGCCGAAGTATGCAGTAACTGATGGTGCCAGACTGAAGTCTCCCGCGGAATTGAAATTCCTCACCAGAGCCGTATTCTCTCCCGAAGTCGGATGATTCCCTCTTCCCCAGTAGAGTATTGGAACAACTGATGTTGTATTCCCCTGCAGAGTTGTACTCTCCCCCGAAGTCAGATGATTCTTTCTTCCCTAGAGAAATTGAAATTCCTCACCAGGGTCGTACTCTCCAGCGAAGCAGAATGACTTCTCCTTCCTCAGCCGAGTTTGCAGATGTCCAAGAGAGCCGAGTCCTTGGAAGTTGATCGGACCATGTTTTCCCCAGTGGAGTGTGGAGCAGCTGAAGTTGTTTCCCCATAGAGTTGTCATCACCAGAAGGGTAGCTTAGACGGCCGTGCTGTTCATTCTCGCGATTGATATTGTTTTCCCTGCAGCGGTCAACGGAAGATCATTTCCCCAGACAGAGTCCGATTGACATTGGCATGTTCACGTTCTCCTCAGCAGGATGATTCCTCTACCTGAGTGGTTTTTTCTCCTTGACAGGAGGATTTTTTCCCCCGACATTTATTTTGCTGACGGGATTGCATAGCATATTGCATGATTGCATGGCATTTAACACTGCATAGCATTGTGCATGATTGCATAACATTGTGCATGATTGCATGGCATTTGGCATAAACGCATATCATTCCCACCATGTGGGTCATGGCGCAGAAGCATACGCATCATAAGCATGATCTAGGTTACTATCATTCTTGTCTTACAGGTGTTCCACCAAGAGACCAGTTGCTCAGGACGATCCCTGATATTCTCTCCAGCGAGGTCGTTTTCTTAAGATGATTCTTAAAGACCCCGGTGTAATTCCCACAGTCGCTCGCTCAAGATGGTTTTTGAGATCCCCAGCGAAGTCTTCAGTTCAAGACGATTCTCGAATCCCTCAGCAGGGCCATTTGCTTAAGATGTTTCTTGAGACCTCAGTACAGCTTCCCGAGTTGTTCGCCTAGTATGATGCTTGAGTTCCCCGGTAGCGTCCCCAGCAAGAGTTGCCCGGGAAGGTTCCTGGAACACCCAGCGGAATGAAGTCTCCAGAATGGTTATCGGTTCAGGATGATTCTTGAAGGTGCCCGACGGATTTGTTTGTTCAAGATGATTCTTGAAGTCCTTAGCAGCGTGATATGTCTGCTCCAACAGTGATGTCTAATCTGAAGATTGATTTCGCAAGCGCCTGAAGGCAGTATCAGAAGGTTCCTGTGAGTTCAGATTTCCTTGTTGATGAATCAACGTGTGGCTGAAGACAAGGTTCCAAATTTTGTATTCAAGGTGATCCGTGTTGGTCTGAAGACCAAGTCAGTTGTCCTGAGGTGATGATTGATTGCGATCAAGTGAATAGCGCTTCTTCTGACTGAAGTCGAAGATGTTTCTCCAGCTGAAGCGGAGTTTTGCCTGAAGGCAAAGTGTTTGAATCCCCGTAGAGTCATGAATGGCTCTGGATACCATTTCTCTGACTGAAGTCGTAGATTTCCTAAGCTGAAGCGAAGGTGCCTGAGGGCAAGGTTATCCCCAAGGTCATGAATGACCTAGGATTCATTTTTCGGACTGAAGGCCGAAATATATCCCTGACTGAAGTCACGGATGCTCTATAGCAGAGGTGGAGTTGCCTGAAGGCAGATCCATGTATCCTTGAAGGCCAAGGACCATTTCTTCAGACTGAAGTCGAAGATACCTCCTGCAGAGTTGCCGACGGGCAAAGTTTACATTCTTGAAAGTCAAGGATGTTTATCTTCAGAAGTACTTGAAGATCTTTTCTAGCTGAGGCTGGAATAGCCGACGGGCAGGGTTCCACCTATCTTCAGAAGAACTTGAAGGTTATCCAGCGGATCTGGAGTGGCCTGGGGCCAGGGTTTCATTCATCTTCAGAAATACTTGGAGATTTTTTCTAGCTGAAGCTGGAAGTGGCCAAGGGCCAGGGTTTCATATATCTTTAATGTCGAAGTTCTACGGTGGGTCAAGTGTGCAACAGTATTCCGATGTTCGTTATGATTCTGAGGGTGAACCCCAGGTCAGAGTGTGCTCGGTTAAGTCTCTCATTACCAGCAAAGTAGTTTCAAATATGCAAGTATACCTTTTGTTCCATTTATCAGGGGTGAACCACAGGTCAAAGTTGTTCAGTGTTGTGTTTGTCCAGCGGCGAGGTTGGATGTTTGTTCGACGACGAGGTTGAACATTTGGATTTGACGGCGAGGTCAGATCATGTTTGTCCGACGGCGAGGTTGGATGTTTGTTCGACGGCGAGGTTGAACGTTTGGATTTGACGGCGAGGTCAGATCATGTTTGTCCAGCGGCGAGGTTGGATGTTTGCTTTGACGGCGAGGTCAGATCATGTTTGTCCAGCGGCGAGGTTGGATGTTTGCTTTGACGGCGAGGTCAGATTATGTTTGTTTTGACGGCAAGGTCGGATGTTTGTTTGACGGCGATGTCAAACTCTTTAAATCCCCAGCAGAGATGATGACGGTACGACGGCGATGTCGAGTGTCTCTCAGAGCGATGTTTGTTTCCGACGGCGATGTCAGATTCAGTTTTCCAGCGGCGATGTTGGGCATGTCAAGTTGATCAAGTCTTCTGACGGCGACGCTAGGTGATGCAGATTTAGTTCTCCAGCGGCGATGCGGGGTATTTTGTTCAGTTTTGTATTCTCTCCAGCGGCGATGCGGGGTATTTTGATTGTTCGACGGCGATATCAGGTTCAGTTTTCCAGCGGCGATGTTGGGTGTTGTGGTTGTCTGAAGGCAATATCAGAAGAATTTAACGTGGATAACTGACGGCGATGTCAGATCGGTATTTCTCCAGATAGTTGCCGTGCAGCTATTATTCCAGTATCATGAGTTGAGTAGTTGGAAAATTTTCGGGTTTACCGGTATTCAACCGTCTCGCACCTTGATTGGCTGAGAGCCGTTCGCTTCTCACCCAGTCAGGTCCAAGCCGCTTGAATAGGGGCAGCTGTTGCACCCTAAAATTTGACCAACCGGGTCTCGTATCTGGCTCGATGTTTCGACGCATAATCGCATTCGCATCTGCATATTGCATACAGTGCATTTCTCATTTGTTTTGATTTTATCAGGGATCACAACTCTCGTCTCGCGTCTTAGGTGTTTTTAATCAGTTTAGATAGATAGAATCGTTTTTATGGGATATTTCGGTGCCCGTTTATTTTTACCGGCTATTTTGGTGCGCTCTCGCGGTTTTATGTGTCGTTCGGTGCTATTTTTGTCCCTCTGGGAATTATTGTGATTTTTCTGGATTTTATTGGCCATTGTTAGGGTTTAAATAGATTTTTAATCATTTTAGGAGTTAATAGATTTTTTAAGACAATATAGAATTTTTAGAATATTAGTAGGATTTTTTTAAATAGTTTTAATAGCTTTTTAATCTTTTTTGATATAGATTTTTTTCTTATTAAATAAATAGTTTTTGTTAATAGAAATTAAATGTTTTTAATTTTAGATATAGAATAATAATAGATTTTTTCTTTTATTAGTAAATAGAGTTTAATAGAAAATATAGTTTTTTTAATAGTTTTATTAGAGTAATAGATTTTCTTTTAATAAATAATATAGGTTTTATTAGGGATTTATTAGTTTAATTTTTAGATTAGTGGAATTTTTAGAGCATTATTAGTTTAGGAGTTAATTAAAATTAATAGATTTTTAGATTAATTCTCATTGTTAGGTTTAATTGAGTTTAGTTTAGTTAATTAAGGATTAGATATTAATTAGGCTTGTAATCTTGGTTTTAATTCAGACTTTTTGAGTTTTTTACCATTTTTTTCGTTTGGGCCTTATTGTTCAGATATCAGCAAGCCCAGTTCGCAGCCCAGAATAAGTCCAGATTTGTCCAGTAATTTCTAGAAGAATCTGGAAGCGTCCAGAAAATCTCTCAGTATAAATGCCAGCCAGCCACGTGTAAAGCAGGAGGGAGGCCCCACGTTACACACTCCACACGCCGCCACCTCACGTTCAGACTCCTTCCCTCACTGCCACGCCATGGCCAAGTGGCACGCATGCGTTCAACTCCCCCACTATCTCTGCCACGCCTCCCTACTCCTCCACCCACGTGTCTCCAGGCGTACGCTCCATTGTCCTCGCCTGAAGCTTCACCGGCCGGCATGCATGGCCGGCGACCACCGTGCACATCGCCGGAGAACGCCAAACCCAGATTCCGATGAACTTCATCGTCCTCCTCTCATCACCACCGCGAACCTCGCCGGAAACCCTAAAACTCATCAATGATTTTCCAGAATCCATCGTCCTCCAACATCAACCTCCTCTCATCATCAACCCTCATCAACAATTTCTTCATCAGACAAATCTCCAGAGAAATTTCCAGAACGTCCTCGTCACCAGCATTCATCCAAATTCCAGAACATAACCGTCACCGGTGTTCATCCTCCATCATCGTGTTCATCAATTATCAGCTTCAATCGCCATCATCGTATTCGTCCATCTTCCCAGAATCATCATCCACGATCATCTTCAACATGCAATGTTCAACAGAATCCCCATACACACCGTTCTTCATCAAGAACAACTAGTGTTTATAGATCTTACCGTCAAGAACATCAAACCTTCAGTTCATTCTCCAGAAATCGCTATGCATGCGAACCTTCAAAGGGAATTACGATCCAGGTTCGTCCAAAGTTATGTATAGATCTTCATCTTCCTCCATTAAAACCTCTGAGACCTTCAAAATCAATGAGAATCTCTGCCAATATCTTCGAATCCATGTTCGCGTGAAATTAGATCCATAACTCCAAGGCGATCATCAACCAAGATTTATGTCTTCGTGTTGGAACAATATTGAGAAGAATAGGAGAACGAAGGAAGAGGATAGGCGACAGTGTTAGGGTTTGGAAGATTTCTTTTTTTGTGGTGTGAGCAGCTGAGACGGAATTTCTGAGAAGAGAGAGTTGAGAGGGTGAGATACGGAGAGAATTCAGACGGCGGCGCTGGGAGGGTTAAAGCGTTAGGGTTTTCAGAGAGGAAGTTGAGAGAGTGGAAGGAGGAGAAGGAAGGTCGTGGGCCTATACACTTGGGGCCCAATTGCGTTTTTGGGTGCTACACCCCTCGTTTTTTTTTCTGCCACGAAGTGGGCCTCAGGCCCAACGAGATCCTCCCAGACTTACACTCCCAGAGTCACTCAGCACACCCCTCCGTTTGCAGCATTATCAACTGGGCTGGGCCCAGTTTCCAGTTTTTATTTTCTTTTAATCCCCCTGTAACAGATTACACCCCCTCCCCTTTTTTTGTATTTTTTCTTTATTCTTTTATTATTTTGAGACTTTAAAAATAGAGAAGAAAAATATGAAAGATGGAAAGAATTGTTGAAAAAATAATAGAAAAAGAAATGAAAAAGAGATATTAAAAAAGAAAAAGAATATGAAAGAACATGAAAAAATATGAGAAAATATTATGAGAAAATAGTGAAAAATATTGAAGAAGAATTTGAAAAAAGAAAGAGGAGAAAAATATATAGGAAAATACAGAAAAATATGAAAAATATTTTGAATAAAAAAGGAAATAGAAAAAAGAGAGGAAAAATATTGAAAGAGAAAATGGAAGAGAAATATTGAAAAAATATTAGTATAGATAATATTTTTAGAGTATGGTTTTTCATAGAGTTTACTTTCTTTTTAGGGATAGTTTAGAAGCCCACTTGTTAGGGGGCTATTTTCCATTCGATTTTTCGGGATAAAATAGGATAGTGTTTCTTAGGAGATTATTTTTCAGTATTCACTCATTGTAATCATTTTTCAGAAGGTTAATAAAACGAGATTTGAGTTGTGGTCCCAATAGTAGCCAAACTACAGCTGCTCTGATTTCTCGTACCAGACGAGAATATGTAGGCATAGGATGCGATATCCTAGCGAGCACACTAACGACTGACTTTCTGTTCTCTCGCTGCTGTGCGATCGAGACTTTCCCACTGACGATTAATTGTTACCCTTTTTCTCTCTTGCCCGAGCGCATTTGAGACCAAGCCATAGTTTTGCCCATAGGTTCCCGACCCTTGCAACCAGTTTGATTGTCTCACTGCTGTGTGAGAATACCCTTGTTTAGCCGTAGTTAGTCTGAACTACGTAAAGCTCTGATCTTCCATGCAGTGTGGAAGTACGTAGGCACAAGACGCGAGGTCTTGGCGAGCCAATTTTCCCTGTAGTCCCGAACTACGTTGACTCTGACTTTCTCTCTTGAGAATACGTAGGCATAGAGTGCGACGCTCTATCGAGTCAATTCCCTTCTGTTTAGATTTAGCAGCCGTAGATAGATTGTTTTGCATCCTGTAGGCAACCCAAGCAAGCGTGGATCCCGTCGAGTACGACGGACGTGAGGGGTGCTAATACCTTCCCCTTGCGTAACCGACTCCCGAACCCAGGTTTTGGTTACGATGACCATACCTTTCCCCGTTTTTTGCGAGGTTTACTTCGAGCGTTTCCTTTCCCTCCTGTGGGATAAATAACGCACGGTGGCGACTCTTCTGTCAGCCGGCGCCGATTTTCGCAGTAGCGACACCGATCACCATAGCTAAGGCCGAACCAATCTCGTACGAGAGCACAAAAGCAGTCCCATGGTCATATGGGTTGGAAGTGTATTGTGACGGAATAAAGATTGATGTTAACAAGCAGCCAGCCGAGACTGTGGACAACGTTGTTGGTTCAGGAGGTATGACAAGGAGTGGTAGGATCTTCATCTCGCCTGAGGTCGAGGCCGAAAGACTGGCGAAAGGAAAAGGGAAGATGGTTGAAAATATCCCAGTGCAGGCAAGCGAAAAAGCATCGACATCGAAAGATGTAGAAGAGTTCATGCGCTTGATTCGAAAAAGTGATTATAAGATTGTGGAGCATCTGCAACAGACGCCGTCCAAAATATCTATACTGTCATTGCTATTGTGTTCTGAAGCTCACAGAAATGCATTGTTGAAAGTCCTGGATACTTCCTTCGTACCCCAAGACGTCTCCGTGAATCAGCTGGAAGGAGTGTTGGCACATGTAAATGCAGGCCACAGCTTGGGCTTTACTGACTTTGACCTGACCCTGAAAGGGAGAGATCATAATATGGCGCTGCACGTATCGGTCGAGTGTAGAGGATCAGTAATGTCGCATGTATTGGTCGACACCGGATCGTCTTTGAACGTGTTGCCCAAGAAAGCGATGATGAAGCTAGATGTCAGAGGGATCCTGTGCACGCCCAGTGACTTGGTAGTCAGGGCATTTGATGGGACGCGGCGAACAGTCTTTGGGTCGATAACATTGCCTCTACAGGTGGGGCCGGAGGTTTTTGCCACTGAATTTTATATCATGGACATCCAACCTGCATATAGCTGCCTGCTCGGACGACCCTGGATTCATGGGGCTGGGGCAGTCACGTCTACCCTGCATCAGAAGTTAAAATATATGGCCGGAGACAGCGTAGTCACCGTATGCGGAGAAGAAGACATCCTGGTCAGCCATCTGTCGTCATTTAAATATGTGGAGGTCGATGGAGAGATCCACGAAACACCCTGCCAGGCATTTGAAGGGTTGCGTATCAAGGACAAAGGTCCCGGGCCGAGCAGAGTGTCGGAGATAGCCGTCTCGTCGTATAAAGAAGCTCAAGCTCTGGTAGAGGCAGGAGAAGCAAAGGGCTGGGGCAAAGTGCTGGATATTCCTGTGAAGATGGACCGGTTCAGGCTGGGATACCAACCGTCGTCGTCAACACCTGCTGTGGGGGCACCCCGTTTCAGAGGGCCAATAACCATCTCTGCCAGTGGAGTATGTCATGAAACCATCAATGCTGCTTCGGAGTCTGACGAAGGAGACAGCGACTGTGATATGGATGTCTGGATTCAGCCAAGCACGCCAGGACAGGGACTGTGCAACTGGTCTATTCAGGAGCTTGTTCCTGTGACTCTTAAACAGTAATGCTTTGTTTTATTAATTGTTGAATAATCTGATGTCTTTCCCGGGGCATCAGGATTTGCTTAGGGCTGTGCTGTTATGAACATTGCGCGTTTATCATTAAATAAAAGGCGTTTTTTCATGTGCAAATATTGCGATCTCTGTTTTTCTTGTTTTGTATTTTTCAATAAAATGGCAACGAGGTTATTCGCTTTATACGCATTTTGAAGCATTTAGCCATTCTTTTTGCAGGATAACATTTTCAGATGACATCCTTGAACCACCTCTGACTCGTCCCGACTTTGAACACCTGGTATTTCAGGCCGAAGAAGAGGTTGTCGAAGATAGTGACGTTCCTGAAGAACTGTCTTGGTTGGTGAAGCAAGAGGAAAGAGTCATTCTGCCTCACGAAGAGGTCATCGAAATTATCAACTTGGGGTCGGAAGGGGTTGAGAAGAATATTCGTATCGGAGCCGCGCTGCAGAGCGATATCAAGCGAAGACTGGTTGAAATGCTCCGAGAGTATAGTGATGTATTCGCTTGGTCGTATGAAGATATGCCAGGGCTCGATACAGATATGGTTGTGCACCGTCTGCCATTGAAAGAAGAATGCCCGCCAGTCAAACAGAAGCTTCGTAGGACTAGACCAGACATGGCAGTAAAGATCAAAGAGGAAGTTCAAAAACAGTGGGATGCTGGTTTCTTGGCTGTGACAAAATATCCCTCATGGGTTGCTAACATCGTACCAGTGCCAAAGAAAGATGGCAAGGTTCAAATGTGTGTGGATTATAGGGATTTGAATAAAGCAAGCCCAAAGGATGATTTTCCACTTCCTCATATCGACGTGCTAGTTGATAATACTGCTCAATACTCTGTATTCTCCTTCATGGATGGCTTTTCAGGCTATAATCAGATTAAAATGGCGCCAGAGGACATGGAGAAGACTACTTTCATAACGCCTTGGGGAACATTTTGTTACAAAGTGATGCCCTTTGGTTTGAAGAATGCTGGGGCAACGTATCAGCGTGCAATGACGACTCTTTTCCATGATATGATGCATATAGAGATCAAAGTTTATGTTGACGATATGATTGCCAAATCCCAGACGGAGGAAGAGCATCTGGTGAATCTGTTGAAGTTATTCGAAAGGCTTAGGAAGTTCAGGCTGAGACTGAACCCTAACAAATGCACCTTCGGGGTGAGATCGGGTAAACTGCTGGGGTTTATCGTAAGCGAAAGAGGAATAGAGGTCGATCCTGCTAAAATAAAAGCGATTCAAGAAATGCCGACGCCTAAAACAGAGAAAGAGGTGCGCGGGTTTTTAGGGAGGTTGAACTACATCGCTCGGTTCATATCTCACCTAACTGCTACGTGCGAACCATTGTTCAAGTTGCTGAAGAAAGATCAAGTTGTGACGTGGAACGAAAATTGTCAAAAGGCGTTCGACAAAATAAAGCAGTATTTGCAGGAGCCTCCTATTTTGATACCCCCAGTGGCAGGTAGACCCTTGATTATGTATTTGACAGTTCTTGAGGGAAGCATGGGTTGTGTTCTCGGTCAGCACGACGAGACAGGGAGAAAAGAGCATGCGATCTACTACTTGAGTAAGAAATTTACAGATTGTGAATCTCGATACTCAATGCTTGAGAAAACTTGTTGCGCGCTAGCCTGGGCCGCCAAGCGTTTGAGGCAATACATGCTGAATCATACAACCATGCTCATCTCGAAGATGGATCCTATCAAATATGTATTCGAAAAGCAGGCGTTGTCAGGGAGAATTGCCCGTTGGCAGATGGTCTTGACTGAATATGACATTCAATATGTCTCGCAAAAGGCTATAAAGGGGAGTGTGCTATCTGAGTACTTGGCTGAGCAGCCTATTGAAGATTACCAATCTATGAGGTTTGATTTTCCTGACGAGGATATCATGTACCTAA
The DNA here is from genome assembly GCA_963859935.3 of Lathyrus sativus. Taxonomy (NCBI): domain Eukaryota; kingdom Viridiplantae; phylum Streptophyta; class Magnoliopsida; order Fabales; family Fabaceae; genus Lathyrus; species Lathyrus sativus. Next base: position 464,344,953 of record OZ012741.1, on the reverse strand, counting down.
AGATGAAAGATTGTGAAGAGCCGTTGCCAGACGAAGGACCAGAGTTGGGTTCCAAATGGAAGATGATATTTGACGGAGCTGTGAATGCTTACGGTACCGGAATAGGGGCAATCATCACTACGCCACACGGGTCGCACATCCCGTTTACTGCCCGATTGACCTTTGCAGTTACCAATAATGAGGCCGAATATGAAGCTTGTATAATGGGGCTTGAAGAAGCCATTGATTTGCGAATCAAGAATCTGGACGTATACGGAGATTCAGCTCTGGTGGTGAATCAGATAAAAGGGGAATGGGAGACACGTCAGCCCAACTTGATACATTACATGAATTATGCAAGGAGGTTGTTGCCTTTCTTCGACAAGGTTGAATTGCATCACGTATCGAGAGCAGAAAATCAAATGGCTGACGCCCTGGCCACTTTGTCTTCCATGTACAAGGTCAACTTCTGGAACGAGGCTCCCCGAATCATTATCTCTCGGCTTGACAGACTAGCTTTCGTATTTGCTATTGATGAAGCATCCGACGACAAACCGTGGTATTTTGATATCCTTAATTTTCTGAAGAATAAAGAGTATCCGGCTGGGGCATCCAGTCAAGATCAGAAGACTCTCAGGAGATTAGCGGGTAATTTCTATTTGAATCCAGATGGTGTCTTGTACAGAAGAAACCACGACTTGGTGCTACTGCGGTGCGTAGATGAAAAAGAGGCGAAACTGCTCATGGAGGAAATACATGAAGGTACATTTGGTACACATGCTGGTGGGCATGCTATGACGAGAAAGCTGCTGCGGGCATGTTATTTTTGGCTGACTATGGAAACTAATTGTTTCAAGTTTGCGAGGAAGTGCCACAAGTGCCAAATTTATGCTGATAAGATCCATGTGCCTCCGAGTCCTCTAAATGTGATGTCATCGCCATGGCCATTCTCGATGTGGGGAATCGATATGATTGGAAAGATCGAGCCGACGACTTCTAATGGGCACCGGTTCATTCTAGTAGCAATCGATTACTTCACCAAGTGGGTAGAGGCGGCGTCTTACGCAAATGTAACTAAGCAGGTGGTGGCCATATTCATCAAGAGAGATATCATTTGCCGATATAGGATCCCCGAGCGGATAATCACGGACAACGGTTCAAACCTGAATAATAAAATGATGAAGGAGCTCTGTCAGAATTTCAAGATCGAACATCACAACTCCTCCCATTACCGACCCAAGATGAATGGCGCTGTCGAAGCGGCCAATAAGAATATCAAGAGGATCGTTCAAAAGATGGTGGTGACCTATAAGGATTGGCATGAGATGCTACCTTTTGCTTTGCACGGTTATCGCACGATGGTACGCACATCAACCGGGTCAACCCCGTTCTCGTTGGTATACGGAATGGAAGCAGTACTACCGTTGGAAGTTGAGATCCCTTCTCTGAGAGTACTACGAGACGTCCAACTAGATGAGGCAGAATGGGTGAAAGACAGGCTGAACCAATTGAGTTTGATGGATGAGAAGAGGCTAGCTTCTCTAGCATACGGTCGTTTGTACCAGAGCCGAATGAAGAAAGCATATGATAAGAAGATACATCCGCGAAGCTTTCAGACGGGCGACCTTGTGCTGAAAAGGATTCTCCCGCCGCAGGCAGATCACAGGGGCAAGTGGACCCCCAACTACGAAGGGCCATACGTTGTCAGGAAAGTCTTTTCAGGAGGAGCGCTATTGTTGTCCACCATGGACGGTGAAGACTTTGCGTCACCTGTGAATTCGGACGCAGTTAAAAAATACTTTGCTTAAAATTGACCCGCTGGACAGAAAAAAAGAGAGTCCAGGCAAAAATGGGGCATCCTGGCGAACCAAAAACAGAATGAAAGGTTCGGGCAAAAGTTAGGGATAAAATTGAAAAAATGTACACCCGCGAAGTTGAAAACCTACACTGGGCGGCTTCGGCAAAAAAGGGTATCCCGGTGAACTGAAAACCCGTAAAGGGCGGTTCACGCAAAAGTTAGGGATTTGAAAAGCAAATGACTGCGGTCCGAATTTGATACTGCATTGAGCATTGGTGCGGGAGAATATACCTGAGGAGTCGATTATCAGATACAATCTCTTCGGAAGTGTGGATACCGGGAAAGCATTAGAGTTGGGCGAGTCATGGGAGGATCAGTTCGTGATGTTCATCTACATCCCGTTGCCGACATGTGTACAAATTTAGTTTGTCAATATATTTATGCTCTTGTGCATATTTGTATATTTGCTTTGCGTAGCTTCCTCTTTTTAGGAGTTACATCCCGTGTACAAAAACTCCGCCCATTTAGGGGCCCAATCAATAAAATATGTTATTCAGTACTTGATGCTGGTTCTTTACTGTTTTGTGCATGATAAAGCGCCTGAGTTTACTGAAACTAGCATGTGTATAACATCACTGGCCCTTGCCAACAATTGCTAAAGCTTTGAATTAACTGAAAATAACGTCACTAACCTGAATCGATTTGGTTGCATAGGCTTGTCTTGTCTTGTTTGTGTTGTTGCAGGTTTCATAGCCGTACGAGGAAGACGATCAAAAGATTGCAGTAATGAAAGGCTCGACTCCCACGCAGGTCATGCATGTGCTCCCTGAAGAAGGATCGAATTCCCCAGCTAGCCGTAGCTTATCCAAAGGGCATGCTCCAGCAAAGTCATTCATCCTCAGCAGAATTTGGCGATTCCAAGATTATAAGGCTGTATTCAGACAGTGTATCTCAAGTCGAGTTGGTTTAGTCGCAGAAGATTAATATTTGTGAGCTGTATTCAGGCAGTTTACCTTTCCCCGCAGGGTCAGTTACTCTCCCCCAGCGGAGCCAGTTGATTTTTCCCAAGAGAATCAGCCCCTCCCCAGCGGAATCCTCTTCTCGGCAAGTATTTTCATTCCTCCCAGTGGAAATCGAAGATTAAGACTCTCCCCGGCATAGTTGGTTGTGGGTCCTGGCATTTATTTTTCCGAAATACCATGTGATATCAGTTCACTCTCCAGCAGAAGTTCGATCATACCAGGTGCGTCTGCTATTCTCCAGCAGAGCTATATTCCCCAGCAGGGTGTTACTTCAATGAGGTGCTTGGTTTAAGTTCCCAATTTCCCAACTGATTCGACTTCACTCTCCCAGCATTTATTTTGCTGGAATAATCCTGTAGCACCTGGCTATTCCCAGCGGAGTCGGCATTGTCTTCAGCATTTATTTTGCTGAAGCAGTTTCTGCATCCCAGCAATTCGAGTCTGCATTTGCATCGGCATATAGTGTCATATTTGCATCGGCATATAGTGTCATACTTGCATCCACCAAATAAAAGCGTAGCATTCCCATGTCGAATGGAGCATTGCATCGTCGTCAAACATACGCATTTTTGAAACATAAACTAGGTTGGCTAACCGTTGGTTTCAAGTATTGTTTCTCTTGCAGGTGGGAGGAGTTCTTGCTCCAATAAATCAATAAACATCCGAGGTCTCGGCGTGAGACATCCCATGAAGTGTCAGCTTCGGCATTATACCCCACAGAATTATCATGATGAAGTTCTCTTTGTCTCCGAGCAGAGTTATTTGTGAATTTCTCGTGTTTTCCCCGCCAGAGGGAGTAGGCAAAATTTCTCCTCATTCCCAAGCAGAGTTGTTTGTCATCAACGGGTTTCAGGAATCAAAATTTCAGAGGCCACCGCCGGTTATCAGAACAGGCGTCCGGTAGATCGGTTTTCAGATATCCCCAGTAGAGTCCGCTTCAACGTCGCTGCCACGTCAGTACTAAGAAGTTTGTGGTTTGGGACCAACGGAAGGATGAATCCTGACGAGGACAATTTTATTGACAGGTTTTCTTCGTGCTAGAAAAGTGGGGTCCTAACATGGACAGATTTATTTCCTCATGGTTGATAAGAGGTGCTAGTCCTAACGTGGACAGGTTCGATTTTTCAGAATTGTTGGAATGAGGAGTCCTAACGTGGACATTTCTTCCAGTTTGACGGTATGTGTTAGTCCTAACGTGGATGGATTTGATTTCTTGGTATTGATCTAAGGTGGAGTCCTGACGTGGACAAAGTTAGTTACTCTTCGTGTTGGTGTCCTGATGTGGACCGTTTATTGCCAGCAGATGTCTTTATTCGTAATGGTGAAATGTGCGTCCTGACGTGGACAAGTTTGTAGTTCTTTGTGATGACAAGATACTAGAGTCCTGACGCGGACAAATTTATCCTTCTTCGTGTTGTTGGCAAAGTATGAGTCCTGACGTGGACAAAGTCTTATTTCCCCAGCAAGTCGAAGACGCGTGAGTCCTGACGTGGACAGGTTCTATTACTTCAGCAGGTTGAGATGTGAGTACTGACGTGGACAAATCTCACTTCCCCCAGTGGGTCGAAGGTGCATGAGTCCTGACGTGGACAAGGTTTTATTTCCTCAGCGAGTCAAGAGGTGAGTCCTGACGGGGACAAATCAAGACGACACGCATTCCTTACGTGGAAAGAAGGGAGTCCTTACGTGGACAAAGCAAGGTGAAAGTTGAGTCCTTACGCGGACGTATAAGACTGGAGTCCTTACGTGGACAGATGAAGAAGTATTCCTTACGTGGAAAAATGGGAGTCCTTACGTGGACCAATCAAGAAGTTTATTTTTTCCTAATGTGGAAAAGTGGGTCCTAACGTGGACGATGTAGTCCTGACATGGACGATGTATTCCTCACGTGGAAAGATTGCATTCCTTACGTGGAAAGATTGGAGTCCTTACGTGGACAGATCAAGAATCTTATTCCTTACATGGAAGAAAACTGGTTTCCTTATGTGGAAAGAAAGATTGAATCCTTACGTGGACAAATCGGGAAGATTGTGGTTTCCTTACGTGGAAAGAAAGATCGATTCCTTACGTGGAAGAGCGATGTAGTCCTTACGTGGAAAGTTTAGTCCTGACGTGGACAGATTCAGGAAAGAAGTTTGTTTCCTAACATGGAAAGGTGTGATTCCTTACATAGAGCAAGTTGGAGTCCTTACGTGGACGAATCAAAATGTGATTCCTTACGTGGAAAGATAGCATTCCTGACGTGGAAAGATTGATTCCTTACGTGGAAGAACGATGTATTCCTTGCGTGGAAGAAAAATGATTCCTTACGTGGAAAAGAGATTGTGTTCCTGATGTGGAAAGGTGGGTCCTTACATGGACGGAGTTGTATTCCTTACGTGGGAAGAAGAGAGGTTCCTTATGTGGAAAGATGATGATTCCTGACGTGGAAAGACGCATTCATAACGTGGAAAGATATTATTCCTAACGTGGAAGAGTTAGTCCTAACGTGGACGATTTATTTCTGATGAGAGGCAGACGAGCCATCCCCAGTGAAGCTGTCGAGATTTTTCCTAATGTGGACAAGTTTGGTTGAGATTTCTTTGTGATGATGACACAGGCGTCCTAACGTGGACAAGCAAAGTTTTATTCTTGCAATGATAGAAGCTTTTCGGGCTGACGAAATAATCCTCAAGCAGTGGTGTAGTTCATTTCTGCGGTTGGCAAATTTCTGGGTTCTTAGTATTCAACCGTCTCGTACCGCGAATGTTTGAAGGCCGTTCGCTCTTCACTCAATCGGGTCCAAGTCGCTTGAATAGGGGCAGCTGTTGCACCCTAAAATTTGCTCAACCTTATTCACTTGGTTTATGTTTCAATTGCATTAGCATTTGCATATAGGGTCATGCACATAGTCTAACCATCTGCATAGCATAAGCATAACAAGTCATCCAACAGGGGACCAATCATTATTCTTATCTTTATGAGCCTATCAAGAGGTTATTATTCTAATTCAATCCCATTCAAGTCATCAGAAAGAATTTGAAAGCTATCAAGTCAATGGATCAAGCAAGTGCATCCATCTCCTATCTGAGGGTATCTGAGGATCAACAAAGAAATTGTGAGCTGTGGGCTGAGCATGGATAGTATCTGGACCTCATGGAAGACTTATAAAGTCATTGGGAAAAGGAGACAGGTCATTGGTGTGATCACAAGAATTGCAGTTGAAGGCAGCCAACTAGGGTTTCATCTGGGGTCAACTCTAGGTCAACTCTAGGTCAATTGACTGATTGAAAGGCATTAAGGGCTATTGGAAAGATGTGGGGTTCATCATTTGACATGTAAAGAAGGATATGTTGTTATGCTAAGAAGAAATCAAGAGGAATCAAGGAGAAGAGGAGTTTCCAAATTAGGGTTTCTATATAAAATCCCCTAGTTTAGGTCAAATTTCCAAGCAAGATAAGTCAAAATGCAAGCTTCAAATGGGTCCTTGGCCAACATGAAACTTGTAGAGGATCTCAATACCTTTAATTTGAGTGGTGGAAGACATCAAGGAGATTTATAGAACTCAAGTTATGGTCCTTGCAAGTTACAGGTCATCTGAGGTATCTGAAATTTTGTCTGTGAAAGTGACTTGACTTCCAAGCAATTTTTACCCCTCAAGGAGATTTCAAATGAATTTCTGGTCAACATAACAGTTTTTCCTCATTGTCTTAGCTTTCTATAATGGTATAGTATGCCTTCATATGATTTATGGAACTCTACTTATGGTCTTGGCAAGCAAAGGGTATTTTGGTCATCTGAGAATTACAGGTCATTTCAAGCCTATGCCCAAAACGCATACAAGGAAGCTTCAAATGGAAAACTTTACAACATAAAACTTGTTCAAAATGACATTTTGAGTCTATAAAGGTGACCATGAGAGATTGGAAAGGTTCATAGCACAAGGTGTCAAAATTGGTGGATTTAATGAATAAAAAAGGACTTAAAAATGAGATTTTTCATATTTTGGCCAAATGAGGTGAAATTATAGGTCATTTTGAATGGAAAAATCATTTTGAGAACATTGGCTGAAGTAGAATTTTGAGCTTGGTTCAAGTTTTGAAAGTTATTCAAGGTTACTTGTAATGAAAGTTACATAATCCAAAATGTAAGGAAGGTGTGCATGGGAAGCTTCTCCAAAGTTCTAGGAGGTTCTAATGTCATGTATATATTGAATTGAGAGGGTTCATGCCATGGTTGGTGCTTCATATTGTTCATAACACCAAGTTTCACACACTTTTTCCAATTTGCAAAATCAATTCAAACTCTCTCAAATTCTCATCAATTTCCACAATTCTTGATCTGGTATTCATCATCATCATCCAAGGATCATAATTCACACAATCATCTGGTAGAATTAAGGAAGATTCATGCTGTTCAAGTTGATCATCCAAGAAGCAAGAATTTTGGAATTGTGAGATTCAAAGCATTGGAGCACGATTCATTGCATACAGAATTCATCATCAAGTTCCTGGATCCTTTCCCACTCATTTCAAGCATTGGATCAAGAGGTTTTAGCATCTGTTTTCATCAATTGCACCAGGTATGTTTATACTTCGAATTGCATGTTTAGGTTAGAATTACTAGGTTTTGTTAGCATAGAAATGGTAAGATAGGTTAGATGACTGATTCCACCAAGTTTGGAGAGCTTTCATGGAGTTTGATCATGGTGTACCAAAACTGTTTGGATGGATAACTCTTGGAATATTGCACAAGAACCTTAGGTTAATAGCTTGTTATGATCAGCATAAGGTATAGACAAGGTTAGGGTAGAATTGAGCAAGCTTTGGAGAAGTTGATGACAGGTATTAATGGTGGATTCCAACTGTTATGTGTATCGGGTTCCATGGTTGCTTGAGTTTTAGGAGGAGTTATGGTCATGGTTGTGTAGAGGGGAAAGAATAGAGCAACTTTTCTCTTTGGATCGAAGGCATCCATGGAGAGATGAGGGAGAATAGAGGAGTGTAAAGTTCATGCATGGCTAGGGTTTTCAGAGGTTAGGGTTAGCTGGAGGTTGAAGATGACTCGTGAGCCACACGATTGCCTTTTGACTATTGACTGGGAATTGAAACCAACGGACGCGATTGAATGGAAAAAACGGAGGGAAATTCAAACAATGAAACGCATCGTTTCATTTATTCTATCTGACTGGGCTCAACATTCGCTTGCTAATCACACCCTACCAATCGAGCCCAATTACAAATGAACTGGAAATATTGCTAGTTACACCGTTTTTCTTTTTTTTTAATTTTTGTTGGTTTTCTGAACGTGCTGGGCCTAGTGCCAAGCTGCTTTTCACACCCCACTGCCTGGGCCCGTTTCCCTTTTTCAATTGAATTCTTTACTCGCTGCACCCTCCATGCATATTAATTCATTTTAATTTCTTTTAAAAAAACATTAAATCTTTCAAAATTCATAACAAATTGGAAAATGCTTATTTTTCATTGGTTCTTTTTGCATTCTTTTCTTAATTTTGTCAAGAAAATTATCATACAAAAAAATTAATAGTTCATTTCATTTTTATATTTTTGGCACATTTTTCTTTTTAATAGGTGTAAATAATAGTTTTGTTTAGTACATGATTTTGTTAATTTTAGTTTGAATAGATGCTTTAGTATCTTTAATCCATTCTTTTTAGGTTGATTAGTAGATAATGTTAGCTTGTATATACAATTTAGTTCACATTTATGACTTAGTTTTAGGTGATTAGTTTAGGTGTGAATAACATGAACAAAACTAGGGTTTAGGTGACAACATAGGAGAATTGAATCTTTTCCCTTAGGATTTAGAGATTGAAAGTTTGGGGTATGGGACTATAAGGATTATGGGTAGTTATTAGATCCCTTAGAAAATATCAGGATTCCCCTACTGCTATTAGTATACTACTGTATTTGTTTGCCTGGTGTGGTGTGCCCTCTCTGGGGATTATGATTTGTCTGTGGGGTATTGGGATTGCTTGGGGATTGGGGGACCTGAAGATTTATGATGATGAAGCCATTGGAGATCAAGAGTTTGAAGACCAACTTCCAGAGTTGAGGAGGAGAGTTTTGCTAGCAGCTGTTGAGGAGACTAGGGTTTAGGAGCTAGGCAGAGCTCTAGATTAGAAAGCTTGTTTCCCAAACATGGAATGCCTTGTATGCATCCATCCTTTCTCTATGATTCAAAGTCTCTTTCAAATACCCACCTCTTTCCTTTGGAAGGATCAGTGAATGTATTTGAAAGATAGAACTTTTGAGGGAAAATTGTCTGTATAATGTTAACAGTTGATGAGCCACCCTTGGTAGGCAGTCTACTGTCTAACATTCACTTTTATCTTGTTGACTGATGTTCATCCTGAAGATTGAGACTTGAAGAAAAGCCATTGCAGATTGAAGACTGATAATCAAAGCCCTTGCTTGAAGGCTGTGGAGATGGAGATAGATGCTTGCTTAAGCTTGTAGCTGTTTGATGATGACTTGAAGATACGTGTTGATGCAGAGCTGCTGCGGCTGTTTATTTTTGCTGTATTTCATTTCTGATGTATTGATTGGTTTTCTGGACTGTATTGTTTGCTGTTAACCTGTTGGGTGGAAAGTGAATCCTGTTCACTTTTTCCTATTGTTTTCTAGGTTCGAGGTTGAGTGGGACTCCCTTGCCTCGCTTGTATTGTTGCATCCATGCATTTTACTGCTTTACTGTATATATATGCTATTGTTTCTGTTTCCGTCTATTCCCTTAGGATCTCTGTTTCTCTCTGCGCAAGAGAGGAGCATGATAGACATTAGGTCTTAACCCATGCATGATAACACTAGGTTAGTTTGATTCCCTTTTCAACCGTAGGTTAGAGTTCTGTCTCTTCTTTCTCAAAACAAACAGAAAAACACAATAAGATTTCGAACCCAATAAAAGACACTTCTTCCGTAAAAGAATGTGAACTCATCAAAACGTCAATTTTTGTCCGCTTGGACTGTTAATCAGGAAAACCCTTTTTCAGAAGGAATAAAAACAATCAAGACAGACTTGTGTCGTACGTGGCCCGAACTACGTTTGCTCTGATCTTTCGCGCTGTGTGGAAGTACGTAGGCATAGGATGCGATGTCCTAGCGAGAAACCTTCCCCTCCTTTCCCGTAGGTAGGCGAACTACGTTGACTCTGATTTCTCGTTCCAGGTGGGAATACGTAGGCATAAAGTGCGATACTTTGCCGAGTCATTTTATTTTCTTTTAACCCTTAACCCTTAGTTTAGATAGAATAACAATCCATACCCGAAAACAAGCGTGGATCCCGTCGAGTACGACGGACGTGAGGGGTGCTAATACCTTCCCCTTGCGTAACCGACTCCCGAATCCAGGTTTTGGTTGCGACGACCATACCTTTCCCGTGTTGTGCGAGGTTTACTCTGAGCGTTTCCTTTCCCTCCCGTGGGATAAATAACGCACGGTGGCGGCTCTTCTGTTCAGCCGGCGCCGATTTTCGCAGTAGCGACACATACCAAAAAGGGAAACCACTTCATCCGCGGCCGCAAACAAAATCAACCAGACTCAGAGGAACTAAGTTCCTCATCATCGTCCCAAAACAACTGCATTCACACGAAACCAGCCGCGGTTCAAACGGAACACACCGCCACCGCTGTTTAAACACCAAACAGCGGGTAATCCAAACTCCAGAGCCTCAGTTACTACATCATTGGCTCAAAAACATCATTCACGGACACCCGGAAACCCGAACGGAATCACCGTCACTGTTGAATCATAAAGCTTTCACCATCATCGTATCTAGGTAAGAAAAGCCACCATTTGTGTTTGTTGTTTCAGGTACATGCAGAAGAGAGAAGAAGAATGGTATGAGGGTTCCGCGTCATACCAGCAGAACGAACGGAAAGCTCAAAGGAAGACGACAATGGCGCTGTTCAGAGAGAAATGAGACGGGTTCTCGAAGAACCCTAGAGGATGAAAGAATCGCGGCTGCCTGAGAGAAATAACGTTTTCTGGAACCCTAAGTTCTTTAAAGTTGTTTTATGCCTTGGACCGGGTCGGGTCTGGGAAGTGGATACCCAGCCCGACCCGTTTTAATATTCGGTTTTATTTGTTTTTTATCATTATTCTGTTTTATTATTATTCTGTTTTTTTATTTGATGTTATTATTGTACTTCTTAACAAACTAAAAGGAATAATTTAACTTATACTAACATGTTTTTATAAAATTAAAACTATTTTTTTTGTTTTTGTATAATATAAAACTAACTTTTTTTTATTATTTAGAAAAACCTTTTTTTTTAAAAATATTAAAACTAAAGCTTTTTTTTAACACTAAAACTAAAACATTTTTTTTATTAAAACTAAAAAATATTTTTTTTTAAATTAAAACTAACAAAACCTTTTTTTAAAAATTTTAAAATTAAAACGTTTTTTTTACAAACTAAAAATTAACATTTTTTTAAAATTAAAATAAAACACCTTTTTTAAGATAAAAATTCCCACCTTTTTACAACATAAATGTCCATGCCTTTTCCTCAAAACCTCACAAAAATCTTGTCCTGTTTAGTTTCAATTCCTGTTTTCGTCGTTCTCAATTGTACATAAAATTGTTGCTAACCTTTTATTGTTATATTTTATTTTCAGGATTGTAAATTATTTAACAATACTGTTGTTTCTTATTTCATTATTATCCACATTTGTATATTTTATTTCTCAACATTATCTGTAATTTTATTTATCTTACATTATCAATCGTCCACCGTTATTTTCACCCTCCGAAGGATTAGGTCCAGCAATTTAACCGCAGAGTCAATAACCCTAACCTTTGACGTTTTCAAACCCTAACACTTTTAGGCGTCCCGCCGCAGACAATTTTACCTTTTATCCTAGCATTAGGTCACAGAGTCGCCGTACTCTGTTTTAGGGTTTCCTGCCGTGGAATCCCTAATTTCATTAAGAATTTCAACATAGAGATTGGAGTCTCTGCAGTCCACGTAAGTGTGTCCTTAAGATACGTTTACTCGCCATTGGAACCTTGACCATGGTCAAGATGTTTCTAACCTCCCTTTCGAGGGGAACTATGATTACTCTGATTCCCTTCCCTATCCAGGATACGTAGGCACAAGATGCGATGTCTTGCCGAGTAAACTTAGATTTAACCCCTTAGGTATTTTTCTTTAATTCTTAACCCTTTGTGTATACCTTAAAATAAATGAAGTAAATAGTAAAAATGAACAAAAGGTTCCTGTAGAGTACTACAAAAGTTTAGGATGCTAATACCTTCCCTAATCTTAACTAACCCCTTACCTAGATCTCTCCCCGCATTCTTTACGATGCAAAAATAGGTTTTTCCTCTTTTGACCCTTTCCTTCGGATAAATCAAAGAGTGGTTGTGAACTAAGTTGTGATTCAAATTAATTAATAATTTGATATCCTATTTCGACCGCAACAGAAAATGACGACTTCACTGGGGACTGTTTCTAAGTTTTGAGAGTTACCCCTAATTTGTTCGTGTTTAATTATTTTGCTTTATTATTTATTTGAATGTATATGTATTGTATCTTGATTGAGGTTTGGTTCCATGTATTGTGAGATAAGTCCTACACCCGGACTTGAGTGACATTATTATATGATGGTGATATATTCGACGAGGCTTATAGGGGGTGAGTCCCGACCAAGATGACTTGAGAATCGCCACTCAGTTGAATCCTTTTCGAAAATGGTTTGGTTGATCGAGTGTAGTCGTGAAAACTTTTACTATTTTTCGATTGGTGTCTATGATATTGAGGAGCATAGTACCTTAACACCACCTTGTCCTTATTTAGGACGTAGTGCAAGGACTGTGTGGGAATAGTCCTACAATGATTGCTACGTGATACTACACTCAAAAGAGGTTCTCTTGAGCAAATTATCGGCCCCCGAGTCAGTCGGAAGGTTGATAATATCCGAAGGATGGACTGATGACTTTGGGAACTTTTTTTAGAACCTTGTTTTGTAGGTATAACTACCCTATAGTACATACCTTTTGGGAAGGGTAGACCTTAACTCCATTCATGGTTCCTCAAACCTAGGACTTTGTTTGCTTATGTGTATTTATGCTTTGCATCCATAAAACATCATATCATCCCTAGTTTCAAGGAATTCAACTGTCCTTTGCAAGTTCAAAAGTCCTACATTTTAAAATTATAAAAAATAACTTTTCCAAAAAATGTTTGCAATTGACCGTTGAAGTTCTTGAAACCATTTCATGGCATTAGCATCACATTTTTGCATTGCATTTTCCCCCAGTTTCTCATTCTCGGTTCTCTCGTCTTCTAGTGTTCCTTTGAGTCGTCAAGCTGATTCCTCGACATAGATATCAGACTAGAGCTAACTATAGACGCAAGATGTCAGAACAAGAAGAATATAATGCGGAGATCCGAATGGAGATCGATGAGTTGAAGTCAGGCATGACCAAGCTCACCGAGATGCTTCAAGTACTGATTGCCAGAGGAGAGCCATCTCAGAAGACTGTCATTCAAGAGGTTTCAAGTGATGATTCACCTCCTGTTCAGATGTCATCATCTACTTGGCCAGAGTTTGGTTTACCTCCTAACTACTCTCCACCTCTTGCATCTACTGCTATGATTGGCCAGACTGTCAGACCGATCTTTCAAGCTCCCGTCCTTACTGAGCCTAGACTTGTGGTCCACACTGTTAACCAGACTGTCCGAGCTCCCTTTGAGAATCCTCTATATGAGCACAATGCCATCAGTGTTCAAGGGGAAAACCAGGAAGATTTCGCCGAGCCTGAGATTACCCGTGAACAGTTTTAGATCATAGATAAGAGACTCAAAGCAGTCGAGGGTACTGACTTCTTCAACGTTGATGCAGACAATATGTGCTTAGTTTCTGGTGTTGTTATGCCGGCCAAATTCAAGACTCCCGAGTTCGTTAAATATAAGGGTCACTCATGTCCAAGAGCTCACTTAGTCATGTACTTCCGAAAGATGGCAGCTTACACCAACAATCAGAAGTTGCTCATCCATTACTTTCAAGATAGTTTGAGTGGTGCTTCTCTCAAATGGTATATGAACTTAGAGCATAACAGCGTCCACTGATTCCAGGATCTTGCCAACGCTTTTATGAAATAGTACAAATAAAATTTGGATATGCCTCCCGATCGTCGTTAACTTCGGAGTATGTCACAGAAGGAAAAAGAGTCGTTCAAGGAATATGCTCAGCTCTGGAGAGAGTTAGCTTCCCAAGTCGAACCCCCTATAGCAGAGAATGAACTAACAGGAATGTTCATGGATACTTTGTCTCCTTTCTATTGGGAAAAGATGATTGGAAGTGTCTCTACAAGCTTTACAGATCTGGTAACTATTGGTCAAAGGTTAGAAGAAGGTTTGAAAAATGGTAAGGTATCCAAAGCCGCCGAATCTTCTAATGGTGCAAAGAAATCCTATGGGAATTTCCAGAAGAAGAAAGAGGAGCAGACCAATGCTGTTATGTCTGAATCAAGAAAGCCCCGCCAGGGATCTCAACCTATTGTTGCTCCACAGCCGGCTCAGACTCCTCAACGTCCAGTTATTAGACAAGATCAGTCTCGAAATAGGAATCAATTTGATCCTATTCCCATGACTTACACAGACCTGTATCCTGACCTAGTTCGACAAGGACTAATCACTACAAAGGCTTTGCCACCTCCTCCTAATCCTCCTCCAGCTGGATTTAGGGATGATCTCCATTGCGATTTTCATGAGGGTGCCCTGGGCCACGACTTGGAGCATTGTTTTGCACTGAAAGCTAGAGTGCGCGAGTTAATTCGAGGTGGAATACTTGATTTCGCGGATAATCCTCCAAATGTCCAGAAGAATCCCTCGCCAGAGCATCAAAAGTGAAGTTTCGACCGGTTCTGATTTAGTCACTAGGCTTTTGTTTCTTGTTATTTGTACTTTCCTTATTTTATTAGCTATTTGCTTTCGAACTATGTTTGTACTGCTATATTAATGAAATGGCATTGCAACTTTTGATTTAATTCATTTTATCTATTATTTGCATCTTTATGCTTTATCTTTCAAATATTTACTTCTTGCCCAAATTTTTGATATGCAAAGATTGGAGGGAGGATGACAAAAACTTCATACCCATAACTGCTGTCAGTATGCTTTCGATCGAACTTTGTTGACGATGTAAGGCATTGTTTCAATCCCCAAACACTGGAGAAATAAGGAAGTTAATCCCTTATCCCCCCCTTTGAGCCTAGAAGTTGGAGTTCCTTTCTTTACAATAAAACCCGCAATCTTAACCTGGGGCATGGGTAGTTCTCAGTTAATTTGGTTGTGTGTTCCTGCAATGCGCCTTTCATATAAAGGTTGCACTCACAATCTTCCTTCGCACGCAACAAGCAAGTGTCGAAGATATTTTTCTAAGCCAAAAGTCTATGATGGCTCACCGTGATCATTAAATATAGGCAGTCACTTTCTTTCAAAAAAAATCAAAAGAAAAAGCCCGCTAAGTCAAAACCTATGAAGGAGACTTAGGTAAAATTGGGGCATCCCGCTGACTGTAAACTTTAAAAGAAACAGTTCAGGCAAAATTTAGGGATAATAAAAAGAGGAGATCTTTAAATCCTTATCCTGAAAATCCTCAAAACAACCAAGTTTTCTAAGGAAGTAGTGACTGCCTTTTCAAAGGTCCCTTGACTTCTGAACCATCATTGCTACTATCAGGGCAATTCCTAACCTGTAGGAACCTGAATTCAATATGAGTTAACTGAGTGTAGGACTGAAGTTCATCACGTAGATTGGGTGGGTACAAATAAATTTTGAGCCTCTATCCTTTGTTTCTTAAACCGTGAACCAGACCATGCTACAATCCTCAAAAGACCTAATTGAAGCAAGGTTGTTTTGAAAGCACACTACAACAAGGTTGTGTAAGCTGACTCCTAAAGATCTTTGTGAATCATTTATTTTGGCAGTACACCTTCATTTTAATCTTTGAGCGTCTTGAACCGCCGTGTTCTGACCAATGTCTCATTTATTTTTTTCATCTTTCAAAAATGATTTTGATTTCAAAAGTTGCATGAACTTTTCATTACCATGTTTGTATGA
Organism: Lathyrus sativus; assembly: GCA_963859935.3. Taxonomy (NCBI): domain Eukaryota; kingdom Viridiplantae; phylum Streptophyta; class Magnoliopsida; order Fabales; family Fabaceae; genus Lathyrus; species Lathyrus sativus. The sequence goes on along the minus strand of OZ012741.1, from coordinate 464,329,085 downwards.
ATATTTTTGTTTGCAAATTGGCTTTCCTCTAAAGAATTTTCAAACAATGATAAATTTGGTCGGTGATCCTATCAAGGGCAAGTCCTTCTCAGAATCAGTTTATCCAAAATGTTTTTCAAGACTCAGACTGGGGCAAGCCTTCCGAGGGTACAATAAAACAGTCATTTTCAGAATCGGACAAGCTAAAGCAATTATCAGCTCATCTACAACAGACAGTTTAATCTAGGGCAGTTGAATTGAAAGATTCCCAGCAGTGGTATCTTTAGTCCCCGGGCAAGTGGCAGCGTTCTCCGTGTTGAGGAATCAGTTTTCCAATCTTGTCATCTCACTAGAAGAGTCGAGCCTTGTCGTCGACATCTGCATCTACATTTGATCATATATCATAGCATAATTCATATACATGTACATATCATGATTGTTTCATCCTCATTTGCATTTCTCCCGAGAATGTGTTTTATCCACGTCTTACCTTGTGGTCAAAGTCCAACTTACTTGGCACCTACCAAATAACTTTGTGTCGCGTCTATCTGATGTTCTTCCAGATAGGACATTCCTTATCCGATGGTTTTCTGGATATGTAACTCTTTCTGATGGTTTTCCAGATTGAGTCTTTATCTGATGGTTTTCCAGATACCCCTGTGATTCTGATGGTTTTCCAGAATCTCATCTGATGTTTTTTCTAGATGTATCTCTTTCTGATGCTTTCCCAGACTGAGTTTTCATTCTGACGCTCTTCCAGAACCCCTTTTGTTGCTTATCTGACGTTCTTCCAGATATGTCTTCAACTTGTCCCGTACATTTATGGCTTTCCTAAATGTTTCGGGTTTACCTTCAGAGACTTGTCTTCATCTCATGCTCTCATAGATGTTGCTCTTTTGTTTCTGGATGCATCCCAGAGTTATTCGATGGTTTTCCGAGTATCGCTGGTATGTTTCAGAGTTCATTCTATGTTCTTCCGAATGTCCCTGAAATTGGTTGCTCTGTCCCAGAGTTTATTCGATGTTCTTTCGAATATCTTTGGTATGTTTCAGAGTTCATTCGATGTTCTTCCGAATGCCGCAGAAATGTGTTTCTTTGTCCCCGAGATTATTTGATGTTCTTCCGAGTATCTCTGGTTTTTGTTTCTCTGTATATTTTCCAATAATTCCTGAAGATCCCACTCGATCTCTTCGTTTAAAGGAATGACCCAAAAATTCCTGCATTTGTCATTCACCTGATCCTATCGCTGTGTGGCAACTGTGTTATCGTTTTATCCTAGGGTGACAACTGTCCGTGCCTGCACCGGTTGAGCCGTCACTCTAGAATTCCCCATTGTCGCGTTGTTCCACCAGCGCGTTGTGTTCCCTAGTGCAGTTACTCGTCGCGTCCGTCTCTTGTGTCATCGTGTCGTCTACATTCTGGCATTTATCATTCTCTTCATACGCATCATATTAAAGTCATGGCATTGTCAGCTTTATTCTATTCTGTCTTGTCCATACCATTGCATACGCTGCGTCTAAAGGGCAAAATTTTTGGTTATCTGTATTTAAATCCCTCCATCGTGATTCCTCGAGCCACCGTCGCTCATATCATCTGGTGCTGCTATTTAAATAGGGGCAACTGTAATACCCCAAATTTTACCCTCAGATTAATCGATTCATGTCGCATGACATCTCATTTTTGCATTAGCTAACTACTAACGGGTTGCATAGTCTGTTATTTTTTCAGGAGAACTACGTCTGGCACACTTTAGCTGTTGAAGGGAAAAATTGTCATTTATGTTTTGTTGCTGACGTGTCATGAAGCTGAATCATTGTCAGGGATTTATTAGAGCCTCTATTTCCGAGTTCCTTATTTTCTTTGAGGCTAAGCAACAATTCACGGTAGTTTTGGCATCAGGATTTTTGAGTTATTTCTGGGTCGAGTCGGTTTATGGTATGGGATGTAGTTACCAGAGACGCAAGTTGAATTTTAATGTGAAGTATATTTCTGTTTTCACTGTAATCAATTTTCTCTGCTTCTTTCCTGTTTCACTTCATTCAAGACTATCATCGATTCTATCATCAGGTGCGATTTAATTTGGAAATATTGGATTAGAACTGAAGGTTATATCATGTTTTAAGTAGAGCAACACAGGTTGAAATGACAAAGTTTAATTCATTTGATTTTTTGGAATTTATTCGTATGGGATTTACACGGTGAAGTTTAGTTTTATTGTTAATCGTTTAAACTTTAATCGATTAATTTTATTCGAAGAGTTTTGACCAAGATGGATTTAATCGGATAGTTTTGGGTCATCCAGTTACGGTAAATTTAAAGGACGGAAAAGAAATCGGAAAATATTTTGGATAAGGAAATAATGTGAATATTTTATTCATATTTATTTTTCATTTACAATTTACAAAAGGGAATCTAAATTACATTTTAGTTTATTCTAAAAATCCCAAATATTCTAAAAAGTCCTTCCGAATATTTCTTCGCGCCGACTTGTCCGATTAATTCTTCTAGGATTCGACTTTTCCTTTCGTACCTGCACACAGAAAAATCAAAACAGAGAAGCAGAGTAAATGTTAGAATTTACGTTCGACACCCTCAGAAAAGTTTCATCACCGGGTGTCGGGAGGTCAACGACCAATGCCGAAGCCGACTCCCAAACCGATTCCCGACCTCGGCAAACAGGTAATATTCTGTTCTATGTTTCGGGACAGCCGAGAAGAAGAGAAAAATAAGTTTGTCGCTAAAGTGATTATTTGGATAAGCACTTTTAAAAACGTGATTTTTTTCCAGCCAAATAGGTTCAATCCAGAAATCAGATCTAACTCTATCAAGTAAATAACAGGGATCCAAAATCCAAATCCGTAGCCAAATATGGATAACAAACCGAATCCAAAAAATGAATCCAACACCTGAAAAATCAAATCCAAATCTATATCAGAAATAAGTCATACAAATCCAATATCAGAAATAACCAGAACCACATCACAAAATTGAATCCCAATCAGAATCATATCAAATCTCCATCATCAAAAGTAACGTAAAGACAAGTCCAAGCCCAGAAAAGAGAATATAAAACATGAGGAGCGACGAAACCCTATAGGGGACTCTCGTGGCCGTAAGTCATCAAAACATAAAGAACACCAGAAACAACAATCACATAAACTCCAAACGAACAAGAATAAAAAACGGCAGCCGTAAGAATCACAAAAAAGGAACGAACATACCAAACAGGGAAATCACTTCATCCGCGGCCGTAAACAAAATCAACCAGACTCAGAGGAATTGAGTTCGTCATCATCATCCAAAAACAGCCGCATTCAAACGAAACCAGCCGCGGTTCAAACGGAACAGACCGCCACCGCTGTTTAAACACCAAACAGCGGGCAATCCAAACTCCAGAGCCTCAGTTACTACATCATCGGCTCAAAAACATCATTCACGGACACCCGGAAACCCGGACGGAAACACCGTCACCGTTGAATCATAAAGCTTTCACCATCATTGTATCTGGGTATGAAAAGCCACCGTTTGTGTTTATTGTTTCAGGTACATGCAGAAGGGAAAAGAAGAATGGTACGAGGGTTCCGCGTCATACCAACATAACGAATGGAAAGCTCAAAGGAAGATGACAATGGCGTCGTTCAGTGAGAAATGAGACGGGTTCTCGAAGAACCCTAGATGATGAAAGAATCGCGGCCGCCTGAGAGAAATAAGGGTTTCTGGAACCCTAAGTTCTTTAAAGTTGTTTTATGCCTTGCACCGGGTCGGGTCTGGGAAGTGGATACCCAGCCCGACCCGTTTTAATATTCAGTTTTATTTTTTTTTCATTATTCTGTTTTATTATTATTCTGTTTTTTAATTTGATGTTATTATTGTACTTCTTAACAAACTAAAAGGAATAATTTAACTTATACTAACATGTTTTTATAAAATTAAAACTATTTTTTTTGTTTTTGTATAATATAAAACTAACTTTTTTTTTTATTATTTAGAAAAACCCTTTTTTTTAAAATATTAAAACTAAAGCTTTTTTTAAACACTAAAACTAAAAAATCTTTTTTTAAAATTAAAACTAAGAAAACCTTTTTTTAAAAATTTTAAAACTGAAAACTTTTTTTAAAAACTAAAAATTAACATTTTTTAAAATTAAAATAAAAAACCTTTTTTAAGATAAAAATTCTCACCTTTTCACAACATAAATCTCCAAGCCTTTTTCTCAAAACCTCACAAAAATCTTGTCCTGTTTAGTTTCAATTCCTGTTTTCGTCATTCTCAATTGTACATAAAATTGTTGCTAACCTTTTATTGTTATATTTTATTTTCAGGATTGTAAATTATTTAACAATACTGTTGTTTCTTATTTCATTATTATCCACATTTGTATATTTTATTTCTCAACGTTATCTGTAATTTTATTTATCTTACATTATCAATCGTCCACCGTTATTTTCACCCTCTGAAGGATTAGGTCCAACAATTTGACCGCAGAGTCAATAACCCTAACCTTTGACGTTTTCAAACCCTAACACTTTTAGGCGTCCCGCCGCGGACAATTTTATTCTTTATCCTAGTATTAGGTCAAAGAGTCGTCGTACTCTGTTTTAGGGTTTCCCGCCGTGGAATCCCTAATTTTAACCCTAATTTCATTAAAATTTCAACGTAGAGATTGGAGTCTCCGCACTCCACGTAAGCGTTTCCTTTCGAGGGAAACTACGATTACTCTGATTCCCTTCCCTACCGAGTAAACTTAGATTTAACCCATTAGGTCTTTTTCTTTAATTCTTAACCCTTTGTATATACCTTAAAATAAATAAAGCAAATAGTAAAAATGAACAAAAGGTTCCTGTAGAGTGTTACAGAAGTTTAGGATGCTAATACCTTCCCTAAGCTTAACCAACTCCTTACCTAGATCTCTCCCCGCATTCTTTACGATGCAAAAATAGGTTTTTCCTCTTTTGACCTTTTCTTTTGGATAAATCAAATAGTGGTTGTGAACTAAGTTGTGATTCAAATTAATTAATAATTTGATATCCTATTTCCACCGCAACAGGCTCTAATTGGATAAAATCAACAAGTATGACACTAGCTCTCTTAGGTGGAAATTAAAGAAACTGCACATTATAGAGATAGGAGATTTGCATCTAAACTAAATATGACTCATATATGAAATCAGACCAATATGATCACTTTTTTTAGGGACAAATTTAGCGTTATATTAAGCAATCATAGCACAATCTATAAGAAATATCATACTACGTGAGGTTAGTCAATAAAACTTTATGTACCATACATGTTAGAGACGTGATATAAAGATCACACTCTTAAAATATATAGCACAAGTCAAAATAAGGTTGATCAAGACCTAAGTCAAGGAAAGATGGATCCACTACATCAATCAACCTCTCATAGTACTTTGGACAAACTTATTCATCAATCCAAAGTACCTCAATTGATCAAATGATCAATCAAATGATATATTTGAATTGATGAAAGTTCATTAAGCATCGTTCAAAGCCCTATGAACAAGGTGGCCCTCAACATCCTCCAATTGATTCAAAAAAATGTGAAAAAGAAAAAGAAAGGGATGAAGAAGAAAGGAACGAACAAATAGGAAAAACCAAATAGGATTTAAGTGATTATTAAGTCATCATTAAAATGAATCATCCATTTTGGTGTTAGGATTTTCAACCTATCAACACCCAAGATCTATTGATTTTGATAAGACATATGGTCAAATCAACTAAGGTCAAACAAAATTAAAATGCAATAATATGAGTTAATATTCATGAAAATGATATATTTTTTTAAAATTAATTTTAAAATGATAATAAATATGAAAATGCAAATAATGCATCAAATCAAATGAGAAATGATCATGAAAAATCACACAAACCATAAATAATATGAGAATGTTATATAAAATTTTGAGAATTTTGTTAATGCATAAAAGTATTTTTAAACAATTAAAAATGCTTGTAAAAGATAAAAATCATGAAAAATATCAAATGATGAAAATAAAATATGAAAAGTATATCATCAGAAAGAGAAAAATAAAATAAAATTTTAGTAATTATTATGATATTTTTTGCATAAAAAATGAAATTACTATGAACTTTTAAATGAAAATGCAATTAAAAAATGAAAACAGAAAATAAAATAAAATGAGAAAAAAGGAGGAGTGTAGGATCAAACCTCATTAATTGATGTGGCAGATCCCACACTCCTAAGATCAGGATGCATGGTGGGAATTAAATCAGAAATAGCATGAGAACACATTCAAATACAGTCAATCAAAATATTTCAAATTGCCAACATGTATGCCAACTTAAGTCATTGTCCAACCTCTCAGGTAGCCTTATCTGGTAAGCTAACACCGGAGAATCTACAAAAGGTAAAGATAGGTCATGAGACCTATACCATTGTGACTATCTCATCAAGGCGAACTCAACCCCACTCTCCATTTTCATTTATTGAAAAGGAGTAGAGAGACTTTTGAGGAAAATAAGAAGAACACAAAAACAAGATAACAAAAATTAAATGATGCACAAGAAGAATCAACACATGATAGGTTAGGAGAAAATTTTATCAAGAAAAGGATTACATTGTGGTAACTTGTTCGAGTGAAAATGGAGTTTCAAACTACCTTGTCCAAAAACGATATGAGAAGCTCTGAAACTGCATTTGGTTAGAGCAATTTAGGGTATCTTACAACTTGGAATTTGTTGCAGAAGCTTTAGAGGAACACTATAAAGCTTATGGAATCAAGAAATAGGAGTGAGAGTGGCTGGAAATTGAAACACAATAACTCATTTTTTTTTGCAAAAAATTGAAGGTGAAGTAGGGATTTTCTGGCTCTAAAAAACTTGGGAATGAAAGTAGAATGAACCTCTATTTATAGCTAAATATGATTGAAATATAAGAGGGGTGAATTGAGTGGAAATTCAGTGTAATCGTGTGTACCCTTGGTCATGATAAAAGTGTGACTTGAATCCACTCAAAACTCAGCCAAACCATTTGTTTTACCACTCAATTAACTTCAGGAAACTTGGTTAACCATGTTTAGATGCATATCGCGTATTAATTTAACTTGTAATTGAAGTTTAGTTGGAACAAAAATATGATCATGGTGCAACATTTCAGTTCCAAGTCACCATGTTTGCATCAATGGGGAATCTTATACAAGAGGCTTTTTTCATCCAATTCCTTTTGAAATTGATCAACATCATGGCAAATATCAAAATTTTCCAAGAAAGTTTTCATTTGGATGCTTGAGCAAAAAGTTATGGCATGTCAAAGTTGGCATAACAAATTAACAAACCAAACTTGAAAATTTCTAAGTCCAAATGGCTGAAAATGACCTATAATATATCAATGAATTCCATGGTCTTCTAATCACAGTTTGACTTTGATCTTTGATGCAATGGTGTAGAGAGTATCACAATGAGTATTGTGCAAAACGAGTGTGCTCCATATGTTAAAAATTGAAGAATTTATGATCTTTGAAAGTTGAGAAAAATTCACTTGGTCTGCCGGACGTTCCTACATATATTCCATGGTGGTATGAGCCAGAGGCCCATCATGCATTTCATTAGGGCACCCCTGGGCATGATATTGAAAATTGACATCCTCTGAAATATGAAGTTACAAAGCTTGTAAAAAGTGGTATTATGTCTTTTACGTGACTGTCATCATGGTATATGGGTGTCCTGGTACATGCCATATTTTTGATATTCGTTGGATTCGAAGATCACTTGTTGAGACGCAGGTTACTTTGAGCGAATACCATGATATTGAGCATGATTATGCTGCTTGTTGTATTTGTTCCTTAAACTCTCGTAGGTGTGTGATTGTAAAGAGGGATTTACAAAAGATGATTGATCATAATTTGATTCAGGTTACTGCAAATAGAAATGAAGTTGAGAAAGAGGTGAATGTCAAAGTTCCACGTTTCAACATCCCCGAGCGAGTTTTAATTTCTTACAATAGCCAAAAATCTGTTATTACACCTCTGGTAATTCATTTTCATGGCCTGGTACCATATGAGCCAGATAAAGTTATTTCCTACAAATACAATGCTACTATGTTATAGGATGGAAAAGAGGTTTCCATTCCTTCTCTTCCTTCAGTTGTGACTATTGCAGATGTAGGTCGTGTGACCAGAAGTGGTTGAGTATTTACTGATGTACCCCGAAGGCAAGTGAAGATGTTGTTGATAAGCAAACTCAGTTGAATACTTCTGTTGAATCCGGTCAATCAAGTAGTGTAAACCAAAAATCAGATAATGATGAAATGCTGAAATTGATCCAAAAGAGTGAATAATATGGTGGATCAACTTTTTCATACACCGTCAAAAATATATGTTATATCCCTGCTAATGAGCTCCAAGGCTCATCGAGAATCTCTGCAGAAAATTTTGGAGCAAGCTTATGTAGATCATGATGTGACTATTAATCAATTTAATAACATTGTTTTCAATTTCACTGCGTGTAATAATATGAGCTTTTGTAATGAAGAGTTGACTGAGCATGGAAGAAATCATAATTTGGCTCTCCATATTTCCATGAATTCCCACGAGGATTCTCTATCAAATGTACTAATTGATACTGGGTCATCATTGAATGTGATGTCATAATCTGCTTTATCTCGATTGTCTTATCAAGGTACTCCTATGAGATTCAGTGGGGTCGTTGTGAAATCCTTTGATGGTTTGAGAAAGACTGTGATTGGAGAGGTTGATCTCCTAATCAAGATAGGTCCGTGATTATTCCAGAATACTTTTTAGGTAATGGATATTAGTCCTACTTACAGTTGTATTCTTGGACGTCCTTGGATTCATGAAGTCGGAGTTGTCACTTCGACACTCTACCAAACGTTGAAATATTTCCAGAATGGAAAACTTGTTGTTGTTGGAGGAGAACAAGCTATGTTGGTGAGCAGTTTGTCATCTTTTTCATATATTGATGCCGAAGAAGATGTTAGGACTCTGTTCTAGGCACTTTCTGTGGTTGATAATGTTGTTAAGAAGAATGGGATGTTCATGTCTTCTCTAAAAGATGCGTAACATGTGTTGGAGAGTGGCCAAGTTGATAGAACGGGCCGAGTCATTGAATTTACTGAGAAAATAGATAGAGCTTGTTTGTTTTTTACATATGGTTCAACCTGCAAAAAGTGGAAGAGTATTCATGAGGTTTTTCGAAGTGTTGGGTTCATCCATGCCATAAATTATTCTACAGCTGCAATTCTTGAGGATGACTCTGAAGATTACATCTCAGATGGTTTTGAAGATGATTCCATTCTCGCTCAAGACTGGGAGCCCTATTTGGAAGATCCTGAATACGGTTTTGAGACAAAAGATGCATATATATCCTTCTACTCTCCTCGACCGAGACTTAAGGGACCTGAGTATGAAGTCAGTGCCATCATTGAGGATGATCAAGAGGAGGAAACACCCAACTTTGTGACGCGTGGATTGATATGTCGAAATTGAATCGTCGTTGAAATTCCTACTGTTTTCCATGTTTCTGAGTAATTTGTTTTTGTTTCTTTCAAAAATCCTTTCACTCTACCCAAGGTGAAAGTGAATTTGTGAGGGCTTTGTTTTAACTTTTATCATCATCAATAAAATGTTATTCTATTTATCTATTTTATATTTTCCTTTTTTGCTTTATTTCTGAAAAATGGTAACATAAAAAAACCGAAAAATAATAATGTGGTAATCACTTTTATCTACATAATATTTGCACATCTTATTCATATTATAAAATCAATCATAAATCATTGTGCATATTGTTTGTTAAATCCATTAAAAATAATGACCATGTGCCCTATCCCAGTTTTGAGTTCCCTGTGTTTGAAGTGGAAGAAGAGGATGTTGAAGAGATTCCTAATGAAATTTCCTGATTGCTTGAGCACAAGGAAAAGTTCATTCAGCCTCATGAAGAGCCGGTGGAATTTGTTAATTTGGGTTCCAATGATGATAAGAAAGAAGTCAAGATTGAGGCATTGCTTCAGTCAGATATTAAGAAGAGGATGATAGAGTTTCTTAGAGAATATGTTGACGTGTTTGCTTGGTCCTATCAAGACATGCTGGTCTTGATACTGATATTGTAGAGCACTTTTTACCGTTGAGGCCTGAATGTCCACTTGTGAAGCAGAAATTGAAAAGAACTCATCCTGACATGGTTGTGAAGATTAAAAAAGGAGGATCAGAAGCAGATTGATGCTGGTTTTGTTGTGATTGTTGAGTATCCTCAATGGGTGGCCAATATTGTGTCTGTTCCAAAGAAAGACGGAAAAGTCTGAATGTGCATTTACTATAGAGATTTAAATAAAGCAACTCCGAAAGATGATTTTCCACTGCCACACATTGATATGCTGGTAGATAATACTGCTAAGTTCAATATCTTTTGCTTAATGGATGGATTTTCCAATTATAATCAAATAAAGATGGCGCCCGAGGATATGGAAAAAACAGCATTCATTACACCCTGGAGAACATTCTGTTACAGAGAGCTATGACCACTTTGTTCCATGATATGATGCATAAATAAATTAAGGTCTATGTGGACGATATGATCTGTAAGTCGATGACTAAAGAAGATCATATTGAATACTTATTGAAGTTGTTTTAACGTTTGAGAAAGTTTAACACTACAAGAAAATTGGCAAATTGCGACGGTTCGTTTTGATAGGTTACGAAGGTTAGAACTGCCGCAATTTGCATGTTACGACGATTGCATCTCCGTCCTAAAAACGTGCTTCGCGGGGTTGTATTGTGACGGTTCTCAAAACCTCCACACGTTCTCTTTCACGACGGTTAGGGAACTGACGTAACCTGATTATTGCGACGGTTACCAACCGTCGTGGATTTCGTTTTGATTTTGTTTCATTGTTGATTACAACGGTAAATTATGGCATTTTGAACCGCCGTAAATTGAGAATATTTAAAATAAAATCTACCCTCAATTTTTTCGCATTATTACAAAAAAAACAAATAAAAAATAAAAAATAAATTATAACTCTATTCCAACTCTATTAATGTTATAAAAATCGTTATCACTTCTACCAAAACCGATACACCGTAAACATGAGTAGATAGCCTAAATTACTTCTTGGATAACAATAACGACAAACCTAAAACTTCTCAACAACTTCGGTAGAATTTTTGTAATTAAACAAAATTGTGAGTTAAAAAACTGAAAATATATATTAAAAGAAGGTACTTAAGTAATATTATGGATAGATCAAACCACCATTCCAGAATGATGCATGTTGAATGTTTCCCAAAAACTTTTAGAGTTCATTACATTTAGGTTTTCGGTATCAGGAATTCTTGGTTCTGAAGTTTTAGTAGTAACCTGATCATCATCAAGTGAAATGAATTTCTCCTCTGGTTCTGCAGTTTTAGTCGAAATCTGATCATCATCAAGTGAAATGAATTTCTCCTCTGGTAACTGCATGCATAATGGAGTTGATGAAACAAGAGATTGAAAGTTCATGCAATTAAGAAATAATGGGTGGAGAACAATCTTCATTTTCCATTAAGTTGTTGTTCTCTTTGTTCATGTTAAGACCTGGAAATATAAAAGACATCCATATAAATAAATATGCATCCTGTGATTTGTAAATCTATTTATATATCAACAATTCATTTTATCACATATACCTTCGTTAGCTATTGACAAATCTTTGGAGTAATTAATGATATAAGGGACATGCATATCCTCTTTATCCTCAAAAGAAGTAACCTAGTGACACAATAAAAATAGTTAGTATTTCATATTCACTAACTCTGGTGTAGAACATGATAAAATGAAAAGATGAAACATGAAAACTGAAGGAATTAATAGAAAAAATTATACTTAGTTAGATTCTCAACCTTGGAAGATAACCTTAGTATCCTAAAATCAGATGCTTGAGAATCTAATTGGAAGCTAATGTCGGGCTCTTCAAGAACTGGTAACATTAAGCTATGACTATCATATGGCTATGACGAAGAGAGCCTATGTTTGAGAAAATCATAACACTCAAGTTTACCATCTTTGAACATAGTTCATTATATAAAACTAGTTAAAACACTAGTTAAAACAACAAAAAAATCGTTCGAAAATGTAACACTATTTAAAACAGCAAAAAATCATTCGAAAATGTAAGACTAGTTAAAACAACAAAAAATCGTTCGAAAATGTAACACTAGTTAAAACAAAAATCCAAGAATACAATTAACAGTGGAAGACTAAAAAAAAGCATAGGCCTACCTATTTAAACATGAACAATGAACACTAAAGGTTGTACATCAACATTTCCTTTCAAAGTACTTTATAAGTTGATAATTGATGGAAAGAATGAAGAATTAGTGCAAATCTTACTAATAGACAACCCTTTCATACCTCTCCTTAGAACAAGAAAACTACTGAATGATTGTCAAGCTTTCATAAATAAAAAACTCTCAATAAAACATGATATCTTCCTAAGACACCATCGCTCATACATGTTCATAAATTAAAATTTTAAAATTTACACACAAAGTAAAAAGAAACTTAACTCTCAAAACTAAATTCACCACCCATGAGAAACAAAATAACAAGACAATTGAGAATTCAAGAACATAGAAGAAGGGAACATAAAAACATACCTTTTTAAGGGATGAAAAAACACACAAGTAAAACTCTAAGACTCATTGATAAATGGCCCATTAGAAAGAAGACCCAACTCAAATGGATGAGAGATTTTTATAATTAATTTATATATTGTTTGAGTTTATTTAAATGTTGTTTTAATTTATGGGTTGGGCCCATCAGACTTATTAGAAAATCCAGTCCTTTTATTATGTATTTAAGGACCACTTTTACTAGAGTGGTGGATATGAATGAAATTATAATCTTTATCCTTGCCTTCTTTCAATTGTTTCTTCCTTATTGGTAACCCTAGGTCTTAATTTAATAGTTGTAGTTCTCTTTTTATCAATTGGTGCTTTCATCCCTTGAATTCATGGCCCTCAAAACCAAACCACCTAACCCTAAAGACATTATTGAGGAAGCTGTCCAAACAGCCCATGTTCATCTTGATAATGCGTTAAATCAAACTCAGCAGCAAATGGATGAACGTTTCGACAAAGCTACCGCAAAACTCAAATTGATTCAAACTCGGATGGATAATGAAAAACAAATTTTCGATTCTCGATATGAGAATATCATGGGAATGTTGCAAAAACTAACTACTCAAAAAGACCACCAGCAACGTCTCCATTCCCCCAATTCATCCTCTTCTTCCTCAGGTTTGACACATATTCCACCCTTTTTTTCCTAAACTGCTATGAATATCACTTCCCCTAACATAAAACCCCCTTTATCCCCTTTATTGCATTCTGGATCTGCATCACTCACGTCCTTCCACCACGAACCAACCCTATCCATCGGTCTTTCACAACCCACACCACTTCCCCCACCCAGATTTTTTTTCTCTTCTCCACACGTTACCCAAACCACTACCGTACCCTTCTCACAGACTTATAACCTACCTATGTTTCACAATATCCCTATTTCTCCTCTACACTCACCCACCCCACTTCCCCCCGTTTCGCACTCCCAAGCTCGAACTGCCCATGTTCGACGGCTCAAACCCCCTGGAGTGGTTATTCCAGGCGGAACAATTTTTTGAATTTTACCATCTTTCCCATGAAAATAGACTTGCAATGATGTCTTTTTACATGAAAGGTGAATCCTTATGTTGGTTCAAATGGATGTACCAAAGTCATCTTTTAACGGACTGGGCGGCCTTCACCAGAGCGTTAGAATTACGTTTTGGACCCTCAACATATGTTAATCATCAAGCTGAGCTTTTTAAGTTAAAACAGACTGGTTCAGTTGTTGAGTATCAAGCAGCACTTGAAAAGTTGGGCACTCAGGTGGTTGGATTACCCCAAGATGCTATCCTAAACTGTTTTATTTCTGGCCTCACATCGGAGATCCAAAATGAGATTGCTGTCTTAAAACCTGTAACGATTTCTCAGGCAATTGGCTTAGCCAAGTTGCTTGAATTCAAACTCAAAGATTCTAGATCTAAATACAACAGAGCGCTCCCAAACACTTTCCCTAAATCCAACCCACCATTACCTACCCAAAACCCAAACAATCCAGCCCCAAAATCCCCAACACCCCCTCACACCATCAAACTTCCCATTAGGGGCTTGTCCAACTCTCAACTTCAGAAGCGTAGAGCACAAGGGCTGTGTTTTAATTGTGATGAGAAATTCATTCTAGGTCATAAGTGCTCTTCTAGAAAATTCCTCTTATTAATGGAAGAGAAGGATATTACAACCCTAGACGACTCAATTGCTCTTACTGAACCCAGTTTTTCGAGCCCAGAAAGCGAAGACACCTATTTCCAGCTATCTCCCCAGGCAACAAATGGCCATTTTCCCCCAAAAACATTGAAATTTCAGGGCTTACTACACGGCCTCACGGTGACGGTTTTGATTGACACCGGCAGCACCCATAACATTCTCCAACCACGTATTGCACAATATCTGAGACTACCCACCAATCTTATCCCCAACTTCTCTGTTATGGTTGGAAATGGCTCCAAACTCTCTTGCTCTGGACTCTGTCCATAAGTTCCTATAACCCTACAAAACTACCTATTCACGATTCCCTTCCATTTAATACCTATTGAAGGTGCAGATGTCGTTTTAGGAATGGAATGGTTACGCACCCTTGGGCCACTCCTAGCAGATTTCTCTATTCCAAAAATCACTTTCGCATACCAAACTAATCAAATCACCGCCACCGGAGACCCCAAATCCCTCCCCTTACACTCGTCTTACAACAACCTTTTCCATTTACTACAAACAGACTCCATCGCCTCTATACACCTACTCATGTATCAACCATCTCCTGAAACCATTGTCCCCAATTCTAAAAATATACTTCAAACCCTTAATACACTACCTACATCACTACCCAAACAAATCACAAATATCCTACACTCATTCACTGCCATTTTCAAACAACCGCAAGGCCTTCCTCCACCAAGGCCTCATGACCATCATATCCCACTTCTCCCAAATAGTTCTCCTGTCAACGTCAAACCTTACCGGTACCCTCATTCTTAGAGGGACACCATGACTTCAATCATTCAAGACATGTTACATGAAGGGATCATTAAACCCAGTAATAGCCCTTACTCCTCCCCTGTTCTTTTAGTGCGCAAGAAAGATGAGTCTTGGAGATTTTGTGTTGACTATCGGGATTTAAATGTCGTGACAGTTAGGGACCGTTTCCTAATCCCAACAATTGATGAACTTTTTGATGAATTGGGTTCTGCAACTATTTTTTCTAAGATCAATTTACGTTCCGGTTACCACCAGATAAAGGTTACACCAAGTGACACTCATAAGACTTCTTTCAGGACATTCGATGGTCATTACGAGTTTTTGGTTATGCCTTTTGTCTTAACAAACACCCCTAGTTCATTTCAATCCGCTATGAATGATTTGCTTTGCCCATATCTACGCCGGTTTGTTTTAGTCTTCTTGGATGATATTTTGATTTATAGTTCCAGCCTAGCTGATCATGCTATTCATTTAAAGTTAATCTTAGAGTCACTATTGTCTAACCTGTTTTATGCAAAGCTTTCCAAGTGTCTTTTTGTTGTTCCAAGTGTTGATTATTTAGGTCATATTATTTCAAGAGACGACGTCACCCTCGATCCAGCTAAAATTCAAGCTATCCTTGATTGGCCAAGGCCACGATCATTCACGACTCTCAGGGGTCTCTTAGGCCTCACCGGATTTTATCGATGGTTTGTCCGTCATTACGCCTCTCTCGCCGCTCCCCTCACCGATTTATTGAGGTCCACTAAAATAGTTTTGAGTACATCAACAGAGTCCGCTTTTACAACATTAAAACAACAAATGACGAAAACTCATGTACTTTGTCTTCCTGATTTCTCGCAAATCTTTGTAGTGGAAACGGATGCCTCAGCAGTTGCAATTGGAGCTGTTCTGTCTCAGCAAGGCCACCCTTTAGCTTTCTTCAGCAAAAAGTTGAGCAATCGACTATAAGCTTCCTCCGTATACGTCCGAGAAATGTACGCCATCACCGAAGAAGTAAAAAATTGGCGCCAGTACTTGATAGGCCAACACTTCCACATCTACACTGATAAAAAAAGTTTAAAAAATTTGTTAGTTCAGACAATCCAAACTCCAGAACAACAAAAGTGGGCTGCCAAGTTACAAGGGTTCCACTTTGAGATATTTTACAAACCTGGGAAATCTAATCAAGTTGCAGATGCTTTGAGCCGAATCCACACCGATGACACCGCCATGCTGTTTTCCATTTCGTCCCCCATCCTTCAACTGATTGCCCACCTCAGACAGTATTACAAAACCCAACCTAAAGGACAAAATCTTGTTAGGAAACTGTTAGCTGAGAATGACCATCAATTTTTATTTTACCTCAAGGATGACCTATTGTATTACAAAGACAAAATCTGTATACCTTCCATTGAAAATTTGAGACAAAACATCTTGAAATAATATCACTCCACACCCATCACTGGCCACTCAGGACTCCAACCAACCCTTGTCAGGGTCTCTAGCGCCTTTCTTTGGCCTGGAATCTATAGAGACATAAAATATTTTGTTAGAACCTGCTCAGTTTGTCAAAATAATAAATACAGCACCAAGAAGAAACAAGGACTGCTTCAACCTCTACCAATACCGAACCAATTCTAGGAAGAATTAACAATGGACTTCATTACTCACTTACCAGTTTCTTTTGGCCATACTGTCATCTGGGTAATTTGCGACCGTCTCAGCAAGTTCTGCCATTTCATCGGACTCCCAACCAAGTTCACTGCCAAAGACTTGGCTCTCCGATTCTCGGTTGAGATCTATAGACTTCATGGAATGCCAGGAACCATTATTTCTGATCGTAACCCCATCTTCCTTAGCACCTTTTGGAAGGAATTGTTTAAGGCACAAGGCACCACCTTGAAGTACAACACCACCTACCACCCTGAAACGGACGGTCAAACAGAAGTAGTTAATAGATATTTGGAAACTTATCTACGTTGTTTCACTAGTGAACAACCAAAGAAATGGTTTCAGTACTTACACTTAGCAGGACTCTGGCATAACACCACGTTTCATAGTTCAATCAACATGTCCCCATTTGAAGCTCTCTATGGTAGGCCTCCGCCTTCTTTCCCCCATTACGACCCAAGCTCCTCCTTTCTTGTCATGGTTGATTCTTCCCTACAAAATAGAAAAGAAGTTATTAACATTTTAAAACGAAATATGGAGAGAAGTAGATCTTATATGGAAGCTCAAAGCAACAAAAAACGCCAAAACATCACCTTTGCAGAAGGAGAGTTGGTTTTGCTTCGTCTCCAGCCATACCGTCAAAGTTCCGTCCAAAAATGTGCCTCTAATAAACTCGCCAAAATATTTTTTAGACCCTTCAAAGTTCTTCACCGGATCGGAAGCGTCGCCTATCATCTGGACCTTCCGGACACATCTCGAATCCACCCAGTCTTCCATGTCTCACAACTGCATCCGTTTTATGGCAGAGATCCGGATTTGCAGTTCCATCCCCTCCCTGCTGACGATGCAAATCTCAATGATGACGATCCTCCGCATGCAACAATGTTTGAGAACACAACAGCACCCAATGATCCAAAAGCATCGGAAAATCAGTTACATGCAAACAGCTACGCTGATTCAGGAACTAGAGTGGTAAGCGTTGAGCCAACAGATGAAAATAATGATGAAGAGGTTATGGGTCAGGAAGAAGAAACAGAAACATTGAAGCGTTTTCAAAGAACGAAAGAGAGAAATGGAAAGGCAACTGAGGAGAGAAGGACTCAGGAAGTTGTTTTGAATTAAGTCTCCAAATATTTTCCCAAAGTCATTAATGCATTTCCTGACTTACAGTCTCCCCAAGAATCCAACACTCTGATCAATGCATCTTTTCCTCTTCCCCCTACATGCATAAAGCCACGCGTCTTACCTGCTCCACTTCCCCTTACATGCAACCCGCCACCTGTCCTGGCCAATTTTCCCTTTCCCACACGTGACCATGAACTGGCACCCACTCCCAATCTTCCAGCCTCTTCCAATGGGTCCCACTCTGTTGGGCCTAGTAAATGGAGTACAGTTTTTAAAACCACTTGCCCCAAGTCTCTCAATACCAACCTTGAGGACAAGGTTGTAAGTGGGCCAGAAAGTAGTGATAACAGGCCCATTAGAAAGAAGACCCAACCCAAATGGATGAGGGATTTTTATAATTAATTTAAATATTGTTTGAGTTTATTTAAATGTTGTTTTAATTTATGGGTTGGGCCCATCAGACTTATTAGAAAATCCAGCCCTTTTATTATGTATTTAAGGACCACTTTTACTAGAGTGGTGGATATGAATGAAATTATAATCTTTATCCTTGCCTTCTTTCAATTGTTTCTTCCTTATTGGTAACCCTAGGTCTTAATTTAATAATTGTAGTTCTCTTTTTATCACTCATGAACAAATGAAATTTGTTGCAACGTGTGGAAAGAAATAAGATTGAACTGTGTGAGCGCTGAATATAACATTCATAATACAACCAATGAAATTGACCTTGAGTGACAACCGTAACAACCATATATAGGAAAAAAATTAAAACTGTAACTAAAACTGGGATGATAGGAGAATCAAAACTACTTACTGTGCAAAAAAGGGAATTGGCCGACGTTGACGGTGTTGCACCCCAAAATTTGCCTAACCTTTTCTTACTTGGCTTTTGTTTCATTGCATTAGCATATCATTGATCTAGCATTTGGATAGCATAGAATTATTCATTTAGCAGGGGATCAAGTGTGGCTTATATCAAAAGGAGCCTATCTAGAGGTCTTATTCAAGCTTGAGAGGTCACCAAAGTCATCAGAGAGTGGGTTGTGTTCTTGAGAAGTTTGGATGCTGGTATGTGGTTCATCTCCTAACTTGGGAGCCAATTGAGGACCATCAGGGGGTTGTGAAGCCTTGATCATGGATAGGGTATGTGGATAGAGCTCATGGAGTGCCTTGAGGGTCATGGTGGAGCTCAGTCAAGTCATTATGCTAAGTGTGAAGAGCCACAATTGAGGGTGTTACAATTAGGGTTTTCATCTGAGTAACCTTAAATCAACTGCGAAATTGAAGGAGATTAAGACTCAATTCTAAGCCTCTGTGATCATGGAAAGTATTGTTGAGATACATGAGGTGATAGTCCAAGATCAATACAAGAAGAATTCAAAGTGTGAGGAGTTGCTAAATTAGGGTTCTCAGGGTAAAATCCCCTATTTAGTGCCTAACTTCAAGACCACTTATCTCAAGATACAAGTTTCATCTCAACTTTTGGCCAACATGGAACTTGTAGAGAATGTTCTTAGCTTTAATTTGAGTACTAGAAGTCCTCTATTGGATTTATAGAATTCAAGTTATGATCCAGACAAGTTACAGGTCATTAGATGAATGTGAAATTTGTCTGCAAAAGTCTACAAACTTCAAAGGAACTTTTGACCTAGAAGGATATTTCTCCTCAACTTTTGGCCAATATTAAAGTTGTAGATCTTGGTCTTAGCTTTCCAAAATATACTATAAGTGTTCCATCTGATTTGTGGAACTCAAGTTATGAGGTGTACATGTCAGGGGCATTTTGGGAAAGTAAGATTATAGGTCATTTTGGATCATGGGTCATTTTCACCATCTTGTGAGCCTCAAATGAAGTTTTTTCCAACACAAAACTTGCTAAAAATGGGATTTTAAGGTCAACCATGTATCCATGAGGCATTTATTTGGCTTAGGGTAAGACTTGGTTCACGGAAGTTTGACAAAGGGGAAATTAAAAGGCATTTAGGTTGAAAAATTCAAATTTAATCATATGTGTTCAAACAAGACCAAATGAGAGCATATTTTGACTAGAAAAACCATTTGGAACCCAATGGCATCATTGAAAATCAGTTTGAGGCTTATTTCATGGTGTTTCACATTGTTACTTTATGATGAAGAAACACATTCAATCTTGGCCATAAGATGATAACAAGGACTCAATCATGTACATTCATTTTCCACAGTCCACAAGCAAGGAAAATGAAGCTTCTTGGAGAAGGAATTGAGCCAGAACCGTGTATGCCATGAGTGAGTTTTGAAGAGAAATTGAAAACTTGGATATCACAGATTGGGCCTTCAATGGGCCTCCAATGGGCCTCCATATCACTCAAATCCATTCTATTTAAGTTCAGAACAAGATTCAAATCATGTTTGGTGGTTATTTTGAGCTAGAACCAGAGATTGCAGTGAGAGTTTTCAAGCTTTAAATGCAAATCGTGTTTTCCATTCCAGAGCTTTTCAGAGAAAATCAAGGTTTCTAATAGCTTCATCATTGATCCTTGAAGGAATCTGCACAAGTTGGAGCCAAGAATCACAGTGTAACTGCTCCAATTTTAAGCTACAACTCAGGTTGGTAACTTTCACGATTGCACTAGTTTTAGGATGCTTCTAACATGACGTTTCCTTTAGAATGACCTCAATGGTGACCCATAGCATGACATAAATTTCCCATTCCTTTTGGATAGTGCTTTAGACTTGTTAGAGCTCCTGTATGCTTAATTGTGATGCTTGATTTGGTGTTTTGGTTTCCTTTGACTAGCTTTCTTTGAGCTTGTAAGATTAGGGATTTGTAGAGCCTAATAAGTTGTTTTCTTCTTTCCCAAACATGGATTGCCTTGATTGCTTTCCATTCTCATCCAATGATGCAAGGTCCCTATGTGGAAGCCTCATCCCTCCTTTGGAAGGATGTGTAGCATACCACAAAAGGTAGAACCTGTGAGGATGCCTATCTTAGATGTATGGTTGAGTGCCATGATGGATTCCCTTGGTTTCCATCATGCTTCCCATCATCATGCATTGATCTTGATGTTGATTCTCATCTCTCTTGGTGGATCATTTGAAGTTTGAAGATGAAGTCTTCTCTTGAAGATAGCTTGGGCATGGAGATCAAACTACAGACTGTTGGTTTGTTCTACTAGAAGTCTGCTTTGCTGTTGAGCTGCTGGCTTGTTGTTTTGTTTGCTGTGTTTGCTGATTGACTGTATTTGTGGGACTATGTGTTGTATTAGAATAGGTTTTCATGTAGTTGATTTAGGCCTAAGTACATTGAAAGGTTGATCCTGGCTCCCCTTGCTTGTTTGCATTAGAGGTTGAGTCTGTCTCCCTCTGCTTGTCGGTTACTGTTTGGCTTTGCTTGTTGGCTGAAGGTTGAGTTTGTCTCCCTTGCCTGTGCTTTGTGTTGCTTTTGTTTGCTTGCTCTAGAAGTTGAGTTTGTCTCCTTCTGCTTGTATTGTTGCATTTCATGCATTTTTACTTACAGTTTTATTCTTTACAGTTATTTCTTTTGCTGTTGCTCTCTTTTGCCATGCTCCCCTAGGAACTCTGACTTCTCTTGTTCAAGAAAAGTTATGACAGATATTAGGGTCCTAACCAGGCATGATAACATTAGGTAGCTCCCTCCTAACCTCAATCATAGGATCAACTTTGCATGACAACTTTAGGATTGGATTAGTCCCCTTTAGTGCGTCTTTTCTCTTCTCATCTTCAAACAAATCAAAATACAGTAATAAAGGTTAATTGATGTCGTACGCTACAAGCCTTAAGTTACTTGAGAAAGGGTTGTTGGAGAGTTTCTTTTCAACAACTTGGATGTTTATTATGGTACCCTTTGGGTGACATGCGACGCATTCACTCTCAGGTCATAGTCTCTAGTGCGATATTAGTTGCAAACATCCATAAAAATTACTTCTTCCGTAAAAGACTTCAAAACAAAGATCAAAATTCTTTTTGTCCTCTGGGACCTTTAATCCTCGGAAACCATTTTCATAAGGAGAGTTTTGTTAACTCCCGGTTCTACCGCAAACGGTAAACGCCTAAGTCTCCAACGAGCGAGCTGCATACACCAACTGCTGGAACCGCTTGTTAACCCTACTCGGATAAAAAACAGTTGAACAAGCTTGTGTTCCCTTTTAGCCCGAACTACGTTTGCTCTGATCTTTCACGCCGTGTGAAAGTATGTAGGCACGAGATGCGATATCTCGGCGAGCAACCTTCCCCCGTAACCCGTAGTTAGGCGAACTACGTTGACTCTGATTTCTCGTTCCAGACGGGAATACGTAGGCATAAAATTGCTGTGTTCTGCCGAGTCATTTTATTTTCTTTTCAGACCAGACTTTTAGCGTAGATAGATAAATCAACCCGTTAGATAAACACAACAAGCATGGATCCCATCAAGTACGATGGACGTGAGGAGTGCTAATACCTTCCCCTTGCATAACCGACTCCCGAATCCAGACATGGTTGCGATGACCTTGTCTTATACCTTTTCGTCAGGTTTTTCCGATCGTTTCCTTTCCCTTTCTGTGGGATAAATAACGAAAGGTGGCGACTCTTCCATTTTGCCGGCACCTTATTTTTGTGGTAGCGACAGCTGGCGAATCTGCTGGGGAACTATAGCTGCTGGGGATTTTTCCTGTCCCCTATGCTGGGACCGTTTCCCATCCCTTATGCGAGTCAATCCTAGCGCTTGCATGTTTACCTGTTGGGTTTGCTTTTATTTATCGTGCTTTACTTTCCGCATTTTATTTTCAGTATGATATCATTATTGTGCTGTTGTGGGGAGGGGCTCTGATGAGTGATAAGCCAGACCCAGGCTCGAGTGTATACCTAACATTAGTTGTGGAAAGTAGTGGGCGCGTGCATGCTTTGCATGTACTAGTGTCTCACGAAATCCACGCTCAGACGAGGTTCTCCCAGTTGACTTCTTTTCCGGCCCTTTGGGCTTGAAGGGTTGTTTGTTTGGAGGGTTGTCGACTCTGGGGACCGATCATTTGTGACTCATCCGAGTGAGGCCGCTTCAAGAGATGATGATGCCACACCTTCCTGGGTATCATATCATCGTTTCTTGAAAGTCTGTGACGCTGGGAAACGCATAGGATGTCATACCTGATCAGTGACTAGGTTCATACCTGTGAGCGGGGTCGGGTTATTGCAGGAAACCTTAGCCTTCAGACTACCTGGTTTTCTTGACAATGAATCAGTATTGTTGGGATCAGAGGGTTTTTATAATTAGAGATGTGGTTGTTCCTGACAGTTCATAATTATTGGTCCTCTTCAGGGTTGTATTATCAGAGCAGTGTTGTGATTGTGCTGAAATAGAGCCTCGGTCTCCTCAACAGCACAATCTTGACCCCCTGTTGCATGATTGCATTTTGCATTTTGCATAATCATTTGCATATCATTAACGTGTGTCTGTGTTGCAGGTGCATATACCATCATCTGGTTCTGGTAATTGTTGCTCTCAGTTATGCTAGCATGGGATCTTTGAAGAAGAATGTGGCTTACAAGCTCCCTACCCCAGATGTTGCTCCGCTGTCTAGTTTGATTGCCTTGGCAGATGATACAGTGAAAGGGGAATTCAGGAAATATTATGGGAAGTTGCTCAGTCTGGTTCGTAAACCTTCGGTCTATGAGTTGAATGGGTTGTATGCCTTGCTGCAGTTCTATGACCCTCCGTTGAGGTTCTTCACTTTCCCGGACTTCATTCTTGCACCTACATTAGAAGAGTATGCTGAGTTGTTGGCTGTACCGGTTAAGAATCATATGCCGTTTGTTCACATGGATGCTAAGCCTAATCTGGCTAACCTAGCTGTTGCTCTTCACTTGGATGCCTCAGAGCTACTTCTGACCAGTTGGAATGGGGTCCCTGGATTTTCTCTGCAGTTTATAGTTGGGAAAGCCCAATAGTGTGCTAAAGACGGTTGTTGGATCGTATTCAACGCCATTCTCTCCCTCTGCATCTATGGCATCATCTTGTTTCCCAACATGTCGGACTTTATAGACTTGGACGCCTTCCATCTCTTCGCGTCAGGGAATCCAGTTCCTACCTTGATTGGTGATGTATATCATTCCGTCCATTACAAGAACGAAAATAGAAGGGGTAAAACTGTATTGTGTTGTGTGCCCTTACTCTACAGATGGTTTAATAGTCACATGCCTAAGAAGGGTCTCTTTGCCTCATCTGCAGCCACAACTGAGTGGTCTGAGCGCTTGATGGGTTTATCAGCAGAGAGCATTGTTTGGTTTGATCGGGATATGCTGGGTACCGAAGTCATATTCAGCTGCAGTGGTTTTCCTAATGTGCCTTTGATTGGAAGAAAAGGATGCATCGACTACTATCCCTCCCTACTTGTCAGACAGTTTGCGTACACTTTGAGATGTCTGCCAAAAGAGGAAGAGGTGCAGGGGACATGTTAGCCAAGCTCCAGCATGCATGGAACGATATCAGTAGACGAGGGAAAGCATCGTTGGGTAAGAGCAATAGCCGGGCTTATGCTCCTTATGTGACTTGGATTCGAACCAGGGCAGAGACAATAGGGATGCCTTTTCCACCTGCCAAGCAAGAGTGCCCTCCAGTGGTCGAAGAACCTACTACAGTGTCTATTCAAAAATACAATCAGGTGTTAGCTGAGAAGGAAGAACTGAAGAAGGCCAACGAGGAGTTGGAGAAAGAGCTGGTACAGCTTAGAAGCGAGAGAAACGAAGCCGTCTACTCCTTCAAAAAGCAGACAGAGCTGGTGAACCGGCTGGGCACGGACTTGACCAAACAGATAGCTGACCGCGAACGTTTGGGTTTGGACTTCAAATTTGTCAACGATGTGCTTGCTACCAAGAAGCAGAACCTGGATGATGCATAGCAGAGAATCTCCAAATTCAACCAGCAGTGGAATGCCACTATAGCCAGCAACAAAGAGCGGGAGGACAAACTGAAACAGCAGATCTCCAAATTGAAGGCTCAGTTAAAGGTTGGCGAGAAGAAGTTTGATGAGGAAACTGCTCGTAGGTATGCCACTGAAGACATGCTAAATAAGGCTATTGCGAACCTGAAGGAGCGCAACCAGGTGTTTGAGTCTAAGAAGCGAAGGTTAGAAGACTGTTTTGGCTAAGGCGCGTGGGAAGACTCCGTTGAAGGTCTCCAGTGCACCATCGTGCATAGGGAGTTACTTGTCGAAGGGTTACTCACTCAGCCTGATTATCCCAGAATGAAGGAGTTGCTAGAAGAGTTTCATGCCCATTGTCGCTCTTGATTATCTTTGTAACCCTTTGTATTTTCTAATCTTTGTTGTAGGCTGACCATCACCAGGCTTGTTGGTCGAGGTCATGCTGTTGATTCCCCATGTATTCAGTGACATTGTATGCTGCCTTGTTAGGCCTTATATATATATGATACGTTATTTCCATGACTGGATCCGGACTTCTTATTATCAGCACTGGCACTCAGGCACTATAATCGGGGGAGAAATCTCCCTAAAGCACAGACACACATTTGTATTTGCATGAATCATGTGCATAACAGGTACCTTGAGTTATTTCTCTAACCCTCTGTCGATGCAGGTTTCAGGATTGCCGATCAGCGAATTCATCGCTACTCTACAAGAGGTAATTGCAAGAAAGCTATGGATCAAATGCAAACTGAGATGCAGGAGATGCGCGACAGGATGGCGCAGTTCATGCAAGTGATGGAAACTGTGGCCAAGGGCCAAGAGCAGCTTCAGACTCTGGTGCAGCCTCTGATTGCACGAGTTGACGGTCATGGTGTGCTACATGGCGGGGTTGCTATTGATCCTCCTCACGGCGAGACTCCCCGAGCGGGTGATGCTGTACGGGTGGTCGTCCTCAATACTACTGAGAACAACAATGGAGCTGGGAATGGGAATGTGACTAGTAATGGTAATGGACATTATGGCAACCAACGGGAATGTTGGAACTGGGAATGCTGGTTTTGGTGTTGGTGATGGGAACACTGGTGTAGGTATTGCTGTTGGCAATGCTGGTTTTGATGGTGCCAATCAAGGCTATGGCAACCAGGGCTTTGGCAATGCAGGTTTTGGCAATGCAGGTTTTGGCAACGCAAGCAACAACGGTGTTGGGATGGGTGCCTACAATGCTGGCTTTGGTCTGGGTGCTGCTAATCAGGGCTTTGGTAATGTGGGGTATGGTCCCAGGTTCAATCAAAATGGCTTTGGTCCTAATGCTGCTTATGCTGGGTATGATAATGGGGATTCTCATTGGGGCGAGGATCGTCAAGAAGATGCTTTCCCTCCGCCGGGCAGGGATCTTGAGATGCCCACAGACAATGACCGAAGGTTCAAGCTGTTAGAGGAACAAGTGAGAGGTCTTGCCAATCAGAATTCCATGGGGTTGGACATGGCTAATATGGGGTTGGTTCCTGGCTTGAGGGTGCCACTCAAGTTCAAAGCGCCTACTTTCGACAAGTATAAGGGGGATAATTGCCCAAGAGTTCATATACGGTCTTATTATCGGAGAATGTCTGCCTATTCTGATGACGAAAAGATGCTGATGCATTTTTTTCAAGATAGCTTATCGGGACCGTCACTCGAATGGTATATGGGGTTAGAGCCCACTCAGATTGGTAGCTAGAAAGAGTTGGCGAGGCCTTTATAAGGCATTACCAGTATAACATCGGCCTTGTGCCAAATAGGGTCCAACTCCAAAATCTTTCTCAGAAGAATGGCGAGAGTTTTAAAGAGTACGCCTAGAGGTGGCGTGAGCTTGCAGCTAGGGTGCACCCACCCATGGTAGAGCGTGAGTTGGTGGATCTTTTTGTGGGAACTTTCTCTGGTTTGTATTATGATAGGCTTCTCAATTGTACAACAGATAGTTTTTCTGATATGATACTCTTGGGAGAACGTATAGAGAATGGCATCAAGAGCGGTAAGATTCAAACAGGGGAATCAACCTCAGCTGGTGGTGGTAAAAGGGTATTTCGAAATAAAAAGCAGGGAGACACTAATTCAGTATATAGTGATCGGAGAAGGGATAGAAGTCAGAATTGGCGCAGGCAGCAGGTCGCCAGTGTGACGATTCCTGTACCTCAACAGCAACAACAATAACCACAGCAGCAGCAAAGCCAACAACATCCTTCTCAGCGAAGAATTCAGGATAGAGATAGGGTCGTGAAAAGAGTATTTGATGTGCCTCCAGTGTCGTATGCTCAGCTTCTTCCAACTTTGTTACAACTGCAGCTTGTTGAGAAAAGGATGTTAGCTCCGCCGAAAGGCACGCCTCCTTTTGGTTATGATGCCAATGCACATTGTGAATTCCACTCCGGGGCACCCGGTCATAGCATAGAGAATTGTTAAGCATTCAAGCACAAGGTGCAGGATTTGATAGATAGTAAAGCTATAAACTTTGGTAATGAGGCACCCAATATTGAGAAGAATCCGATGCCGTCTCACGGATCTACACAAGTGGGTGCAATCTTGGAATATACCAGTCTGAATTTGGTTATGAATGTAGATGAATTAAAGACGCCTCTGGGTTGTGTAAAGAGCAGGTTGCTGAAAGGGGGAGTCTTCCTTGGGTGTGATGCGGATTGTGTTGATTGTGCAGCCCGGCCTGAGGGGTGTGATAGTTTAATAAGAGGTATTCAAGGTCTGATTGATGAAGGAACGCTGCAATTCGACCATACTGCTGAAGAGAAGCCTGTTGAGGCAATAGTTGAAGAGCAGGGCGAAGTTGCAACGGTTACGATCTCGTTTAAGACTGTCACGATATCGGCGCCTCCCAATCGGCCGACTATCACCATAACCAAAGCTGGACCCATTCCATACGAAAGCACTAAAGCCATCCCTTGGAACTATGGGGCGGAAGTTTACTGCAACAGAGAAAAGATTAACCTGGAAAGCCCGCCGGTTGGGTCAGTTGATAACCTTGTGGGGGCAGGGGGCATAACCCGCAGCGGTAGAATTTTTACGTCACCAGAAGTAGAAGCTGAGAGAATTGCCAAAGGGAAGGGTAAAGTCGATGAAGGGGGATCTTCTCAAGATAAGGGAAAAGAGGCTTTGACTAAAGATGTGGAAGAATTTATGAGACTAATCCGGAAGAGTGATTATAAAATTGTTGATCATCTGCAGCAGACGCCTTCCAAGATCTCGATTTTGTCATTGTTGCTTTGTTTCGAAGCTCATCGGAACACGTTGCTGAAAGCTCTTGACACTGCTTATGTACCCCAGGAGATATCTGTTAATCAGCTCGAAGGAGTGATTGCACAAGTGAACGTGGGGCATGGTCTTGGATTCACAGATTTTGATTTAACACCCAGGGGCCGCAACCACAACAGTGCGTTGCATATTTCAGTTGAGTGTAGAGGCACTGTTATGTCTCATGTCCTCGTTGACACTGGTTCATCCTTGAATGTGTTGCCCAAGAAGGCACTCTTGAAGCTGGATACCCGAGGCATAATATGCACGCCAAGCGACTTGGTGGTGAGAGATTTTGACGGGACTAGAAGGTCCGTGTTTGGAGAATTGACTTTGCCAATCCAATTCGGTCCAAAGGTGTTTGATACTGTGTTTTACATCATGGACATTCAGCCAGCTTATAGCTGCTTGCTCGGACGACCTTAGATTCACTCTGCAGGGGCTGTGACGTCTACGTTGCACCAAAAGCGCAAGTATATGGTCGGTGGTAGCATTGTCACCGTGTGTGGGGAAGAAGATATCCTGGTAAGTCACATGTCGTCGTTCAAATATGTCGAAGTGGAGGGTGAGATCCATGAGACATTGTGCCAAGCTTTTGAAGGGGTGCAGATCAGAGGCCAATCTCCTATCATAAGCAATGGGCCAGAGGTGGCTATGTCTTCGTATAGAGAAGTCCAAGCGGTAGTTCTGGCCGGGGAGACTAAAGGTTGGGGTCAAGTTTTAGAGATTCCTGTTAAGCAGGACAAGTTTGGCTTGGGATATCGCCCGTCGTCGTCATCTTCATCACAGAGCGTGCCAAAGTTCAAGGGGTCGATTGTGTTTACTCTTGGGGGAGTCAGTTTTGAAAGGATTAATGTTGTGTCTGACAGTGAAGATAGAGATAGCGACTGTGACATGGATTCTTGGATCAAGCCCAGCGAGCCAGGACAAAGCCTATGCAACTGGTCTATTCAGGACTTTATTCAAGTGATGACGAAATAGTAATGCCTTATTTTTTTGATTATTGTGCAATCCTATGTCCTAATCGGGGCATAGTGGTTTTATTTCAGGGCCTACTTGTTTATGTGTATGCTTTGCTTTAATCATCAAATAAAGGCGTTTTTCTCATGCAAATTTTGTGATCCTTGTTTTTCTGTTTTATTTTTAACAATAAAATGGCAACATGGTTGTTTGCTTTGTTTGCATATCATTTGAAGCATTTAACCATTTCTCTTGTAGGATCCATATTTCAGATGACATCGCTCAAGAACTTCCTATGACTTGCTTCAACTTTGAGCATCCGATACTTCAAGCCGAGGAAGAGATTGTTGAGGATGACGACTTACCAGAAGAGCTGACTCGAGTTTTGAGACAAGAAGAGAAAATCATTCTGCCTCATCAGGAGGATATTGAGATCGTTAATTTGGGTTCCGAAGAAGTTGTCAGGAATGTCCGGATAGGGACTGCGCTGCAAAGCGATATCAAGCAGAGACTTGTCGAGATGCTTTGAGAGTATAGTGACATCTTTGCTTGGTCTTATGATGATATGCCTGGGTTAGACACTGATATTATGGTCCACCGCTTGCCATTGCGTGAATACTATCCGCCGGTCAAGCAAAAGCTCAGAAGAACGAAACCAGATATGGCCGTAAAGATTAAAGAGGAAGTATAGAAACAGTGGGATGCTAGTTTTCTAGCTGTTACAACTTACCCTCCTTGGGTCGCCAATATAGTACCTGTACCAAAGAAAGATGGTAAGGTACAGATGTGCGTTGACTATCAGGATCTGAACAAGGCGAACCCTAAGGATGACTTCCCGCTTCCTCATATTGACGTATTGGTCGACAATACTGCTCAATTCTCTGTGTTTTCCTTCATGGACGGCTTTTCAGGATACAATCAGATTAAGATGGCGCCGAAGGATATGGAGAAAACAACTTTCATTACCCCGTGGGGAATGTTCTGCTACAAAGTGATGCCCTTTGGTTTGAAGAACGCTGGGCAACATATTAGCGTGCTATGACAACACTCTTTCATGACATGATGCATAAAGAGATTGAGGTCTATGTAGACGATATGATTGCCAAATCCCAGACGGAGGAAAAGCATCTGGTGAATCTTCTGAAATTGTTTGAGAGGCTTAGGAAATTCAGGCTGAGGCTGAATCCTAATAAGTGCACCTTCGGGGTGAGATCTGGAAAGCTATTGAGGTTCATTGTTAGTGAAAGAGGAATTGAGGTTGATCCTGAAAAAATAAAAGCTATTCAAGAAATGCCAGTGCCAAAAACCGAGAAAGAGGTTCTTGGCTTTTTGGGGAGGTTGAACTACATTGCTCGGTTCATATCTCATCTCACAGCCACGTGTGAACCAATGTTTAAACTGTTGAAAAAAGATCAGGCGATTGTATGGGATGAAAATTGTCAAAATGTGTTTGAAAGAATAAAAGAATACTTGCAAGAACCTCCGATATTGATACCCTCAGTAGTCGGGAGACCACTGATCATGTACTTGACGGTTCTTGAGAACAGTATGGGTTGTGTTCTCGGTCAACATGACGAGACTGGGCGAAATGCGATCTATTACTTGAGTTAAAAGTTCACAGATTGTGAGTCCCGTTACTCAATGCTCGAAAAGACGTCTTGTGCACTTGCTTGGGCTGCCAAACGTCTGAGACAATACATGCTAATTTTGAAGATGGATCCGATCAAATATGTCTTTGAAAAGCAGGCGCTTTCAGGAAGGATTGCTCGATGGCAAATGGTACTGACAGAGTACGATATCTAGTATGTTTCGCAACAAGCTATCAAAGGTAGTGTGCTGTCAGAGTACCTGGCCGAGCAGCCAATCGATGATTACCAGCCAATGAAGTTTAATTTCCCTGACGAGGATATCATGTACCTAAAGATGAAAGACTGCGAGGAGCCGTTGCATGGTGAAGGTCCTGAACAGAGTTCCCAATGGAAATTGATTTTTGACGGGGCTGTTAATTCATACGGAAGTGGAATTGGGGAAATCATTACTACTCCCCATGGGACGCACATCCCGTTCACTGCCATATTGACGTTTCCAGTTACCAACAATGAGGCTGAATACGAGGCGTATATCATGGGTCTCGAGGAGGCTATTGATTTGAGGATTAAATATCTTGATGTGTATGGAGACTCCACGCTAGTCGTGAACCAGATCAAGGGAGAATGGGAGACTTGTCAGCCTAATCTGACCGTACATGAATTATGCAAGGAGGTTGTTGCCTTTTGTTTGACAGAGTAGAGTTTCACCATGTGCCGCGGGCAGAGAACCAGATGGCTGACGCTCTTGCGACGTTGTCTTCAATGTACAAAGTTAACTTTTGGAATGAGGCTCCCAGAATAGTTATCTCTCGCCTTGATAGGCCCGCTTTCATATTCTCCATTGAGGAAGCTTCCGATGGCAAACCGTGGTATTTTGATATCCAGAATTTTCTAGAGAACCAGGAGTATCCGACTGGGGCATCCAGCCGCAATAAGAAGACTCTTAGGAGATTGACTGGCAACTTCTACTTGAATCCAGATGGTGTTCTGTACCGGAGAAACCATGATTTGGTGTTATTGCAATGTGTGGATGAGAAAGAAGCTAATCTGCTTATGGAAGAGGTCCACGAGGGTACCTTTGGCACGCATGCCGGCGGACATGCTATGTCTCGAAAGTTATTGCGATCAGGGTATTATTGGCTGACAATGGAAACCGATTGTTTCAAGTTTGCGAAGAAATGCCATAAATGCCAGATTTATGCAGACAATATTCATGTGCCGTCGAGCCCTTTGAATGTTATGGCGTCCCCGTGGCCTTTCTCCATGTGGGGAACAGATATGATTGGAAAGATCGAGCCCACTGCCTCCAATGGACACCGGTTCATCTTGGTAGCTATCGATTACTTCACCAAATGGGTCGAAGCAGCGTCTTACGCTAATGTTACCAAGCAGGTAGTAGCCCGTTTTATCAAAAAGGACATCATCTGCAGATACGGAATTCCTGAAAGAATCATTACTGACAATGGTTCTAACTTGACTAATAAGATGATGAAGGAATTGTGCCAGAATTTCAGGATTGAGCATCACAACTCATCTCCCTATCGGCCCAAGATGAATGGCGTTGTCGAAGCGGCCAATAAGAACATCAAGAAGATCGTTCAGAAGATGGTTGTGACATACAAAGACTGGTACGAGATGTTGCCCTTCGCATTGCACGGTTATCGTACGACGATACGCACATCAACCGGGGCAACACCTTTCTCACTAGTGTATGGTATGGAAGCTTTCCTACCATTGGAAGTTGAGATTCCTTCTTTGAGAGTTTTGCTCGACGTCCAACTCGATGAAGCAGAGTGGATAAGGAATAGACTGAATCAGCTCAGTTTGATGGATGAGAGGAGACTGGCATCTATTGCATATGGTCAGTTATATCAGAGCCGGATGAAGAAAGCTTTTGGCAAGAAGGTGGGCCCTCGAAGTTTTCAGACGGGCAATCTTGTGCTGAAGAAGATTCTCCCACCACAATCAGATCACAGGGGCAAATAGACTCCCAACTATGAAGGTCCATATGTCGTTCGAAAGGTCTTCTTCGGAGGAGCCTTATTGTTATATACCATGGATGGCGAGGATTTCACATCCCCTGTGAACTCGGACGCAGTTAAAAAATACATTGCTTAAAGAGACCCGCTGGACAGAAAAAAGAGAGTCCAGGCAAAAATGGGGCATCCCGGCGAACCAAGAAAAAGGAGAAAAGGTACGGGAAAAAATTAGGGATAAAAATTGAAAAGATGTACACCCGTGAAGTAGAAAAACTGAAAAGGAGACTTCGGCAAAAAAGGGTATCCCGGTGAATTGAAAACCCGAAAGGGCGGTTCAGGCAAAAGTTAGGGATTGAGAAAGCAAATTACTGCGGTCCGAGTGTGATACTGCATCACTCAGTGGTTTAGGAGTACCTGAGGGTCAATTATCCAAGTCAATTTCTTCCGAGGACGGAGTATCGGGAAAGTTTCGGATTCAAGCGAGTCATAGGAGGATCAGCTCATGGTGTTTCTTTGTACCATGTTGCCGACATGTATACAAATTTCTTTGTACCTCTGTACATATTTGTATCTGCTTTTGCGTAACTTCCTCTTTTCAGGAGTTGCATCCACTGTAAAAGCTTTGCCTATTTACATGCCCGTTATCAATAAACGCATACTATTCAGTACTTGATATTTGTTTCTTGTTTTAACTCTTACTGTTTTGTTTGTGGAAAACGCCGATGTTTTTGATAAACTTGCGTGTGCATAAACTTGCAGGCCTCGGCCGATAATTGTTAAAACTTTGAATTAACTAAACAATTGTCACGGATATTGACCAAGATAGTTCCTTTTGTATAGGGTGTCTTGTTTCGTTCATAGTATGCAGGGTCGTTACCTTCGAAGCAAACAGCCAGGGGATCGTGTTTCCCCAGCCAGAGTCCCTTAACGTAGGAGAAGGCTCTAGATGATCTTATTCCTCCCCAGCAGATGGAAGTCGCATTCTTTATCCCCATAAGAGTTGGATGCGAGCTAGCAAGCGGTCAGGCAGTGATGTGCATGCACAGCAGCTGGTCATGTGCACATTTAATCCCCAGCGAAGTCTTCACAGAGTACAACCAGGTTGTCAGTGGTTTGTAAGGATCATCCCGGCGCAGGATTGTTCTTTCTGTTCTCCAGCAGGTTTTCTTTCCTCCAATAGGTCGTTCATCCTCTACAGAGTTCGTAATTCTGGATATTTTGGGCTATCCCCAGCAGGATTGTTTCTCCCCCCAGCGGAAGTTTGGCTCCATTCCTCTGGCATTTATTTTGCTGGAACGCCTCTTTGCATTTGCATCGTGCATAGCATCTACCCAAACGCGTAGCATTTCCATTCCGTATGGAGCATTACGCCATTTTCAAACATATGCATTTTGAAACATAAGCCAGGTTGGTTACCTCTTTGTTTTCAGGTGTTTTTCCCTGCAGGTAATTGGAATTCTTGTTCAGGATGGTTTTCAAATATTCAAAATTTTGGCATGAGATATTTGATGAACGTTTGTCCTATCATGTGTGCTTTTATCAAAGTTACTTGGCTAAGTTCCTCTTCTTCCCCAGCGGAGTTTTCCTCAGAATGCTGTTACGTCAGCATTTTAAAAGGAAAGATTTCATGATTATACCTTCGAAGTTGTTACCTATTTTTGTTCAAGATGGATGTCTGGCAGCTGACGTCAGAATTTCCCCGCAGAGTTGTGTGTTCAAGTCTTCAGATGCTCGGTTCACGCTTTACATAGTGCTTGCCCGTTTCTGCAGAAATGGAAGGTCAATACCGTAATATTGACGGTTCACACTTTTATTGAGTGTATGCCTGTTTCTGCGGAAATGGAAGGTCAAAGATATTGACAATTCACACTTTTATTGAGTGTATGCCCGTTTCTGTAGAAATGGAAGGTCAAAGATATTGACAGTTCGCGCTTTTATTTAGTGCATGCCCGTTTCTGCGGAAATGGAAGGTCAATACCGTCATATTGACAGTTCGCGCTATTATTTAGTGCATGCCCGTTTCTGCAGAAATGGAAGGTCAATACCGTTATATTGACAGTTCGCGCTTTTATTTAGTGCATGCCCGTTTCTGCAGAAGTGGAAGGTTCATACTGTCATATTGACAGTTCGCGCTTTTATTTAGTGCATGCCCGTTTCTGCGGAAATGGAAGGTCAATACCATCATATTGACAGTTCGCGCTTTTATTTAGTGCATGCCCGTTTCTGCAGAAGTGGAAGGTCCATACCGTCATATTGACATTTCGCGCTTTTATTTAGTGCATGTCCGTTTCTGCGGAAATGGAAGGTCAATACCGTCATATTGACAGTTCGCGCTTTTTTTAGTGCATGCCCGTTTCTGCTGAAATGGAAGGTCAAGGATAGTATATTGACAATCCGCGCTTTTATTTAGTGCGATGCTCGTTTCTCCGGATATGGAAGATCCAGGATAGTACATGGATGACGCACTTTACGTAGTGCATGCTCCTTTCTTCGAAAATGGAAGGTCAAGGATGATATTTTGATATAGTCCTATGACGTGGTGCCTGCTTATTGTAGCGTATATTTGAAGATTGATTGTTGTTGATCTAGTATGTGGATTCAACGCTTGTGGCGTCACACAGGTGGTTGATGTTGAAATCAGGTTTTGTATCAAATGATTTGATCAGTTGTTGCCGTGACAACCGGATTCAATCGGC
This sequence comes from Lathyrus sativus, assembly GCA_963859935.3. Classification (NCBI taxonomy): domain Eukaryota; kingdom Viridiplantae; phylum Streptophyta; class Magnoliopsida; order Fabales; family Fabaceae; genus Lathyrus; species Lathyrus sativus. Next base: position 464,293,817 of record OZ012741.1, on the reverse strand, counting down.
AGGATTTTGTTCCCCAAGCAGTTTGTACAGTTATTTCTTCGGTTAGCAAATTTCTGGATTCTTTGGTATTCAACCATCCTTTACCTTGATTGGCTGAAAGTCGTTCGCTTCTCATCCAGTCAGGTCCAAGCCGCTTGAATAGGGGCAGCTGTTGCACCCCAAAATTTGCCTAACCTTTTCTTACTTGGCTTTTATTTCATTGCATTAGCATATCATTGATCTAGCATTTACATAGCATAGAATTATTCATTTAGCAGGGGATCAAGTGTGGCTTATATCAAGAGGAGCCTATCTAGAGGTCTTATTCAAGCTTGAGAGGTCACCAAAGTCATCAGAGAGTGGGTTGTGTTCTTGAGAAGTTTGGATGCTGGTATGTGGTTTATCTCCTAACTTGGGAGTCAATTGAGGACCATCAGGGGGTTGTGAAGCCTTGATTATGGATAGGGTATATGGATAGAGCTCACGGAGTGCCTTGAGGGTCATGGTGGAGCTCAGTCAAGTCATTATGCTACGTGTGAAGAGCCACATTTGAGGGTGTTACAATTAAGGTTTTCATCTAAGTAACCTTAAATCAACTGTGCAATTGAAGGGGATTAAGACTTAATTCTAAGTCTCTATGATCATGGAAATTTGTGTTGAGATACATGAGGTGATAGTCCAAGATCAATACAAGAAGAATTCAAAGTGTGAGGAGTTGCTAAATTAGGGTTCTCAGGGTAAAATCCCCTATTTAGTGCCTAAATTCAAGACCACTTATCTCAAGATACAAATTTCATCTCAACTTTTGGCCAACACGGAACTTGTAGAGAATGTTCTTAGCTTTAATTTGAGTACTAGAAGTCCTCTATTGGATTTATAGAACTCAAGTTATGATCCAGACAAGTTACAGGTCATCAGATGAATGTGAAATTTGTATGCAAAAGTCAACCAACTTCCAAGGAACTTTTGACCTAGAAGGATTTTTCTCCTCAACGTTTGTCCAACATAAAAGTTGTAGATCTTGGTCTTATCTTTCCTAAATGTACTAGAAGTCTTCCATCTGATTTGTGGAACTCAAGTTATGAGGTTTACAAGTCAGGGGCATTTTGGGAAAGTAAGATTACATGTCATTTTGGATCATGGGTCATTTTCACCATCTTGTGAGCCTCAAATGAAGTTTTGTCCAACACAAAACTTGCTAAAAATGGGATTTTAAGGTCAACCATGTACCCATGAGGCATTGATTTGGCTTAGGGAAAGACTTGGTTCATGGAAGTTTGACAAAGGGGAAATTAAAAGGCATTTAAGTTGAAAAATTCAAATTTAATCATGTGTTCAAACAAGACCAAATGAGAGCATATTTTGACTAGAAAAACCATTTGGAACACAATGGCATGATTGAAAAATCAGTTTGAGGCTTATTTCATGGTGTTTCACATTGTTACTTCATGATGATTAAGAAACACATTCAATCTTGGCCATAAGATGATAACAAGGACTCAATCCTGTCCATTCATTCTCCACAATCCATAAGCAAGGCAAATGAAGCTTCTTGGAGAAGGAATTAAGCCAGAACCGTGTATTCCATGAGTGAGTTTTGAAAAGAAATTGAAAACTTGGATATCATAGATTGGATAGTGCTTTAGACATGTTAGAGCTCATGTATGCTTAATTATGATGCTTGATTTGATGTTTTCGTTTTCTTTGAGTAGCTTTCTTTGAGCTTGTAAGATTAGGGTTTTGTAGAGCCTTAGAAGTTGTTTTCTTCTTTCCCAAACATGGATTGCCTTGATTTCTTTCCATTCTCATCCAATGATGCAAGGTCCCTATGTGGAAGCCTCATCCCTCCTTTGGAAGGATGTGTAGCATACCACAAAAGGTAGAATCTGTGAGGATGCCTATCTTAGATGTATGGTTGAGTGCCATGATGGATTCCCTTGGTTTCCATCATGCTTCCCATCATCATGCATTAATCTTGATGTTGATTCTCATCTCTCTTGGTGGATCATTTGAAGCTTGAAGAAGAAGTCTTCTCTTGAAGATAGCTTGGGCATGGAGATCAAACTACAGACTGTTGGTTTGTTCTGCTAGAAGTCTGGTTTGCTGTTGAGCTGTTGGCTTGTTGTTTTGTTTGTTGTGTTTGCTGATTGACTGTATTTGTGGGATTGTGTGTTGCATTAGAATAGGTTTTCATGTAGTTGATTTAGGCCTAAGTACATTGAAAGGTTGAGCCTGACTCCCCTTTCTTGTTTACATTAGAGGTTGAGTCTGTCTCCCTCTGCTTGTCTATTACTGTTTGGCTTTGCTTGTTGGCTGAAGGTTGAGTTTGTCTCCCTTGCATGTGCTTTGTGTTGCTTTTGTTTGCTTGCTCTAGAAGTTGAGTTTGTCTCCTTTTGCTTTTATTGTTGCATTGCATGCATTTTTACTTACAGTTTTATTCTTTAAAGTTATTTCTTTTGTTGTTGCTCTCCTTTGCCATGCTCCCCTATGAACTCTGACTTCTCTTGTTCAAGAGAAGTTATGACATACATTAGGGTCCTAACCGGGCATGATAACATTAGGTAGCTCCCTCCTAACTTCAATCATAGGATCAACTTTGCATGACAACGTTAGGATTGGATTAGTCCCATTTTAGTGTGTATTTTCTCTTCTCATCTTCAAACAAATCAAAATAAAGTAATAAAGGTTAATTGATGTCGTACACTACGAGCCTTAAGCTACTTGAGAAAGGGTTGTTGGAGAGTTTCTTTTCAATAGCTTGGATGTTTAGTATGGTACCCTTTAGGTGACATGCGACGAATTCACTCTCAGGTCATAGTCTCTAGTGCGATATTAGTTGCAAACATCCATAAAAAATACTTCTTCCGTAAAAGAAGTCAAAGAAAAGATCAAACTTCTTTTTGTCCTGTGGGACCTTTAATCCTCGGAAACCATTTTCATAAAGAGAGTTTTGTTAACTCTCGGTTCTACTGCAAACGATAAACGCCTAAGTCTCCGACGAGCGAGCTGCATACACCAACTGCTGGAACCGCTTGTTAACCCTACTCGGATAAAAAACAGTTGAACAAGCTTGTGTTCCCTTTTAGCCCAAACTACGTTTGTTCTGATCTTTCACGCTGTGTGAAAGTACGTAGGCACAAGATGCAATATCTTGGCGAGCAACCTTCCCCCATAACCCGTAGTTAGGCGAACTACATTGACTCTGATTTCTCGTTCCAGGCGGGAATACGTAGGCACATAACTGCTGTGTTCTGCCGAGTCATTTTCTTTTCTTTTCAGACCAGACTTTTAGCGTAGATAGATAAATCAACCCATCAGATAAACACAACAAGCGTGGATCCCATCGAGTACGATGGACGTGATGGGTGCTAATACCTTCCTCTTGCGTAACCGACTCCCGAATCCAGACATGGTTGCGATGACCTTGTCTTATACCTTTTCGTCAGGTTTTTCCGATCGTTTCCTTTCCCTTTCTATGGGATAAATAACGAAAGGTGGCGACTCTTCTGTTTTGCCGGCACCTTATTTCTGCGGTAGCGACAGACAGAATCGATCAACTTTGAGACCAAAGTGTCTATCGTAAACACTGGAGTAGATAATACGGGTTTTTTTTTTTGCGATTTAGTGATTTTACTGCGCCTAAGAGAATGTTGTTGTTGTTGATGATTCAAAACGAGAGAGAAGATTCGGACTTTTGAAAATCAATGTGAGCTATTAGGAAATGAAATGATTTGGAGATTGTTTTAACGAGGGATTTATTTTGGGTATAAAAGAGATTTTTTTTATAATAAAGAGCAAGATTTATTTGTATACCATGAAGGCCTATTTTATTGGCGCTAAAATGAAAGTTGTCAATCAAAATATTACGACAGCTTCCAAAACTACAAATTGTATAGTCACAAAAATTAAAAAAAAAATAAACTTTTTTTTAAGGGAGGTTAAATAACCGTCGTAAAACTTTATTCAAGGTTGCTTAAATGGTAACCATCGTAACTTCATGTCCTTTAGTTTCAAATAAAGGTGATAGTTGGAAAAAACCATTGCGCAAACTGTCGCAATATGTAAGGGAGGACGGTTTTAATAGAACTGCCGCAACTTAAGTGTCGCAAATCACTTTTTTCTTGTAGTGTAAGCTCCATCTGAATCCTAATAAAGGCACTTTTGGTGTCCGATCTGGAAAGTTGTTGGGATTTATTGTCAGTCAGAAAGGCAATGAAATTGATCCTGGTAAAGTTAAAGCTATTCAGGAAATGTATGTGCCAAAAACAGAAAAACAAGTTGTTAGTTCTGTGATTGGCAGCAATTTTGGTAAAACTTGGTGGTATCACAAGATGTCCTATATGATGTCTTAACGTGTGATCTTAACATTCTACAGGTGGTTCTTTTTGTTGTTGCAGGATTTAGTTCATGATGTCAAGTATGATGTCCTGACATATGTTTACAGAACATTCAGTTAGAATGTTATGTTTCATATGTTGCATTTTCCTGCAATCTTTTGTGTGCCTTTGTTAAGTGATTGCTTGCATAAATTAAGGTGTGGCATTATTTGAAGAAAGTATATTTTGTTTCCTTTTGAAGAATGGTTTGTTGCTATTTTTGTGCAAAAAGATATGGAGAATAATTAGCTTTAATTATGGATTACTTTTGCCCAAGCCCATGAACAATGGTTTCTATTAAAAGACCTTCTAACCCTACTTGCAAGGTAGAGAGAAGATTTTGAGGAAGCTGTGTTTTGTCTTTGTTAAGGTTTGTGTCTTTTGGTTGTTGTTTTCTTGTGAGCCATTCATTCATCACTTTGATGTGTGAATTGGACTGAGTTCTTTGAGTTGTATATTGTCCACTCAAAGCTTTTAAGCACGAGTGCATTGTTCTTGATTGAAGCTTTTAAGCAAGATCAAGTGTTGTCCTTGAAGTGCGTCTTCTACTTTTTGATCTTCTGTTTTTATCACTGCATGTGATACACGAGGAATGAGAGGTGTCTCATATTTTAGAATGTCTTAGATAGAAGTTACACGGGTAGAGATTAGGTGCGAAGATTGTAAAATAGAGAGAGTTTACTGAGAGTCTTCAAACTAATTCTGTTTAGTGGATTTCCTTCCTGACTTGGTAGCCCCCAGACGTAGTTGTGTTTGCACCGAACTGGGTTAACAATTGCTTGTGTCTCTTTACAATTGTTAACTGCATTTTATCTTGTTCATATATTAGTAATTGTTCATATATTAGTGTCATGACATCTCTTTCGACATCTCATATCTGATAACAGAATTTCAATTTGTATCAGAGTAGGCATCCTGCTCTGGTTCTGGGTGAGATCTAGGGACAATACTTTCTGGTACTATGGACAAAGAGGGAGGACTTTTGAACATACCACATGTTCTAGATGGATATATTTATGATTATTGGAAACCTCGCATGGTGGCCTTCTTGAAATCATTGGATAGTAAGGCTTGGAAAGCTGTCATAAAAGGATGGGAACACCCTGTCACTGTTGGGAAAGATGGAAAAGCTACATCTGACCTGAAGCCTGAGGAAGAAAGGACTAGGGAGAAGGATGAATTGGCTCTTGGAAACTCTAAAGCCTTGAATGCCTTGTTCAATGGAATTGATAGAAATATATTCAGATTGGTGAACAATTGCGAAGTTGCCAAAGATACTTGGGAGATACTCAAATCTACTCATGAAGGTACTTCTAAGGTGAAGATGTCAAGACTTCAATTGCTAACTACCAAATTTGAAAACTTAAGGATGAAAGATGATGAAAGCATACATGATTTTCATATGAATATCCTTGAAATAGCCAATGCTTCAAGTGCCCTAGGTGAAAAGATGTCAGAAGAAAAGCTTGTAAGAAAGATTCTCAGGTCTCTTCCCAAGAGATTTGATATGAAAGTAACTGTCATAGAAGAAGCTCAAGACATCAGCAAGATGAGGGTGGATGAACTTATTGGATCTCTCTTAACCTTTAAAGTGGGGATAAGTGACAGATCTGATAAGAAAAATAGCATATTCTTTTTGTCCAATATTGAAGATGGAGAGGATGAGTGTGATGTGGATATTGATGAAAGCTTATCCAATGCTATAATGCTCCTTGGAAGACAATTTAACAAGGTAATGAAGAGGATGGACATGAAGTCAAGACCAAATCTCAAGAACTACTCATATGACATCAGCAGGTCTAATGATGTTGGTAGAAGAACAAGGTTTGAAGAAAAGTCCACTCAAAGCAAATGGGTTCAGTGCCATGGATGTGAAGTATTTGGTCACATTAAAGCTAAATGCCATACTTACCTCAAGAAACAAAAGAAGAGCCTAGTTGTATCTTGGACTGATGAGGATTCTGAAAGTGATCTTGAAGAAGAATATGCTAAACATGCGACTACTTTGACTGGGAGATATGTCTCTAATGAAAATCTAATGATGGTGAATTAACCTTTGAAGAACTTACAGTTTCTTACAAAGAGTTGTGTCTCAGAAGTGAAGAAGTATGTCATCAAGGAGAGAAGTAGAAGAAACTTATAATCAAACTGAAGGCTTAAAAGGAAGAGCATCTTAAAACTATCTCTGAGTTGAATGATGAAGTTACATTGCTGAATTCTCAACTTAATCAAATGTCCATGTCTGTTAGAATGCTGTGAACATTGGAACTGACACTTTAGAAGAAATCCTTCAGGATGGAAAAAGGGAAGGAGACATGATTGGGATAGGGTTTGATGGAGAAAAGAAACCCTCTTCAGACTGTAGTCCCTCTTCACACCATAGTCCTTTTGGGCCTAAGCGAAATATGTCACATCAGATGTCTCAACATCATGGCAGAGGACAACCCAACCACCCAAGAGGAAGATTCCAAAGATGGAGATGTCATTATTATGGACGTTTTGGTCACATAAAGCCTTTATGCTTTAGGCTATATGGATATCCTAAACATGTTCCTCAACCTAGACCCAATCACAACATTCCTTCTAATAGGAAGCAATGGGTTCCTAGAGTTTTTGCTACCAGTTTGATAGCTCATATGTCTCTCAAGGTCTCAGCTAAAAAGGATTGGTATTTTGACAGTGGGTGCTCTAGACACATGACAGGAATTAAAAATATCTTAGTAGACACCAAATCCCATTCTATTAGCTATGTGACTTTTAGTGGTGGAGCCAAGGGTGAAATCAAGGGGGTTGGAAAGTTGAACTGCTCAGGAGTACCAAACATTGATAATGTGTTGCTGGTTAAAGGGTTGACTGGCAAGTTAATTAGCATCAGTCAACTGTGTAATCAAGGATTCAATGTCAACTTCATTAAATTTGAATGCTTGGTTACTAATGAAAAGAGTGAATTGATTATGAAGGGAGTCATATCTAACGACAACTGCTATCTATGGGTTCCTCAAGATTCTAGTTACACCTCCATATGTGCTATAGCCAAAGAAAATAAAGTGAAATTGTGGCACTAAAAACATGGTCATTTGAATCTAAAAGGGATGAAGAAGATCATCTCTATGGAAGCTGTCAGAGGAATTACTAAGCTAAAGATTGAAGAAGGAAAGGTATGTGGTGAATTCCAAATTGGAAAGCAAACTAGGATGTCACACCAGAAGATTAAACATCTCACTACTTCAAAAGTGTTGGAACTCCTTCACATGGACTTGATGGGACCTATGCAGGTGAAGAGTCTTGGTGGAAAGAAGTATGCTTATGTGGTGGTGGATGATTTTTCCAGATATACTTGGGTGAATTTTATAAGAGAAAAATCTGAAGTGTTTGATGTGTTCAAAGATCTCTGTCAAAGAATTCAAAGAGAAAAGGAAAGCAATGTTGTTAGAATTAGAAGTGATCGTGGGAAGGATTTTGAGAACCAAAAATTTACTGAATTTTGCTCATCTGAAGGGATTAGCCATGAATTCTCTTCTCCCATTACTCCTCAGCAAAATGGAGTTGTGGAACGAAAGAATAGAACTATCTAGGAATCTGCTAGAGCTATGATCCATGCAAAGAATCTGCCTTACCACTTATGGGCTGAAGCTATGAACACTGCTTGCTATGTTCAAAATAGAGTGACCTTAAGAACAGGAACCATGACTACCTTGTATGAGATATGGAAAGGAAGAAAATCTACTGTCAAATACTTCCATGTGTTTGGAAGCAAATGCTACATATTGGCAAATTGTGACCAAAGAAGAAAGATAGATCCAAAAAGTGATGAAGGAATATTTTTGGGTTATTCTACTAACATCAAAGTCTATAGAGTATTCAACTCCAGAACTAAAGCTATAATGGAGTCCGTCAATGTTGTTGTTGATGATGTGCATAAGGAGGCTGATGTCCTAGAAGATGTCGGAACATTCCTTGATATCTCAGCAGAGTCTGCAGACAAAAACATTGATTCCAATCCTACTAATGCAGAACCTGAACCTGAACTAGTAAACAAGGGACCCTCTACCGGAATTTAGAAAGACCATCATATGAATCTTATCATAGGTGATCTAAATGAGGGAGTCACTACTAGATCAAGAAAAGTCATAACAAGTTCTTGTTTTGTATCTAAAATTGAACCAAAGAATGTCAAGAAAGCCTTAACTGGTGAATTCTAGATCAATGCCATGCAAGAAGAGCTAGGGCAATTCAAGAGAAATGAAGTATGGGATCTTGTTCCAAGGTCTGAAGGAACAAATGTGATTGGAACAAAATGGGTATACAAAAACAAGTCTGATGAAAAAGGGGTGGTCACAAAAAATAAAGCTAGATTGGTTGCTCAGGGATACACTCAGATTGAAGGGGTTTACTTTAATGAAAATTTTGCTCCTGTAGCTCGCCTTGAATCCATCAGATTACTTTTGGAAGTTGCCTGCATTATGAGATTCAAGTTGTTTCAAATGGATGTTAAAAGTGCCTTCTTAAATGGGTACCTAAATGAAGAGGTCTATGTGGAACAACCTAAGGGATTCATTGATCCAACTTTTCCCAATCATGTTTATAAGTTGAAGAAAGCTCTATATGGACTGAAACAAGTTCCAAGAGCTTGGTATGAGAGACTAACAAAATTTCTTGTTAATAATGGATACAGAAAATATGGCATAGATGAGACTTTGTTTGTCAAAGAAGAAGGAGGAAAGCTCATGATTTCTCAAATCTATGTTGATGATATTGTGTTTGGCGGGATGTATTATGAGATGGTTCAACATTTTGTCCAGCAAATGCAGTCAGAAATTGAAATAAGCCTTGTTGGTGAATTAACCTATTTTCTTGGGTTGCAAGTTAAACAGATGGAAGATTCTATATTCCTATCCCAGAGTAAATATGCCAAGAATATAGTTAATAAGTTTGGGATGGGGAATGTCAATCACAAAAGAACACATGCTCCTACTCACCTTAAGTTATCTAAAGATGAAAAGGGTGTAAATGTGGATCAAAGTCTCTATAGAAGTATGATAGGGAGTTTGTTATATCTAACAACAAGCAGACCTGCCATTGCTTTTGCTATAGGTGTGTGTGCTAGATACCAAGATGAACCCAAAATAAGTCATATCAATCAAGTAAAGAGAATTTTGAAGTATGTTGATGGGACAAGTGAGTATGAAATGTTATACACTCATGGATCTGGCTATGTGTCATCTAGGTATTGTGATGCTGATTGGGCTGGAAGTGCTGATGATAAGAAAAACACATCGGAAGGTTGCTTCTTTTTGGGGAACAATCTTATATCATGGTTTAACAAGAAGCAAAATTGTGTCTCTTTGTCTACTGCTGAAGCTGAGTATATAGTAGCTGGAAGTAGTTGTTCTCAATTGGTGTGGATGAAACAAATGCTAACTAAATATAATGTCACACAAGATGTCATTACATTGTATTATGACAATTTAAGTGCTATAAACATCTCCAAAAATCCTATTCAACACAGCAGGACCAAGCATATTGATATTCACCATCACTTTATAAAGGAGCTTGTTGAAGACAAGATCATTGCCTTAGAACATGTTGCTACAGAGAAGCAGCTAGCTGACATCTTCACTAAGGCATTGGATGCTAGTCAATTTGAAATTTTCAGATGCAAATTAGGGATGTGCATTTATGACGATTTGTAGCAATTATTGCTGAGTGGAAATATCATTCAAGAGGTTCTGTATTTTCCAAAAATAAGGGTGATCATTGTTGTTAGGTTAGGAAGGTTCATATTTGTTGTTGGTACAAAGGTGAAGTTTGACTATGGTAGCTACATTTTTTAGCAGATTGTGAAGCATGCTACTACCAATTCTGTCAAATTTCCCATTGCATTTCCTTCACTGATTTGTAGGATTATTCTAAGCCAGCATCCTGGTATTCTCTCTAGTAATGATGTGGTTTGCAAAAGGGATTTTGTGTTGTCTCTCCATTATAAATTGTTTGCAGGAAGGTAATGATGTTGAGGTTGAAGGTAATGATGTTGAGGTTGCTGATGCAGATGAAGAGGAAGCTGGGAGGATTCTACCTCTGATGAGAGGACTAGTGATATTGAGGGTCATGATTCTGGGTCTACTACTGGTGATGAAGGTGACAGCTCTGGTTTTTCTTTTAGCATTTAATGTGCTTTGGCTTGTAATTTTTTGTGGTTTCATTCTGCACTCTTGACACTGTTGGCTCTGTATGCTTATTCTATGATAATGGTTTTCTCTTAGTGTGATTTCTTTAATTATGGATAAAAAGGGGGAGAAGTAGTAGGAGGGATGTTGTGTTGTTGTTACTATTTCCGGGTTGAAGGGGAGTATTTTTTTATGGTGTTGTGGTATGGTTCTTTGGAACTTTAGTTTGAGGGGGAGCTTTATTTTTCTTTGTGACATGTTAGGCTTTTCTGTGTTTTTCTCCTGCTGCTATGCTCTCTGATGTGTTCTGGTAGCTCTTGCGATCAATTGGTTGTTTTAGCCAAAATTTACCAAAGGGAGAGTTTTTTAGTTCTGTGATTGGCAGCAATTTTGGTGAAACTTGGTGGTATCACAAGATGTCCTATATTATGTCTTGACATGTGATCTTAACATTATGTAGGTATTTTTTTTGTTGTTGCAGGGTTTAGTTCATGATGTCAAGTATGATGTCCTGACATATGTTTACTATACATTCAGTCAGAATGTTATGATTTGTCTGTTGCATTTTTCTGTAATCTTTTGTATGCCTTTGTTAAGTGATTGCTTGCGCAAATCAAGGCGTGACATTATTTGAAATTATTTGCGCAAATAAATTTTGTAATGATCCGTGGAGTTACGCCTTTTGTGGACTACAATTTGTGGCACCCTAAAATTTGCTCATCTTCTCTTGTGTTTTTGGCTTATGTTTCTTTGCATCTTCATATTTATGTTCGCATAGCATTTGTTCTTGGCAGGGGATCAAGGTATCATGGTTTGTTTCTCAAGCAAGTAGGTTATGTTTCTTCAAGTTCAAGCAAGGGGTTTTCTAGGGCTTTGTGGTGTTCAATAACCTATAAGTCCCTCATCATCAAGTTTGATTCAAGGCTACATCAATCCAACATCATATATGTTTTATCATGGCATATTGTGCAAGAAATCATCAAGGGATTCAAGTTTGGTGCAAGGTGTTTGACCTAATATGGCAATTTATGGGTGTTATGATCAAATGAGCATATCTCCTTCAGTTTTCAACATCTTTAGGTGGCTCTTTTTCTAATGAACTCTAACATCCCTAAAAAATCCCTAACAAATGGTTCTTTTTCATCTCCTTCAATTTATGGTTCTTTTTCAACATCCCTAACAAATCCTTTTTGCAAGGAAAGATCAAATTATGCTTGGAAGGTCATCAAACGTTTCAAGACATTATAGGTCATTGGGTTTTGGAAGGTTTTCTTAGTCAACTTCAAAAGGGCATAGCTTGGTCAATTTTTATCATTTGGAGCCCATTCTATTCTAGAGTAAACTTGAAGATATCCTCTACAACTTTGATTCAACATGGAAGAGCAAAAAACCCATGGAAGGTCTTGGTTTTCATCAAAACATTATAGGTCTCTTTTTGGTCCCTAAAAGACTTGAAATTTTTCTAAATGTTTTATGATTTTCACTTCTCTCATTGAGGCTACTTTGAAGGATCATGTCTCATAACTCAAGCTGCCAAATCAATACTTTCTTTTCACATTGCAAAGATTGCATCTCCTTCTATCCAATGCAAGAAGAATCATCTCAAAAAGCCTCCTACATTGTGAGCACCATGGTTGTAAAGTTTGAATTTCAAAGCTGAGATTTCTCTCCAAGTCAGAATTAGAATTGTTTGAATTGGCCTGTAATCACCAAATTAAGGCACGATTTCAAGCTAAACATGTTTAAACAACTTCCCTGGGTTGATTAGAGCCTTGAAACACAAGGTTTGAGTGTGTTTTGACAGATTTCAAGTCACACTTTGGGCATGTTGCATGTGTGCACGATTTCCACCCATTTCACCTTATTCACCCCTCATTTTGATTCAGATAGCTTCCCCTATAAATAGGGAGTGATTCCCATTCATTTTGGTAAGCTTTTGATAACCAAAACCACTCTGCCAAGATCCCATTTGAACGCTTAAGCTTGAACTTCGAATTTCCATTTCCACAACTTAAACACTCAAGTTCTCCACTCAGTTAGCTTCACCAATATTCAGTGAAGCTAACCAGATCAAGAGCTTGAAAAGTTGTGGCCTAAATCAAGCTAGGGAACTCTATTTTCAGAGCTTCAAGGTTGAGCTTCAACAGGTATAATTCTCAACTATTTTGACTCAAATTTGTTGCTAAGATGTAGTCCTTGGTATGCTGATGCTGTCTAGATAGTTTAATTTCATCTGTAGTAGAGTTTTGTTGGTGAATTTTCAAAATCATATTTGAATCTTGTTTTGTTTTTTTCAAATTACTTAAGCTATGGTTTAAAGAAATTTGGCTCGATGATATGGTTGAGATCGTCTGAGAAAGACGAATCAAATGATACCACTATGAGCTCCAATGGATATGGTTTAAGGGATGCATGAAATTTGACCTCCCTCTACAAATTTCAGAGAGCTGGAGGTTGAAGATGATGATCCAACCGTCCACTTTGCCACGCGTTTTAATCTTGTGGTGTTTGACTTTGTTTGGATCCGCGTGCATGCGCTGACTAGTGTCCATCGTGGATGCATGAATTTTGATCATTGGATCAGCCACGCCATTTAATGAAATGAGATCCAACACATCTTGTTTTTTCTGTTTTAATTTCTTTTTCTAAATTGTTTTTAAATTTATTTTATTTTCATAAATTCATATTAAATTCATTTTTAATCAGAAAAATACCAAACTTTTTTCTAAAATTCTATTTTGTTTTTCTCTTTCTATTTCTTATTTTTATGCATTTTTATTTTGCATTTTGGTATTTTTCATGATTTTTATTTATTTTGCATGATTTTAATTGGTTTAAAAATACTTCTGAGCCATTTAAAATTATGAATGTATTTTCATATGATTCTATGATGGTTTTGAACCTATGGTGATTTTATTGGACTTTTGTTTTCTGTTTAGCTATATTTCATGTATTTTTGATTTATTTGCATGATTTTAATTAGTTTAAAATTACTTTTGAGCATTTAAAAATGTTGAGGAAATTTTCACATGATCCTATGATGGTCCTAGACCTATGGTGATGCCTTTGAGTCTTCACTCATGCCTTGATCTCTTCTTTTCCCTTTTTTTATAGGGTTTTTATTTCTTTTTATCTTGATTTAATTTTGATTTTTATTACCAATAGGCGAATAAATGATTTTTGATCTATGTTGGGGTGATGTTTTGACTTTGCCTCAAGTCATGTGGATCTTTGATATTCACTTGGTTTGGTGTTTCATTTGTGGATGTATATGATGGTAGATTCACTTTGAAGTTTGACTTTGTTCAAACTTAAGTGGTCTCTCTTATGGATCCATGATTGGATGTCCATTTGTTAATCATTTTGTGGCTGACCTACCTTGCCTCCTAGGTTATCTTATCTCATTGTTTTCTTTGCCTTACCTTTGTGTTTGGTTTTCACACCTTGAGTGTGGCTTGGACATATAATGCACCTTTGATATGACTTGAGGTGTATTGTCTACATTGCATGGGTTTGATATGATTGTGATTGAGACCTTGGTCTTGATTGTTTGATCTCTTGTTTGCATATGCATTTTGTCCCTTGTGCACCTTTCTTCTTATTCATCTACTCTCCCTTTTGAGACTTCTTTTAGTTGTGTTTTCATCTGTGATTGAACTGGTTATTGCTTACTTGTGTTTTCTCACATGATCCCTTAGGATTCCTAGTCCCTCTGTTTAAGATGGGAAAATGAGAGACACTAGGCTTTCAATCATTTGCATGATAACAATTAGGATACTCCCTTTCATCTCAACCTTAGGACCATTTTGTATGATAACATTAGGTAGACTTCTCTTTCATGCTGACCTTAGGACCATTTTGTATGATAACATTAAGGTTTTCAGTCCCTTTAGTGTTCTTGTGTCTTCTCTTCTCATCTCAAACTTCTCTAATACACTTAATAAAGAATGACAAATATTTTACGCTACGAGCCTTAAGTACATGAGAAATGATAAGTGGGAGGTTTCTCCTCACTTGTCTTGAGTGTTTAGTGTATGCCCTTTGGGCGATATGTGACACATTCTCTCATGTGTCATAGTTTTTAGTGCAACGTAAGTCTCAAACTAATTCAATCCACTTCACTAAAACCAACAAACCAAATCAAACCTTTTTATCCTTCGGGATTGTTTTTCAACTTTATTTTCAGAAAAGAGTACGTTACTTTTTCGTTCTACCGCAAATAGACATCGTCCCTAACTGCTGGAATGGGAACTTAACGTCGCTTATAAAAAAACACTTAACCAACCTGTGGTTTCGTAGTTACCCGAACTACGTTTGCTCTGATTTCTCATACCAGATGAGGATACGTAGGCACAAGATGGCGATGTCTTGGCGAGCAACCTTCCTCCCATCACCCGAAGTTTCCTGAACTACGTTGACTATGACTTTCCCATTGCACGAGGGAATACGTAGGCATAGGGTGACAATGTCCTATCGAGTATTTTCTTTTCTTTTTTCTGGTTTAGCAGTAGTTTTTTTTAGATAACTTACCCCTTTTATAGACAATAAGCGTGGATCCCGTTGAGTATAACGGAGTGAGGGGTGCCCATACCTTCCCCTTGCTTAACTAACTCTCAAACCCAAGATTTGGTTACGATGACCTTGTATTCTCCCATTCTTTTAGATTTTCTTCGTTCATTTCCTTTACCTCTCTTTGAGATAAATAAAGTTCGGTGGCGACTCTTCTGTTTGTTTCCACCGGCCTTTTTCGCAGTTGCGATAGCTGGCGACTCTGCTGGGGACCTGGTTCCCTATGCGAGTCAATCCTAGCACTTGTCTGTTGTATTCTTGGGGTGTATATTTGTGTATATTCATGTATTTTAATGTTGTATCATAGCATTTATTTTCAGCATTTTATTTTTGAGAGATAAGCCCAATACCCAGGCTTGAGTATACACCTAGAGTACTATGGAGAGTAGTGCGGGCTTGCATGTTTGGCATGCACGACCCCTCATGAAATTCGTGTTCAGACGAGGTTTTCTTTGAAGACATCCCATCCTATGCATCTTGGACAGTTGAAGGAGTGTTGAACTTGGAAACTAACGACTCTGGAGACCTTTCATTGGGAAGTCAATTGAGACCTCCTTGATTGACCATGATGCCAAACCATAAATGGTGAACGTATCATCGTTTCTCAACCTGAGAGTCCATGATACTAATGACCTGCATAGGATGCCATACCTTTTCAGAGACTAGGTCCTACCTGTGATTGGGGAGGGTTTTGCAGGAAACTTTAACTTTCAACCAACCTGATTTTCTGTCAAGGTATACTGTTGATCTTGAGTGTTCTGGTATTCTGGATTTCTTATCAGAGCGAAGCTCTGATTCGGCTCAGTCAAAAACAAATAGTTTTTGGATACCTTGATCCTCTGTTTGCATTTTCATAATCATTTTGCATTAGCATGTATGTGTGTTCTCAAGTTCTTATTTTCCTTTTGATTCTAGTGATCTGGTTGGTTGCTGAGATGGAGGTTGAATTGAAGAAGACTATCATTTACAAGTTCCCGCTACCTGAGTTAAGGCCTTTATTTGGTCTTATTTCTATGGCTAGTGTCATGGAAGATTTCAAAAGGGATTATGGGAAGATTCTGAGTTTCGTCCATAAAGTTACAAGTTATGAACAATGAGCTATTCATACCTTGCTATAGTTTTATGACCCTCAGTTGCGATGGTTCATATTTCCTGACTATGTTCTAGTTCCTACTTTGGAAGAGTTTTTTTTTCTAATGGGAATTCTAGTCATAGAGGAGATGCCTTTGTTTCATTCTAGGGAGGAACCTGATCTAGAAAAGTTGGCTCGTGCTCTTTATTTGAGAAAGTCTAATTTGGAAGGTAATATGGTCTGCAGGAGTGGAGCTTATGGTTTTCCTTCACTTTGTTTGGTGGGTAAGGCTCAGTATTTTGCTAAGGAAGGTTGTTGGGTAGTCTTCAATGCTATTCTGGAATTGTGCGTATATGGTATTGTTTTATTTCCTAATATACCAGACTTTGTTGATATGGACGCTTTTCACATATTTGCTTCCAAGAACCCTGTACCTACTCTCCTAGGAGATTTGTATCACTCAGTGCATTACAAAAGTGAAAAGAGGAGAGGGAAGAATGTTTCTTGCTGTGCATCACTATTCCAAAAATGGTTTATGGATCATCTTCCCCGTATTGGAGCTTTTGTTGATACAAAAGATACATCCGAGTGGTCAGAAAGTCTTATGGGCTTGACATCTAAGGATATTATCTGGTTCAATCGGGATCTGCTTAGTGTAGAGATTATCTTTAGTTGTGGAAGTTTTCCTAATGTACCTCTGATAGGAAGAAAAGGTGGGATTGACTATAACCCTTTTCTTGCTATGAGGCAGTTTGGTTATGCCTTGAGGGGACCCCCGAAGGAGTAGGAAGTGCATGAATTTCTATACTTCGCATGCATGACTGGTTTTGATACTCTTACTAAGATAAAGGAATCTTGGAGAAGAGTTCATAGAAGAGGGAAACTTTCTTTGGGTAAAGGTGATTGTAAAGCCTATGACCCTTATCTGGATTGGATCCAGAAGAGAGTAGAGAAAGTGTTGTTGCCTTTTTCCTGTTAAAAAACCCTTATACCCTTTGATCATTGAGGAGCCTACGACAGTTGACATCCTGAGATATAACAAGCTTTGGGCAGAAAGGGAAGAATTGCGCAAAGAGAATGAAGAGTTGAAATAGGAGATAAGCCAGCTGAAGTGTGACAAAGGAGAAGTTATTTATTTGACTAAGAAGAAATCAGAGTCTTTAATCAACTTGGAGAAAGAGTTATCTGAGCACATCAGGATGTGAGAATGGTCAAGACCTAAAAAGTACTTGCAGCATTTTGAAGCATAATAAGGAGGATTTAGATAGGGCTTATTTTGAGATCTCCAAATTCACATCAATGGAATGGTACTTTGACTGCCAACAAGAGAAGAGAAGACTAGCTTCGCATTCAGGTCGATCGATTGAAGGCACAACTCAAAGTCAAGGAGAAAGAGATAGGATTGGAGTCTTCACGCAGATACAGGGTAGAGCAAAAACTATGTGATACCTTATCAACTTTGGAGGAACTAAAGATTTAAGCAGAAGTGAAGAAGACTAGGTTGGAAGATGCTTTTGGTGAAGATGCTTGGGAGGATCTTTGTCTTTATCTCAAAGAGGTGCTATCCAGAAGGAGCGTCCTTATTAGAGAACTAGTTGCCAAACCAGACCACCCAGATACAAAGGCAATGCTTATGGAGGCCTTGGCCTGGAGCAAGGAGCATGGCTGTTAGGGTTTAATTGATATAATATTGCTTTTGTATCATGACCATCACCAGACTTGTTGGATGAGATCAGTGCTTTTGCATTTGGATCCTTCTCATTTTAGCTTTGTATGGTCTCGAATCTATCTGATTTATGAGATTTTTTCGTGCGTTCTTTTCCATCTCAGCTATTCCTCATTTTCTTGGAAACTAGTATTAAAAGGGGAAATTTTCTTGTAAACACATGTACATGTTTGCATTTCTTTCATCCAACATCTTCATTTGCATAGCAGGTGTATTCGTTGCTTCGTGGTTCTTGTTCTTATTTATGCTCGATTTTCAACAGTTATAGGATTGAAGAACCCAGTTATCGTAGGTACTCAACAAGGGGGAATCAAAAGAGGATCATGGATCAAGTGCAAGCTGAGTTACAGGAGGTCAGAGCTCATATGGCCCAGTTCATGGAGCTAATGCAAAATGTCGTCAATGGACAAAAACAGTTGAAAACTATGGTCTAGCCATTGATAACACAGGTTGATGAAGAAGGGGTTGTGCATGGAGCGTCTGGTGTTATACCTCCATCTGCAGGTGGCTCTGTTCCGATGATTGCTCCTACTGTTTTTATTCCTCTGGGCAGAGGTGTTGCAAATGAAAATGGTAATGTTGTGGGAGGAAATATGTGTGCTACACATGGAACTATGAGGCCTTAGTGGAAAGATAACTAAGATGACGTCTTCTCAGTGAAGGATACAAAGTGCGGGCTGCCATCTGATACAGACAAGATGTTCAAATTAATTGAAGAGAAAATGAAGTCCTTTGAAGTGCAGAACTCCTTGGGTCTAGATATGTCTGATCTTGGCTTGGTTCCAGGGGTTAAAGTCCCCCTCAAATTTAAAGTACTTGACTTTGATAAGTACAAGGGGACAACTTGTCCTAAAGTACATATTCGGGCATACTACAGAAAAATGTCTGCTTATTCTGAGGATGAGAAGCTTTTGATGCACTTCTTCCAAAATAGTTTGGTTGGAGCATCGCTGGAGTGGTATATGGGATTAGAAAGGGCTCACATTCGCAGCTGGAAGGAGCTGGAGGAGGCTTTTGTTCACCATTACCAATATAATAGTGACATGGCGCCAAACAGGATGCAATTGCAAAGTTTATCACAGAAGAGCAGTGAGAGTTTCAAGGAATACGCTCAGAGGTGGCATGATCTGGCTGCGAGAGTTTAGCCTCCCATGGTAGAGAGAGAATTAATTGATATGTTCATGGCTTCGTTACTAGATGTGTACTTTGAAAAGTTCATAGGGTGCATGACTGTTGGGTTTTCTGATCTAGTGATGGCTGGAGAGCGCGTAGAGAGCGGAATCAAGTTCGGAAAAATTTCAAATGTCGGTGGGCCTTCCACAAGAGGAGCGAAGAAGGTATATTCTGCCAATCACAAACAAAGAGAAGGGGATACAAATGTTGTTTCACACAGAGATAGGGGTAGAGCACAACATCAAGTTGCTACTGTGGGTATTCCAGTCGCACCTCAGCACCGAGTTAACACTTCGCGTCCTTACGTGGCAAGACAACGAATGGCTGACAGACAGTTTGAAACTCCACCCATGCCATATTCTCAATTACTACAACATTTGTTACAACTGCAGTTGGTTCAGAAAACGAATTTGACGCCCCTCACAGGCCTGCCACCCTTGGGATATAATGCAAATGCCAAGTGTGATTTCTATTCTAGTGCTTCGGGTCATAACATTGATAACCGCAATGCTTTTAAGCATAAAGTACATGATTTTCTTGATTCCAAGGCCATTAATTTTACCAATGACGATCCAAATATAAATCAGAACCCTATGCCAAACCACGGGGCGGCAAGAGCTAATGCTATCATTGAAGGAGAAAAGCTAAACTTGATAACGGGCATAGAGAAGTTGAAAACTCCACTGAGTTTTGTGAAGGTCAAATTTTTGAAAGGAGAAGTGTTTTCAGGATGTTCTGATAGTTATTCAGCGTGTGAGGAAAGGACCGAGGGTTGTGTTTTGTTAAAGAAGGGGATTCAGAAGATGATTGATGAGGGTTATTTACAGTTTGATAGGGTGATCGAGAATAATGAAGTGAATATCGAAAAAGATGAAGTTGCTACTATATCTATCCCATTCTGGACAATTAATATTTCAGCGCCTGCACGACCAGCACCGGTGATTATTACTACTCCTGGACCTGTACCTTATGAAAGCATTAAACCCACTCCATGGAATTATGGGGCCGAAGTATTTTGTAACGGTCAGAAGTAAGAATTGGTGAGTTCTTCTTATGAAGGTTCTTCTGTGGAGAACATAGTGGGTACTGGTGGCATCACAAGAAGCAACATGGTCTTTTCCTCGCCACAGAATGTTGCTAATAAAGGAAAGAGGAAGGTTGTGGTAGAGGACGAAGTTCAACAGAAAGGGCAGAAAGACTCTTTGGCCAAGGATACTAAAGAATTTATGAGGCTTATTCATAAAAGTGACTACAAGATCGTAGATCACTCGCAGCAAACGCCTTCTAAAATCTCCATTCTATCATTGTTGTTATGCTCAGAGGCGCACAGAAGTGTTCTGTTGAAAATCTTGAATACAACATTCGTACCACAAGAGATTTCTGTTAATCAATTAGAGGGAGTGGTAGCCCAGGTAAATGCTGGTAATGGGTTGGGCTTTACTGATTTGGACTTGACTCCTGCCAAGAGAAACCATAACCATGCTCTACACATATCCATAGAGTTGTTCTATCCCATGTGCTAGTTGATACGGGATCCTCGCTTAATGTGTTGTCGAAGAAAGCACTAATGAAGTTAGATACTCAAGGCCTAATTTGCACGCCAAGTGATTTGGTAGTGAGGGCGTTTGATGGAACTAGGAGGTCGGTATTTGTCGAGATCACGTTACCAATTCAGGTGGGACCAGAGGTTTTTGATGTAGTATTTTACATCATGGACATCCAGCCGGCCTACAGTTGTTTTCTCGGTCGACCTTGGATACATGTTGTTGGGGCAGTCACCTCGACCTTGCATCAGAAGTTGAAGTATATAGTGGAAGGGAAAGTTGTTACAGTCTGTAGAGAAGAGGATATTATGATTAGCCATCTGTCGTCATTCAAGTATGTGGAGGTAGATGGAAAGATTCATGAGACGTTGTGTCAGGTTTTTGAAACAGTATAGATTTAGAAAAGGCCTCCTGTAGAAGACAAAAGTCCATAAATTTCAATATCCTCATTTAAGGAGGCCCGTGCTATTGTAGAATCCAGTTCTTCGTAGAAGTGGGGCTAGGTCTCAATGTTCCTAACAAGCAAGAAAAGTTTGGTTTAGGTTACAAGCCATCTAGTTCTGCTCAAAGTTGTCGCATCGCTGCGAAGAGGGGCCAGAAAGGACAGAAGAATCGCCATCGTTCGTTATTTATCCCAAAAGAGGGAAAGGAAACGATCAGAGAAAACCTACGTAAAAGGGAGAAGACAGGTCATCGCAACCAAGTCTTGGGTTCGGGAGTCGTTTACGCGAGGGGAAGGTATGAGCATCCCTCACGTCCGTCGTACTCAACGGGATCCATGCTTGTTAGCTATCTAAAAGGGTGTTAATCTATCTAAGCTACAGGCCACAGGGACAAAAGAAAAGAAAAGAGACTCGATAGAGAATCGCCACTCTATGCCAACATACTCCCTCGTGCAATGGGAAAGTCAGAGTCAACGTAGTTCAGAAAACTATGGGTGAAATGTGGGGAAGGCTGCTCGCCAAGACATCACCGTCTAGTGCCTACGTATCCTCGTCTGGTACGAGAAATCAGAAAAAACATAGTTCAGGCTAACACAACCTCAGGTTGGTTCAAATGTTTTATCCGATTTGGGTTAAAACTTAGTTCTAGCAATTAGGTGCATTGTTGCTCGACCATTAGAGACTTAGGCCTTACCTATTTGCGGTAGAACCAAGAGTTAACAAAACTCTCTTTATGAAAATGGTTTCCATTAATCCCGAAGGATGAAAAAGTTTGACGTTTGTTTTTTGAGTCTTTTAAGAAGAAGAAGTGAATTGAATTTTGTTCGTAATTCATGTTGCACTAAAGACTATGACTTAGGAGCGAATGCGTCGCATATCGTCCAAAGGACATACGCTAAACACTCTAGACAATTGAGAGGAGGCCCCCCATTCATCATTTCCCAAATGCTTAAGGCTCATAGAGTACAACATTCATTATCCTCTATTAGATGACTTGAAGAAGTTTTGAGATAAGAAAAGAAGGCACACTCTAAAAGGGAGACTAAACTTAACCTAATGTTATCATGCAATGTGCTCCTATGATTGAGATTAAGAGGGAAAAGACTACCCTAATGTTATCATGCTTGGATTTAAACCTAATGTCTATCATAATCCATCTTGAACAATAAAGATTAGAAGTCCTAAGGGAACATGGCAAAGGAAGACAAAAGAAGAAGAAAACACAAGTGAAAGTAGAAAAGGATACAAACATGCAATGCAACACAAAGAAGAAAAGGGAGGAAAAATGTGTGGGGTAACAACCACCACAAGAACATCTTAACCTCTTCAAGCAAACAAGAATATGCAAAACAAAGAAGGAAAGCAAACCAAAGAACTTAAACAAGTTCAAGCCAAAAGTGAGATGAAATGGGAGAAATAGATTTCCTACAACCATTTGCACATCAATCACTAAACCAAGAGGCAATGCAAGAAAGCAAAAAGAGGAGACATGATCAAGATGAAGATGGGAGAATAAGCTTGGGCAGCAAGCAACATCAAATGAAATCTCAACCAAAAACGTCACCATGATCATGCAAGAAAGAAACCAAAAGAAAAGTTCTCAAAGTGGCCTCTCATCTAATTCAAACTCAAAGTGCAAATCAAAGGCACCACATCAACTTGGATGAGTCCCCAAGGTCCTAAGACAGAATTGAGAACAAGAGAAGAGAATAGGCAAATAGAAGAAGGAATCAAAGCAAGGCAAGTTGTAAAATAAGGCATGGTAAAGAACCTAAGTTCTAAACACTTTCAACATTCATCATCAAATGGAAAGCCTTAAACAAATGCAACTTACAATAAGAACCAACCAACTTTATGACCTAAATATTTGCAACCAGCAACTTCAACATGTTAGAAATGTGAATCAAGAGGAGTTGGAAGCATATGGGATCCACAAGGGTCATCTCCCACCCAAACTACGTCAACTAGTATGTGTGAACCATTCCTAGGGTGACTTGACTTGCAAGGTACACCAAAAAGAGGAAAATGATTCAAATAAATCCAAATAAAATGCACAAAGATCTCAAAGATGTTGGCAGCCAGAGGCCAAAGCAACACAACCAAAGTCCAATCAAAGCATCACCAAAGAAATTGATTCACTAAGGGTGCTCCACTTTGAAGGAGGGTTATCGAGGGTCAAACAAATGGAAACAAAAGTCAACCAAAAATAGGTCAAACTTTGACCAAAACCAGCCCCAAAGGCATCTTAACTCATCATCTAAGTGAGGAGAAAGCCTTGCTCATTGGTGATTAAAATGGTCCAAGAAAATCACACAAGAACAAAGAAGAACAAATGAAAAACACCTTAAAACCCTTCCAATCATTAAATGGAAAATAAAATTTAAAAAATATGAAAAATTAAATAACACATTAAAGTGTCAGAAAATATTTTTGTCTGAATTTTATCATGATTGGAAGCATTTTTAATTAATGAAAATCAAAACAGAAAATAAATGAAAATAAAATAAAACAAATAAAAGGCAACGATGCAAATAGCAAGGATCTGCGTTCAAATCCAATGGGCTTCCAAAATAGGGGGTGCATATAGCAACTAAAGCCCAGATCCACTCAAAATGGAATGCGGTGTTTCACTAATTGACGTGGAAGTCAATTTCCACGAGTGTATGGTCAAACAAATCTGAGCCACACATCCAAGCTCGTCAAATGTTCAAACCTTGCCAACTCAGATTGACCTGAGCAAAGACCAGACGCCAGAGCCCTAGCTCCGGTTGTCTTCTTTGGCGAGGTGGCCGGAGTTCAGGTCCGAAAACCTCACCAAATCATGCCAAAATTTACACCAAATTGAAACCCTACTCACGTACATTCCAAATCCATGGTTCATTTGTTTTAAACAAGCTTAGATCAAGAGATTCGAACAGATGAAATTTGGAATGTACATCTGCAAACTTCATCAAACATCACAATCAAGTACTTAAACATTGCCTACACGAGGTAGGGCTTCAGATGCAACCAACAATGACCTAAATCAGTGCCTAACATGAGGGAAAAGTTGAAATGAAGATTACCTAACGGAGACACTCCGTTGGTGCTTCAATTGAGTGTTAGCTCACTCTAAAATGTGCAGATCAACTCCAATTAGCTTGAGGAAGATGATACTTACTTCAATTTCCCTTGAATTGCTCTAGATATGGATTCACGATTTTGAAATTTCTCTCAAGTTTCCAGAACTGAATTTGCTCTTCCCTCCATGAAATTGCACTTTTGAGCTCTCAATCTTCATTTAGAGCTTTTATATGTTGGATATGTGAATGAACTGGAGGCCCATGGAGCCTCATTCGGTTGAAATTTGAAAACGCCAAAATTGGAAATGCTTCCCATGCACACGTGAATATGGCTTGCTACACACATGGAATTGGCTTGAACTTGCAGCTGACAACTTGAATTTCACATTGGGATTGGAGTAGGCTTTGTTTGTGGTCCAATTATGAAGTTTGGATGACAAAATTCTTTGTGAAGGAAGCTTGATTTGCTCGTGTTTTGGACCTCATGACCCAAAGTAATTTTGTGCATTTTTTCTTGTTGGAGTATTGTGGACACAATTGGATCAAAATATGGCATGGAAAAGACCTATAACCACATCAATTGAGATCATGATTTAAAGTTACATTATCACTTGAATTTCTCCACCAATGTTCATAACCATGCATAATTCATGCCAATCTTGAGTTTCATGATGTAACTAAATTCATTTGGAACAACTTTCATGTTGGTTTAAGTTCCATTTGAGGTACTTAAGTGCAT
The DNA here is from genome assembly GCA_963859935.3 of Lathyrus sativus. Classification (NCBI taxonomy): domain Eukaryota; kingdom Viridiplantae; phylum Streptophyta; class Magnoliopsida; order Fabales; family Fabaceae; genus Lathyrus; species Lathyrus sativus. Next base: position 464,268,967 of record OZ012741.1, on the reverse strand, counting down.
GAGAATGACCCATAATGAGAATGACCTATAATCAAAGTTTCCCAATATACCCTTGCCTTGCAAGCTTCATAACTTGAGTTCCACAAATGATATGAAGGACTTCTAGGACTTTTTGGAAAGCTAAGATCATGAGGAAGAACTTTTATGTTCATCAAAAGTTGAGAAGAAACATTGTTCTATGTCAAAAGTTCCTTGGAAGTGAGTTGACTTTTGTTGACTGAAAAATATGTTAATCTGAGACCCATAATTTGATGGCATCATAACTTGGGTTCCACAAACCCAACGGTTGAGTTCTAGTACTCAAAAGAAAGCTCAGAACATGCCCTACAAGTCTCATCTTTGTAAGAAAATGAGATTGAACTTGTATCTTGAGGTAAATGGTCCTTGAAATTAGGCACTAAAGAAGAGGATTTTACACTGAAACCCTAATTTAGTAACTTCTTAGACTCTTGATTCTCCTTGATTTGAAATTGATATGACATTATAGATGTCTCAACATGACTTCCCATGACTCCAATGACTTGGAACCAAGTCTCCAACTCATTCAAGCTCATAGTTGACTTTGAGATAAGCAGATGAAACCCTAGGTGCAAAACCCTTGACTGCAACCTCTTGCAAGTGAAATGAATACATAGATAAGCTCCATAATGACTTCAAAAGCACTCAATGAGCTTATCAAACACCTCTTATCCATAAACATGGCCTTGTGAACCCCTGATAATCCTCAAATGCCCTCCAAGATATGAGCTAACCAACACTTGTCAATCTTCTCCCTCAGAGAACTTTGACCACTTCTTGATGATTGTAAGCCTCTGATAACTTGAACAAACACTCTTGGTTGAGCTTGATACCCTTGATAACCTTATCTTGAACGGCACACCTCCCTTGATCCCCTGCAAAAGACAATGCTATGCAGATGCAAATGCTAAAGAATGCAATGAACCATAAGCCAAGTAAAGAAAAAGGTTGGGCAAATTTTAGGGTACAACAGCTGCCCCTATTCAAGCGACTTGGACCTGAATTGGTGAAAAGCGAACAGTCTTCCAACAATCAAGGTAAAAGACGGTTGAATACCAAAAAACCCAAAAATTTTCCAACTGCAGAAATAGAACTGCAAACTGTTACTAGGAACAAAAAATCTCCGGAAATAACTGAATCTGATAGTTGCAACGATAATAAACTAATAGATTACCAATCAGAAAACCTCGACACGCAGTCGGAAGAACATATGCCAACGCGTAGGCAACGACACTAAGTCAGAAAAGATAAACTGATATCACCATCATGCATCTATTGAAACAATAGGCACCGAATCCGAAGGCCGACTCAACACGCAGTTGATAAACTTCTGCTAACCAGCAGGCATTCACTAAATAAAAGCGAGCATCAAACTCGGAGGCCGGATCAACACGCAGTTGATAAACTTCTGCTAACCAGCAGGCATTCGCTACATCGAACCCGAGGGCCGGATCAAAACGCAGTTGATAAACTTCTGCTAACCAGCAGGCATACGCTAAATAAAAGCGAGCATCGAACCCGAGGGTCGGATTAATACGCAATTAATAAACTTTTGCTAACCAACAGGCATTCGCTAAATAAAAGCGAGCATCACACCCGAAGGCTGGATCAACACGCAGTTGATAAACTTCCGCTAACCAGCAAGCATTCGCTAAATAAAAGCGAGCATCGCACCTGAAGGCCGGATCAACATGTAGTTGATAAACTTCCAACGACAATTCACAAGAGAACTCCGCTGGGGGAAGAGAAACTTAAACAAGCAACTCTGGTGGTGACTTCACTGGGGAAGGAATAGAAACATAACCAAGCAACTCTCTTGGGAAACACCTGATAAGTTGAAACACATCCTTCAAAGATTTTTCCATGGTCTGGATACCATACGGGCTAAAGAAATCATCCATTTGTTGGAAATACACCTGAAAAATAAGAGGTAACAACCTGGCTTATGTTTCAAATGCATATGTTTGAATATGGCGTAATGCCCCATACGAAATGGGAATGCTACACGTTTCTGAGAATGATATGCATAATGCAAATGCACCGGAACCGAATCAGCAAAATAAATGCTAAAGGGACAAAGCCAACTCCACCGGGGATGGAACATGCCAATTACGATTAGACTTATACTAGGGAAAAGAAGCCCTGGATGGCCTTCTGAAAAAGAACTTCCATGGATAATATTGCTTTGAAGAGAAAAAAAATTCACCCTGTTGGGGATCAACTCAACTCTGCTGAGGAAAACGCCCTGAATGGCATACCATAATACACCTCTTTTGGGGCTCGCCTGACTCGGCTGGGGAGAACAAATTCATTCTACTGGGGAGCTAGCACCACATGCTAAACAATAACTCTACTCTGCCAGAGATCAAATCAAGTCCTGCTGAGAGGAAATGCCCTGAACGGCCTCCCAAGATACAACTCTGTTGGGTAATAGACGACCTGCCCGGGGAATGACAACCAGATGCTGGAGATAGGTCTGACTTGCTAGGGAAATCAAAGACTCTGTCAGGGATAGCAATTAACCACTTAGATTTCCTTTTCTTTACTGGGAAAAACAGCCATGAACGGCCTCCTAGAACATCGAAATCCTTCTAGGGTACAAAGTACACTTCTGGGAACAACCCATCTTTGCTGAAGATCAAGAATCCGACCTACTGTGGATTACTCAGCTGGGGATAACTAAATAAGATTTACTGGGAAACGGTCCCAAACTCTCTCCGCTGAGGATAGAGAATAACAATTTCTAGGGAGTAACTTCACTCTGCGGGGAAGAATAACTTTCTCTGCTGACTCCGCTGGGGATTAGCCAATGAGAGGAAACCTCTTCGATCTCTGCTTGGGGAATGACTTACCACTTCAAACCCTGAGGGGATACCAGATCATATGCCTGGATTCTATGGGGAATTAAAATCCTGAACTTGCTCCGTGTCGCTACTGTGAAAATCGGCGCCGGCTAAACAGAAGAGTCGCCACCGTGCGTTATTTATCCCAAAGGAGGGAAAGGAAACGCTCGAAGTAAACCTACCGCAAATACGGGAAAGGAATGGTCATTGCAACCAAATCCTGGATTCAGGAGTCGGTTACGCAAGGGGAAGGTATTAGCACCCCTCACGTCCGTCGTACTCGACGGGATCCACGCTTGTTGGTTTATCTACAGGATGCAAAAACAATCTATCTACGGCTGCTAAGGCTAAACAGAAAGAAACTGACTCGATAGAGCATCGCACTCTATGCCTACGTATTCTCAAGAGGGGAAGTCAGAGTCATCGTAGTTCGGGAAACTACAGGGAGTTGGCTCGCCAAGACTTCGTGTCTTGTGCCTACGTACTTCCACACAGCGTGAAAGATCAGAGCTTACGTAGTTCAGGCTAACTACGGCTAGACAGGGTGTTCTCGATCACACAGGGGTGAGAGATTAAGTTGGTTTGAAAGGTACGGGAACCTACAGGAACTAAAACTACGGTCTAGTCTCAAATACGCAAGGGCAAGAGAAAGGGAAACACCAGTCATTAGCGGGAAAGTCTTGATCACACGGCAGCGAGAGAACAAAGAGGTTAGTTGTTAGTGTGCTTGCCAGGATATCGCATCCTATGCCTACATATTCTCATTCGGTATGAGAAATTAGAGCAGCTGTAGTTCAGCCTACTACAACGAACAGGGGAAAAAGGAAAAAGGGAGCACGCTAGGATATCGCATCCTATGCCTACATATTCTCGTCTGGCACGAGAGATCAGAGCAAACGTGGTTCGACGGGAAAACGAGTCTCGATTGCACGGCGGCAAGAGAAGGGGTCTCGATCGCCTAAACGCGAGAGAAAAGGGGTTTCGATCGCATGGGGGCGAGAACAAAGAGGAAGCAGGCCTACGCCTAAACGGGAAGGAACCCGGGACACACACGGAAGAACCTAAGAAGAAACTCCTCAACTGCCATTTCCTACGTATCTAACGATGCAGCTCACAACACTCAACGGTTGCCTGAAGACTCGAATAAGATGATGATGATGAACGAAGCGGCTCCGTTTGTCGCTTTCGCGAAAATAAGGTGCCGGCATAACAGAAGAGTCGCCACCTTTCGTTATTTATCCCTCGGAGCGGGAAAGGAAACGATCGGAAAAACCTAACGAAAAAGGGTAAGACAAGGTCGTCGCAACCATTGTCTGGGTTCGGGAGTCGGTTACGCAAGGGGAAGGTATTAGCACCCCTCACGTCCGTCGTACTCGACGGGATCCAAGCTTGTTGTGTTTACTGGACGAGTTGGTTTATCTATCTACCTATCAAGGCTGGCTTAAACAGAAAAGAAAATGACTCGGCAAAGCGTCGCGCTTTATGCCTACGTATTCCCATCAGAGAATGAGAAATCAGAGTCAACGTAGTTCTACTAACTACGGGTTACGGGGAAGGTGGCTCGCCAATACGTTAGTATTGTGCCTACGTACTCTCAACAGATATGAGAGATCAGAGCTTACGTAGTTCGGGACACTACGGATTATTTTCTGTCTTTTATGGAAGAAGTGTTTTTTATTGTGTTTGCAATTTCAATCGCACTAGAGACTATGACCTGAGAGTGAATACGTCGCATGTCACCCAAAGGGTACCATACTAAACATCCAGACTATGGAAAAGAAACTCTCCCACAATCCTTTCTCAGATAGCTTAAGGCTCGTAACGTACGAAAGAAATCATTCATGATTACTGTATCTTAAGCTGTTTTGAGATGAGAAGAGAACCGGCTCAACTAGGAGGGAGACTATCAAGTCCTACTGTTGTCATGCCAAGGATTCATCCTATGGTTGAGGTTTGAAACATGGAACTCCTAGAAGTTATCATGCATAGGTTTCAACCTAAAGTTCTATCATCACTTCCTTATCAAAGGAAATGAGAGTCCTAAGGGATCATGTCAATGATACACAGAAACAGATAAAGCATCAGCTTAAACAGTAAACAGTAATACGGTAAAATGCATGCAATGCAAGTGAGGGAGGAAATGTGTGTGGGGCATCAGCCTCCACAAGCTCATCTCAACCTCAAGCCAGAATGAATAACAGTAATCATACTGAAATAAAACATGCTGTCAAGCAAAATACAGTAAACTGCAATCATACAAAAGAAATAGCATGCTATCAAGCAAAACAAACCACATGGGCAAGGGAGCAGGGCTCTACCGAATACCCGCAAGCAAAGCCATACAGTAACAGTACAAGCAGAGGGAGTAACTCAACCTATAGTGCAATCATGCTCCTAGATTAAAGCTATTCTAGATATGGACTTATTCTAATGCATCAAGCAAGTCAAACAAATCACATCAATACAGAAAAGAAACAAAGAAGAAAGCAGATCAACTCCTCTCTCAACTCAAAGCTTCAGCTCTTCTGACAGCAACTCAGTCTTCAGACCTCCATCACTCTTGACAAATATCAATTTACTTCTCCAGGTTTCAACCCTTCAACATAATTTTCAACTTAATCTTTTTCTTCTTCAAGCTTCAGCTCCACCTTCAGGCTTCACTTTCACCACAAGTATCAACTTGGTTCCTTCAGAATTTCCAAGCTTCAAAGTTAGTATCAACTTATCCTTTGATCTTCAAGCCTCAGCTCTACACTCAATCTCAATTGAATCCTCTTCATCAGTATCAACTTAGTCTTCAAGCTCTCTTTGCTTTACCAGTCTCAACTTGGTCTTCTCTTCCTACAAGCTTCAGCTTCTCAGAATAGTCCTCAATCACTTGGAAGTGTCAACTTCATCCTTCAGTCTTTAAGTCTCAGCTCTTCATTCAATCTTTACTGGATCTTCATTGGGGTCTTCAAGTATCAACTTGCTCTCCTTGCTCTTCAAGCTTCTGCTGAAATGGCAATGCTCAGGGAATCATCCTCTTCTATGCTCTTCAATGAAGTCTTCATCTTCACACTCAAGCTCAACATCTCTCAAGATACTCAAAACAGGAGAAAGCACTTAACTGGATAAGCTAGGATGTTAAATTGCTTACTGACCACCAAAGGTGACCTATAAGGGTTTAACATCAAAGGAATGGTTCCCTCAAAGGTTCTACCTCCTAGGCACCATCACTTATCCCTCCAAAGGAGGGAGGTGAATACCATGGAAGGACCTTGGATCATAGGGAAGAATGGAGGTGAAAGGTACCATCCATGTTTAAGAAAGGAATCAACTAAGTCTAAGCTCTTCCTAATCCCTAACCCTAAAACAACAACAAAACAAACAAGACTTCAAGCTCTCAAGCCCCTTCTTCAATCTCCAAGTCTTCTACTATGCTCCTCCATGCTCCTCAAAGCAAGACCAAGCCCACCAAGCCAAGCAAAAACCCACAAAGCAAGGCAAAACAAAATACAAGCCCACAAGGGCAACACAAACAACAATCAACTACAAAAATCAATTAAAAATAGTATACTATCATATTAAAATCTAATATAATTTCTAGGGGATCCTATATACCTACCCTTAATACCCTATATGTCCCAATATCTAACTTGACCTAGAAACCCAAAATTCTAGTGTTATTGTGGACCTATGCTAAGGATTGACCTAAATATACACAACCTAAAGTCATCTAACCAAACCTAATCAAAAATTAGTCACAAAATTATGGAATAAATCCAGAGGGGAGCTAAAGTCCTAATCTAACTATCCTAAAAAGAATGGCCTAAAAATTCAAAGGGAACTAGCTAAATAAAATTCTACAAATCTATGCATCAACATAAAAGGAATTAAAATGCTATTAAAAGAGAAAATATACAAAAAAATATTAAAAATGCATGAAATGCAAATATTTTGATTTTATAATTTTCTAGACATTAACATGAAATGGGAGAAAAAATCCCCATGCAAAAATCATCATTTTCTATTTACTATGATTTTTCAAAGATTAAAATAAAATGGGGAAAAAGAAATTAAAATGGGAAAACATTGGTGTGAATAGCAATGCCAGACAGTTCAAATCATAGTTGGGCTCGAAATAGGGGTGCAGACAGTAAACGTGCTAGGCCCAATTTTCATCAGAAAATTAATTCAAAATCATAAAGAAAAAAGAAAAATGAGTGGTGCATAAAGCAAGGAAAATCAGTACAAAATCCAAGTGGGCCATGAATGGGGGTGGGGATATCAAGTATCAACTTGAGCCCAAAACCTCAGGTTTAATGAAACGCCGCGTTTCATTGTATCTTCAGACTTCTCTTCACACGTGAAATTGAATCTCAGCCACACGATCCCCACTCAGTCAATGAGTCCAACATGATCCAACGGCCAAAACGTTATCTTCTTCATTTGAATGGGGCTTGGAGGGAAGAACAACCATGGAACTTCAGAGCTTCAAGCTCATCCTCTCCAATTCGAACCTCATCAATTCTTCATGAAAAACTAAAATTCAAAACCCTAGCTCATCCAGAATTTCACCCTGAATCTAACCATGGTATCAAAATCCATTGAAACTTCCTCAAACCTAAAACACGAATCAAACCCCCAAATATGCTCAGGAATCAAAGTTCACCATTCTTGCAATTAATTACCTCAGAATGATCACCACCTCACACTGGTTAAATCTTGATATTAAACTCATATTATAGCTCAATATAACTCATGTTCTTGATCCAAACAAAAATGGTGTCATCAACTCAACCTTCACCAATTGATCTCAAACTTCCCAGAATCCATCTCCTACTTGTCTCTAACCATTCTAACCTAACAATTCTACCTAATCATGTATAAATTATGGTGTAGAAGAAAAGTTACTAACCTGCCAAATCTTGATTAACAGATAGGGTAAACCTTCACTTCAACCTCTCAAACTCTTTAGAAACCTTCCTTGATTGATGATAAAGCTTCTGTTTGCAAAAGATTTGATCAAGAAAGCCTGAATCTCCAAACCCGATTGTGACTTGCAACCTTCAAAATCCAAAAACTATCTCCTCAATTCTTCATGGTTTTACCCTCAATTTGGTATGCACAGCTTCAGTGTGATCAATGGAATGTGCTTGGATTGAAAGAAGCAATGGAAATGAAACAGAATGTAGAATTTGATTTCAACTTGCAATGGAAGCAATTGAAATGGCTATCTCACTCTCCTCTCTAATCTCTCACCAACCTTGCATCTGAGCAAGTTCTAATCCATATATAGAATGCATTGGACCTCTCTAGATCCTTCTGGAATCAGCCAATGAGAAATTGGGATTCTCATGTTATGAGTTTATGATTTCATCTCATCTCATGCATCATCTCATGCCATGCCCCTTGCAGTAACTTTTGCTGACCTGAAAATCTCCCTAGATGAGATATATGATGTGTTAAGACATTTTACTAGCTTATACATTGCCTTTCCTTATGTTTTGTCTTTGTACCTTAAGATGCAAGCAACCATTTTCCAAAGCAACCCCATGATCTACACCTCAAATCAAAAATGTGGCTGAACCATTGTTTCTAAAATGTTCTTTGGAGTCAAAATGACCTATTATATGCCATGTTTTGGATGTGTAACTTGGAAATTTCAATTTCCAACTTTAACTTATTTAATTTATGCCTCCATTTTAGGTCATTTTTATCATTTTTTGCTACAAGCCTTTTCAACATCTCATGACCTCCTTACTAGCCTTAAAACATCATTATAAGCAAGTTTGATGTTGAAGATTTTTCCATTTGAAGCTTAGAGATAGGAGTTATGGCCTTATGCTTGAAATGACCTATAATCTCCAAATGACCAAAATGCCCTTGACTTGTCAAAGCCATAAGTTGAGTTCTACAAATCCTATCAAGGACTTCTAGTACTCTCTAGAAAGCTAAGAAGATAAGGAACAACATTCATGTTGACCAAAAGTTCATAGGAATCATCCTTCTTGGGAAAATGTTTGATGCAAGTTGGGTGACTTTCAAGGCCCCAGATTCACATACCTCAGATGACCTGTAACTTGTCAAAGTCATAACTTGAGCTCTACAAATCCTATTGACCGGTAAATTAGCAAGTGTACTAATTGTACCGATGTAGTAATAAGGGGAAATTCCCCGAATATCGATCTCGCAGACTGCGTATGAACACAAGTTCTAAAATAATACAATTGAACAAAAAGTCATAGGGGTTTTGGTTTGTTTCTTACAATTTTAAAGGCCAAAAGGCAAAAAGCAGTAAAATAAAGGTTTTAGACAGTTATGAGAAGCATGCTAGAGTAGGGTGTATGAAAAAACCTTGTAATAACCTTAATCCTTATTTTTCAGAAATCACTACTCAATTCAATCGTTACCGGTTTTAAAGATTAGTTGACTCTAATTCCTTAGTAGAAAACTCTTTGGTATTCTTCCTATGCCCCAATTCCTTGGCGGTATAGGAACAATTCCAAGCAATATATTTTATCTAAAACATTACGGTTACTACAGGGTATCCCCATTCCTAAGCAATATCTACTATAGTATTATCGTATAAACGCGTTAACAATCGTTTTTCCAAACCTAAGGTTAACCGTAAAACAAATCCTTATTTGTCAAATAAGAAAAGCCATAAGAAAATTATACAATAACAACGATGATTAGAAAGTAGTGAAATCCATTATTCAAAGGAAACAAGGTTATTACAGAGTCAATTCAGGGACACCCCCTAGCATTGGGGGGTTTAGCTACTCATAATAATAAAAATAAACTCAACAATAAAATTCAACATTACAAGAGAATTGGTTGCTTTGATCTTCAATCGCTTCCGCTCATGAGGATCTTCCGTTCCCAAATCCTTGATCGCTTCAATCTTTATCGTGAAAATCTCTTTTCCGTTCAAAAGTCCAATCCTTATTCTGTCTCCAAACACGTATCAAATAGTCTCAATTCAAAATAATCACTAGGGAAATACCCACAATACCCTCGGGGATCACAAGAGTAAAAAATACAAGAAAAATAGGGAAAAAAGCGCTTCCTGCAACACGGGCCGTGTCAGGCAACACGGGCGCCCGTGTTGGCTTCCTGAAATATTTTTCACATGAAATTTGCTAGTCCCAGGTGTCACAACACGGGTCGTGTCACACAACACGGGCACCCGTGTTGTGCCACTGTTTTTTCTCCAAAAATCTCCTTTTCTGAGCAAATCCTGCAACACGGGCCGTGTCACACAACACGGGCACCCGTGTTGCACCCCTGTTTTGAATTTGACTTCGACTCCAACACGAAAGTCGTAGCTCTCTCTCTTAGCTTTCCGGAGGTTTTTAGAACGCCTCAAACGGATTCCCGGAACTCCAGTTATGATCGTTTTCGTGCAGACTGCTAAAGATTTCACAACAAAACTCTTCCGAAATCTTGCCATTTTTTCCCAGTTTTCGTTCTGCTTCTCCTTTATTGTATACCTGAACCTAGAAACAGTAAAAATACCAAATCGATGCGTAAAATGTGATAAAAACAACTAAAATGCAACAAGACAAAACAAATGATTAACTGAAATAAACTGTAAAATAACGTGTAAAACCATCGATCAAACTCCCCCAAACTTAAACCATTGCTTGACCTCAAGCAAAAAGCTTGGATAAATAATTTTCAAGTCAAACAGTACATCAAGTGAAGGGTTCAGGGTGTAAGGCGTGTCGATACTCATACGTGAGTCTTAGTTCCGATCGGCTCAAATCAGCTCTTTCGGTACTCATCCGTTAACGAAGGCATTACATAAACACATACCGTAGTAAACTTACGGACCTAAATCTCCCTTTCGGCCGCCTCTCCAACTATGATTTGGGCTTAAGTATTTTCTTCGATTTTCTACCCCTTTCATTCGAATAATCAGATTAAGGCATGCACATTTGCTCGAGATTTTTTTCTGTGGCACCTTTATTCTTTTTCTCGCTCACAGGCGTTTATTAGTCCACTTTAGGACGACTATAGAGATTCAACCGCCGTTAGGCTAAATAACCGGGTGAGGGTTACCCAACTTAGAAGGACAGGTTGTCTTTACCGTCATTATTCAACTCTTTTTTTTTATTGCCACACATCATTCTCAAAAAAAAAATTTTTTTATTATGCAGGACTATCACAATGAACTAATCGGGGTATACTTTTCAAATCCAAGTACTATGGCACAAATCTACACGTTGGACTCGTTTCCTTACTCTGGGGAACCTAGGGTGTTCAAGTCATACCTCAATTTCCAAACTTTCCCAAGTTCCTTAGTTCAAACTCCACTTCCCTTGAACTCTAAATACTTTCTTGACTACCTTACACACCTACTAATCACAAGAAAAAAATTTATGATCTCCATATGGGCGAATTCGATGTGATTTTTACCGAACTTAAAAATAAAAAGGTGTTTAAATAGACAATTCAAAACGGTAAAACCTCTCCCAAACTTGAACTAAACATTGTCTCAATGTTCAAGAATCAAGAGAAGAAGAGGTGTACTCACAGATATCCTCACAGAGGGGTCGACAGGTAATGCAGTACCTCTTTGCTGCTTCCACGTTTTCCTTTGTAAAATCTCGTTTATTCCTGCAAAAACAATAACAACAAAAGAAACAACATCAATTCATAAAACCTTGGGTTGCCTCCCACACAATGCTTCGTTTAACGTCGCATGGCTCGACGATCGACTCCCCATTATTATGGGGTTACTTCAACTTCCAAACTCTATTGCTCGACTTCTTCGCAACAAAATATTGTGCGGGTTCAGAGATAAGAGCAACTTGAAATGGTTTTGATCGTTTTCCCTTCTTAGTTGTGTTAATCTTCCCAACTGAAATTTTAACATATTTCTCCTTACCTTTCTTTCGACCCTCTTGAGTTTTTAAAGTGATTTCCTCATCAAAAAATTTCAAAGTGAGCATACCTTTTTCCATATCAATATTGCACCGACTAGTAAGCAAGAACGGCCGACCAAGTATGATCGAAGTTTCTTCATCCTCGGGTATATCCATGATTTGAAAATCAACGGGGTAAGTGAAGTTATTGATTGTCACTAGAACATCCTCTGCTAGCCCATATGCCATCTTGGTTGTATGGTCGGCAAACTTCAAGCTTGTTCCCGTATCGCTCACTTTTTCAATATCCAGCTTTTTGAAAACTGATAACGGCATGAGACTCACACTAGCACCTGAATCGATCAGGACTTTCTTAAAAGTTCGATCCTTTATAGTACATGGAATTACAACTGGTCCAGGATCCTTCATCTTGATTGGTATTTTCCTTTCTTATGCTATTTCCTTGCATTGCTCAGTTGTGGTCTTCGATTCTTCACCCATTGGTCTCTTTTTACCTATAACCTCTTTCATGAACTTCTTGTACAAAGGCATTTGCTCAAGTGCTTCAAAGAAGGGCATGTTGATTTCCAATTTGTTGAACATTGCACTGAACTTTCTGAAGTCTTTCTCGTTCTAATCCTTCTTTGTAACTCTTTGAGGGAATGGTAATTTGATTTTCGGTTTGACCTCCTCTTTCTTTTTCTCTCTAGTTGACTTTTCAGTTAGTACAGATTCTTCTGGTTCTTTTATTTTTTTTCTTACCTCAAGTTCCACCTCTATACATTCTTCCCCCTTTGTTTTCTCCTCTTCTATCGCTTTCTGATTTCTTGTTTTGACAGCATTAATACTCTCTTGGTTTTTCGGATTCGGTACTGTCACGCTCGGGAGGGTTCCTTGAGCGTGTGTTGAGAGGTGTTGGGCTATCTGTCCCATCTGCGACTCAAGGTTTTTGATGGAAGCTGTGATGTTCCTTTGAATGTTTCGGGTTTCTTCTTGGAATTGCATACTTTGAGCTGCCATTCTTTCAATAGCTAACTCCCATTCTGCTTTTTGAGGGGCTTGTTGTTGTTGTTGTTGGTATGGAGGTTGGTTTTGGTCTTTCCATGAAAAATTAGGATGATTCTTCCATCCTGGATTATAGGTCTGAGAATACGGATTGTTCTGCCTCAAAACTTTTATCTCTTCAACTTGTTGAGTAGTCGCAAGACAATGCACAGTATAATGGGGACCATTACAAATCTCACAACTAATAACTTTGACAGGTTGAACTTGAGCTACAGTTTCAGTACTCACCTTCATCCCTTTAAGGCTTCTTTCCACTTCAGCCTTGATTCGATCTTCCATTTTCACAACTTGTGCGGCCAACTTCAAGTCAACTGTTTCTTCCGGATTACTCACACTCCGGTCATATAATTCCAGATGTTCATTTGCAACGATAGCTTCAATAATTTTTCTGATTCCAGTGGCTGTTGTAAAGTTGGATGAACCACCAGCTGCTGTATCGATTAGCTGTTTAGTCTTCATCTTAAGACCATTCACAAACATCTGCATCTGTTCAGTTTGATCTAGATTGTGAGTAGGACATGCAACCAATAACCGTTTGAACCTTTTATACGAGTCCCCAAGTGATTCTCCCTCCCTCTGTTTAAAATTCATAATATGATATCGTTTGCGAATATACACAGAGGCAGGAAAATACTCATTCAGAAAGGTTTTTTCCATTTCTTCCCACGTAGTAATACTTCCGGCTGGTAAGGAGTAAAACCATTCTTCAGCTTCTTCAGATAAAGTGAACGGGAACATTCTTAACCTTTTAGCTTCATCTGTGTGTCCTTCAATCTTTAGAGTAGTGTTCATCGTCAGAAATCTCTGTAGATGCTTATTTGCGTCTTCGCTAACCTTTCCGGTGAAAGGTCTCCTCTCAAGGTGAGTGATTGTGCTCGGATGCAGCTGGAACTTTGCGACATTCACTGGTTGATTCACAATGGTCATCCGGTTTGGTTGAGCATTTTCCCCTCCATAGTCTCCCAAAAGTCTCTCCGCCGGTGGGAGATCCGCCATAGCTTCAGTATCTCTTTCTGATTCTGAACCCGAATCTGAATGAACAGAAACTCCTTCCTCTTCTGAAGCTAATAGTCTAGCTTGCCTACGTCTTTCGTGTAGAGTCCTTTCAATTTCTGCGTCCAAAGAAAAAATTAGCTGAGGGATCTCCTCGCATGAAAGTGTTAGACGCAGATTAGTAGTAACAAAATAAAAATAATAAAAATTAAAATTAAAAAATTGAAAATAAAATTTTGGCCGCAGAGCAACAAAATTTCAATTGAATTAGAATTAAACTTATATTCTGGCAGTCCCCGGCAACGGCGCCAAAAACTTGACCGGTAAATTAGCAAGTGTACTAATTGTACCGATGTAGTAATAAGGGGAAATTCCCCGAATATCGATCTCGCGGACTGCGTATGAACACAAGTTCTAAAATAATACAATTGAACAAAAAGTCATAGGGGTTTTGGTTTGTTTCTTACAATTTTAAAGGCCAAAAGGCAAAAGCAGTAAAATAAAGGTTTTAGACAGTTATGAGAAGCATGCTAGAGTAGGGTGTATGAAAAAACCTTGTAATAACCTTAATCCTTATTTTTCAGAAATCACTACTCAATTCAATAGTTACCGGTTTTAAAGATTAGTTGACTCTAATTCCTTAGTAGAAAACTCTTTGGTATTCTTCCTATGCCCCAATTCCTTGGCGGTATAGGAACAATCCCAAGCAATATATTTTATCTAAAACATTACGGTTACTACAGGGTATCCCCATTCCTAGGCAATATCTACTATAGTATTATCGTATAAACGCGTTAAAAATCGTTTTTCCAAACCTAAGGTTAACCGTAAAACAAATCCTTATTTGTCAAATAAGAAAAGCCATAAGAAAATTATACAATAACAACGATGATTAGAAAGTAGTGAAATCCATTATTCAAAGGAAACAAGGTTATTACTGAGTCAATTCAGGGACACCCCCAAGCATTGGGGGGGGGGGGGGGGGGGGTTTAGCTACTCATAATAATAAAAATAAACTCAACAATAAAATTCAACATTACAAGAGAATTGGTTGCTTTGATCTTCAATCGCTTCCGCTCATGAGGATCTTCCGTTCCCAAATCCTTGATCGCTTCAATCTTTATCGTGAAAATCTCTTTTCCGTTCAAAAGTCCAATCCTTATTCTTTCTCCAAACACGTATCAAATAGTCTCAATTCAAACTAATCACTAGGGAAATACCCAAAATACCCTCGGGGATCACAAGAGTCAAAAATACAAGAAAAATAGGGAAAAAAGCGCTTCCTGCAACACGGGCCGTGTCAGGCAACACGGGCGCCCGTGTTGGCTTCCTGAAATATTTTTCGCGTGAAATTTGCAAGTCTCAGGTGTCACAACATGGGCTGTGTCACACAACACGGGCACCCGTGTTTTGCCACTGTTTTTTCTCCAAAAATCGCCTTTTCTGAGCAAATCCTGCAACACGGGTCGTGTCACACAACACGGGCACCCGTGTTGCACCCCTGTTTCGAATTTAACTTCGAATCCAACACGAAAGTCGTAGCTCTCTCTCTTAGCTTTCCGGCGGTTTTTAGAACGCCTCAAACGGATTCCCGGAACTCCAGTTATGATCGTTTTTGTGCAGACTGCTAAAGATTTCACAACAAAACTCTTCCGAAATCTTGCCATTTTTTCCCAGTTTTCGCTCTGCTTCTCCTTTATTGTATACCTGAACCTAGAAACAGTAAAAATACCAAATCGATGCGTAAAATGTGATAAAAACAACTAAAATGCAACAAGACAAAACAAATGATTAACTGAAATAAACTGTAAAATAACGTGTAAAAACCATCGATCACCTATCAAGGACTTCTAGTACTCAAATTAAAGCTAAGAACAAGCTCTACAACATTCATGTTGGGGGTAAGATGATATGACAATCACATCTTGAGCTAAACTGCCTTGAAGATAGGGGTCAAACTAGGGGATTTTACACTGTCAAGCCTTAGAAACCCTAGCTTGAAACTTCTCAAACTCCTCAATCATGATGAGTTGATCTTGGAATCATGCTTATAGCAACTAAATGCATCAATCCATGATCACATGGCTCTTGGATTAGGTCTCAACCCTCTCCAAATCATCAGTTGACCTAGGGTTGACCCAGTCAAACCCTAACTGCACCACTCATGGCTGAATCTTCTTATTCTTGTACAATGGCCTCTCTAGGCTTCATGATGGCTTTCAAGACATCTCATAATCCCTCTCAAGGCTTCAAGTCCTTCCTCATAGCTTCAGAATCATCTGATGAGCTCCCACAACTCTCAAGTTAGGAGGCACACATCCTTGGCTTCAACCAATCTCTCTGAGAATCACTTAACTTTTCTGACAAGGATATCAACCCCTGAACACTTGAATAACCTTCTTGGCTAGCTTCAAACTCTTGATTGGTACTCTTGATTGGTACTCATACCTCTTGATGAACACAAGCTAGGTAAATAAATGTTGGTCAAATTTTGGGGTGCAACAGCTGCACCTATTCAAACGGCTTGAACCTGACTGGGTGAGGAGCGAACGACTCTCAGCCAATCAAGGTAAAAGACGGTTGAATACCAACAAACCAGGAAATTTGCCAACTGCACAAGTACACGGTACTCTGATGGGAACAAATCTTGAAAATGGAAATATTAGCTGCACGGCAACTGGCTGGAGACTTGGTCACACGGTAACCGGTAATACATGGTCGATCATGCCGTCAGGCATCCGAGGAA
The DNA here is from genome assembly GCA_963859935.3 of Lathyrus sativus. Taxonomy (NCBI): domain Eukaryota; kingdom Viridiplantae; phylum Streptophyta; class Magnoliopsida; order Fabales; family Fabaceae; genus Lathyrus; species Lathyrus sativus. Next base: position 464,252,447 of record OZ012741.1, on the reverse strand, counting down.
AACTTTTGGGCATCAGCCGGACTTCATCAGTAAGTCGGGAATAGAATTCTCGGTCAATCATGAACCGATTGGGGATATCAAAACTTCTTCCATCAGGCACTCCGCATCAACTGAGAGAACTGCTTCGTCAACACGGCCGGACTTCAATCATCAAGTCTTCAGGGGAAGTTTCAACTTCGCTGTTCAGAAACCTGCTGGGGATGATGCATCTCCGCTGGGGATTCTGGAGAACTATCAAGTAACTCTGCTTCGGGGATCCAAAAATCATTCTGGATGAATCAACTCTGCTGAGGACTTCAAGAATCATCTTGGACACATAACTCCGCCGGGGACTTCAAGAATCATCCTGAACCGATAACTATGTTGGAGCTTTCAGGAGTCATCCTGAGCAAACACTCTGTCGGGGACTCTAAGCATCAGCTTGAGCAACCAACTCTGGCGACTGCATTGGGGATTTTAAGAATCATCTTAAGCAAGTGACCTCGCTGGGGAATTCAAGAATCATCTTGAGTCGAAGACTTCGCTGGGGACTTCAAGAATCATCTTGAGCAAGCGACTTCGTTGGGGAGAATTTCAGGAATCATCCTGAGCAATCAATTCTACGGCGGAACACCTGCAAAACAAGAACGGTAACAACCTAGATCATGTTTATTATACATATGCTTCGGCAATGGCACAATGCTCCACACGGTGGAAATGCTATGCGTTTATGATAAATGTTATACAGTCATGCATAATGATGCGATCCCGTCAGCAAAATAAATGCTGAAGGGAGAATCCTCCTGTCAAGGAGAAAGAACCACTCAGATAGGGGGAGGAATCATCCTGCTGAGGAGAACAAGGTCATACCAATCTCAATTGGACTCCGCAGGGGACACAACTTCAGTTGACTGCTGCGGGGGAACGAAGCTCTACGAGAACCTGGACCAGCTGAGGGAAAGCGATGTCAATCGCGGGAATAAACTGCACGGCCTTCACGGCTACTTCCCTGTAAATAACGACTCCGGTGGGAAAATGTGGCATCAGCTATTCAACACTCCACTGGGGAAAACCATCCATGGCCCGAGCGGCTTCCAAGGATTCGGCTCTCTTGGGGGATCTGCAAACCTCGGCTGAGGAAGAAGAAATCATTCTACTTGCTGGGGAGAGTACGACTCTGTGGGGAATCCCAATTCCGCTGGAGACTTCAGTCTGGGACCATCAGTTGCTGCACACTTCGGTATGACTCAGCTGAGGAGATGACATTCCTTCAGGATGCATCTGATTGGGGAGAGAATCTTCTCTGCCTGGGGAGACATATCAATGCTCACGATCTCGTTTTCAGACTCTGCGGGGAGAGGCTGCTGAACTTTGCGGGAGAAGGAGGAATCATCCTGCTTGGGGATACGCACGACGCACTGTCTGGAATATGCTACACCTGTAACAACACAAACAAACAGACAAGACACCCTTCTCAAAGGGACCTATCAAGGTTATCATCTTGTGGCAATGTTAAGCAATTCATTGTTTCAACAATCAGTGTCCTAGGCCAGTAAGTTTATGTATGCGCATTTTATCAAAAACATCGGCGTTCTTTTCCGCAAACAAAACAGATAAATGCTAAACAGGCCAACAGAATTGCTGAATAGTATACATTTTATTGATAACGAACCCCTGAATGGGTAAAAATGTTTTACAACAGATGCAAGCTCCTGGAATGAGGAAGCCGCGCAAAAAATAAAACATAAATATACATCAGTATATATAAATGTCGGCAACGAGGCGTAGACGAACACCATGAGTTGATCCCTTTATGACCCACTCGACTTCGATACTTCTCTGATGCTTCAGCTTCCGAAGAGATTGATTCAAATAAACGGCCCTCAGGTCTTCCAAACCACTAAACAAAGAAAGTCCACACGCGGAACGCAGTCATTTGCTTTTTCAAATCCCTAACTTTTGCGTGAACCGCCCTTTGCGGGTTTTCAGTTCACCGGGATACCCTTTTTTGCCAAAGTCGCCCATCCGGGTTTTCGACTTTGCGGGTGTACATTTTTTCAATTTATATCCCTAATTTTTGCCCGAACCTTTTTCCTTTTTTATGGTTCGCCGGGATGCCCCATTTTTTCCTGGACTCTCTTTTTACTGTCCAGCGGGTCGCTTTCAAGCAAAGTATGTTTTAACTGCATCCGCGTTCACCGGGGATGCAAAATCTTCACCGTCCATCGTGGATAACAACAAAGCTCCTCCCGAGAAGACCTTGCTGACGACGTACGGACCTTCGTAATTGGGAGTCCACTTGCCCCGGTGATCGGAGTGTGGAGGAAGAATCTTCTTCAGGACGAGATCACCCGTCTGAAAGCTTCTAGGACGCACCTTCTTATCATACGCTTTCTTCATTCGGCTCTGGTATAAACGACCATGTGCAATCGATGCTAACCTCTTCTCATCCATCAGGCTGAGTTGGTTCAGTCGGTTCATAATCCATTCTGCCTCGTCGAGTTTCACATCAACCAAAACTCGCAAAGAAGGGATCTCCACTTCTAACGGTAGGACAACCTCCATACCGTACACTAAGGAGAAAGGAGTTGCCCCGGTTGACGTACGTACCGTCGTACGATAACTGTGCAATGCAAATGGCAACATCTCGTGCCAATCTTTGTAGGTCACAACCATCTTCTGAACAATCTTCTTAATGTTCTTATTGGCCGCTTCAACGGCGCCATTCATCTTCGGCCGGTAAGGAGATGAGTTGTGGTGTTCAATCTTGAAACTCTGGCACAGCTCCTTCATCATCTTGTTATTCAGATTCGAACCATTATCGGTAATGATCCGCTCGGGGATTCCGTAACGACAGATGATGTCCCTCTTTATGAATTTAGCCACCACCTGCTTGGTCACATTAGCATATGAGGCTGCCTCCACCCACTTGGTGAAGTAGTCGATAGCTACTAGAATGAAGCGATAACCGTTAGATGCAGTGGGCTCGATCTTGCCTATCATGTCGACGCCCCACATGGAGAACGGCCACGGGGAGGACATGACGTTTAACGGGCACGGCGGCACATGAACTTTATCAGCATAAATCTGGCATTTATGACATCTCTTCGCGAATTTAAAGCAATCCGACTCCATCGTCAGCCAGTAGTATCCTGCTCTCAGGATCTTTCTTGTCATGGCATGCCCGCCGGCATGCGTACAAAATGTGCCTTCATGGACTTCTTCCATGAGCATACTCTCCTCTTTCTCATCTACACATCTGAGTAGCACGAGATCGTGGTTTCTTTTGTACAACACTCCATCAGGATTGAGATAAAAATTTCCAAACAGCCTCCTCAGAGTCTTCTTATCCTGGGTTGACGCACCCGTGGGATACTCCTTAGTCATAAGTAAAGTCTGGATGTCATGGAACCATGGCTTGCCGTCGGCGGCTTCCTCGATCGCAAAGACAAATGTAGGTCTATCAAGACGAGAAAGGATAATTCTTGGAGCTTCATTCCAAAAATTGACTTTATACATTGAAGCCAACGTGGCTAAGGCATCAGCCATCTGATTTTCTGCTCTGGGCACATGATGGAGTTCCACTCGATCAAAGAATGGAAGTAGCCCTATGGCATAATTCATGTACGGCGCCAAATTCGATTGAAGAGTCTCCCACTCCCCTTTAATCTGGTTGATCACAAGCGCCGAATCACCATATACATCTAGGTTCTTAATTCTCAAATCAATTTCCTCCTCTAGACCCATGATGCATGCTTCGTACTCCGCTTAGTTATTGGTGACCGAAAACGTCAGTCTCGCAGTGAACGAGATGTGGGATCCGTGGGGAGTCGTGATGATCGCCCCAATGCCACTTCCATAAGAATTAATTGCCCCGTCAAATATCAACTTCCATTGGGATTTCCTATCTGGCCCCTCGTCGGGCAACGGATCATCGCAATCTTTCGCTTTGAGAAACATGATATCCTCATCAGGGAATTCAAATTTCATCGGCTGGTTATCCTCGATCGGCTGTTCGGCAAGGTAATCAGACAATACGCTTCCCTTGATGGCTTTCTGGGACACGTATTGAATATCATATTCCGTCAATACCATTTGCCATCTGGCAATCCTACCCGAAAGAGCCTGCTTCTCGAAGACGTACTTGATTGGATCCATCTTCGAAATTAGCATAGTGGTATGGTTGAGCATGTACTGTCGTAAATGTTTGGCAGCCCAGGCTAGTGCACAACACGTCTTCTCCAGCATCGAGTAGCGAGATTCACAGTCAGTGAACTTTTTACTCAAGTAGTAAATGGCATGCTCCTTTCTGCCCGTCTCGTCGTGCTGACCGAGAACACACCCCATACTATTCTCAAGAACTATCAAGTACATGATTAATGGTCGTCCAGCCACTGGGGGTATCAAGATTGGAGGTTCCCGAAGATACTGCTTTATCTTGTCGAATGCCTTCTGGCAATCTTCATTCCAGGTAATCGCCTGATCTTTCTTTAAAAGCTTGAACATCGGTTCACACGTGGCCGTGAGCTGAGAGATAAACCTTGCAATATAGTTTATTCTGCCCAAGAAACCACGAACTTCTTTTTCAGTCTTTGGCACTCGCATTTCTTGTATGGCTTTTATTTTCGCAGGATCAACCTCGATGCCTTGTTCGCTCACGATAAACCCCAGTAACTTTCCGGACCGTACTCCGAAAGTACATTTGTTAGGATTCAGCCTCAACCTGAACTTCCTAAGCCTCTCAAAAAGCTTCAGCAAATTGACCAGATGTCCCTCCTCCGTTTGGGACTTCGCAATCATGTCATCAACATAGACTTCAATCTCATGATGAATCATGTCATGAAACAAAGTGACCATTGATCGTTGGTAAGTGGCCCCTGCGTTCTTCAGACCGAAAGACATTACCTTGTAGAAAAATGTTCCCCAGGGAGTGATAAATGTCGTTTTCTCCATGTCCTCCGGCGCCACCTTGATCTGATTGTAACCGGAGAAGCCACCCATGAACGAAAACACGGAGAACTGGGCTGTGTTGTCGACCAACACATTGATATGAGGCAGCGGGAAATCATCTTTAGGGCTCGCCCTATTCAAATCCCGATAATCAACGCACATTCGTACCTTACCGTCCTTCTTTGGTACAGGCACTATGTTGGCGACCCACGGAGGGTAAGTAGTGACCGCTAAGAAGCCAACATCGAGCTGCTTTTGCACTTCTTCTTTGATCTTAACGGCCATATCTGGTCTCGTCCTCCTAAGCTTCTGCTTAACGGGGGGACAATCTTCTCGCAGCGGCAAGTGGTGGACCACGATGTCCGTATCAAGTCCGGGCATATCTTCGTATGACCAAGAAAAGACGTCACTATACTCTCTCAGCATCTCGACTAATCTCTGCTTGACATCACTCTGCAGTGCAGCCCCTATCCTGACATTTCTGACGAGTTCTTCAAAACCCAGATTCACGATCTCGATCTCCTCTTCATGAGGCAGAATAACTTTCTCCTCTTGTTTCAACAAGCGGGCCAACTCTTCAGGAAGGTCTTCGTCTTCATCAATCTCTTCTTTGGCTTGATAGATCGGGCAATCGAAGTCGAAGTGAGCCGTAGAAGGTCCAGAGTCGATGTCATCTGTTATGTGGATCCTGCAATAACAAGGGTTAAGTTTAAAACAAGGATGTGCAGGTTAGCACAAACCCCATTGCCATTTTTATTGTTTTTCAAAACAAATATAAAACAGGAATAACAGAGATCACAATATTTGAATACGAAGAAAACGCCTTTGATTTATTAACAAAATGCATGTACATAATCCAACAAGGCCCTGACAATATAACCTCTATGCCCCGGGTAGGACATAGGGTTGTACAATGATTGGAAAAAGTAAATCATTACTCTTCGCTTGTCATCTGGATGATATCCTTGACGGACCAGTTGGTAAGGCCCTCGCCTTGCTTGCTTGGCTGAATCCAAGAGTCGAGGTCACAATCGCTATCTCCGCTGTCTTCAGACATCGTGTTGATGCTTTCAAAAATCACTCCGCCACTAGTAAACTGGATCGGCCCTTTACCTCGAGACGCACTGCTAGAAGAAGAAGAAGCTTTAGCTCCAGGAGAATATCCCAACCCAAACTTATCTTGCTTGTTAGGTATCTCCAAAATTCGCCCCCAGCCTGGGGTAGATCCGGCTTGAACAACGGCCCGAGCTTCCTTGAATGAGGAGAGAGTCATCTCTGGCTTTTCTGTGACTACAGGAGCTACGTCCTTCACTTTGACGGCTTCGAACGCTTGGCATAGAATCTCATGGATTTCGCCATCCATCTCCACATACTTGAAGGACGACAAATGGCTCACCATTATATCTTCCTCGCCACACACGGTTACGATGCTTCCTCCGACAGCATATTTGAGCTTCTGGTGCAACGTGGAGGTCACGGCACCAGCAGCATGGATCCATGGCCGGCCCAAGAGACAACTGTAGGCAGGCATGATGTCCATAATATAAAAGACCGCGTCGAAAGTTTCCGGCCCGACTTGGATCGGCAAGGTCACCTCCCCAAAAACGTGTTGTTTAGTTCCATCGAACGCCTTCACCACCAGATCACTGGGTGTGCAGATCACTCCACGAGTATCCAACTTCATTAATGCCTTCTTCGGAAGAACATTAAGTGACGAACCCATGTCCACCAACACGTGCGACATAATCGTGCCCCTACACTCTATCGAGATGTGCAGGGCGCTGTTGTGATTCCTCCCCTTCGGCGTCAGCTCCAGGTCCGTGAAGCCTAGCCCATTTCCAGCATTCACATGGGCTACGACCTCTTCTAGCTGATTTACCGATATTTCTTGCGGTACATAGGCGGCGTTCAACACCTTCAGCAGCGCATTGCGGTGTGCTTCAGAACACAGCAACAAGTTCAAAATGGAAATCTTTGAGGGCGTCTGATGGAGATGATCCACAATCTCGTAGTCACTCTTTTTAATCAACGGCATAAACTCCTCGGCATCTTTAACAAGCAAGTCTTTTTCTACCCCACACGGGGCCTCTTCAACGAATTTACTTTTACCCTTATCGGCCGCATCAGCTCTAACCGCTTTATCCGCCACGACCTCTGGTAGTGCAAACACTCTTCCGCTGCGAGTGATACCATTGACTCCCGCAAGGTTCTCCACAGTCGTCCCAAACGGTTCTAGCTCCAACCTCTGTCCGTTGCAGTAGACTTCAGCCCCATAATGCCACGGGACGAAATTAGTGCTTTCGAACGGTATTGGCCTAGCTTTGGTGATAGTAATTGTGGGCGGTCTGGGCACAGAAATAGTTATCGGCCGGCGAGGGATGGTGATGGTGGAGACCTCATCAGCCTGCTTCAGCACTACCTCTCCTGACCCACTTTCAGCCCTCCGGCTAAACTGCAGAATCCCTTCAGTCATCAGACTTTGAATTCCTTCTACCAACTGCTCACATCCATCAGAACGTGTGGCACAGTCCATACATAGCTCTCCGCAACCTGGGAAGAACCCTCTTTTCAGCAATTTAGCTTTAACGAAGCTAAGCGGCGTCTTCAGATCTCTGACATCAGTCAACAAATCCAAATTCTCTTCTTCGATAATGGCGTTCACTCCGCCTCCCCTATGATTCGGCATAGGATTCTTCGTGACATTTGGCACATTATCGGAGAAGTTGATGATCTTGGCATCCACCATGTCCTGCACCTTGTGCTTGAAGGCTTTGCAGTTCTCTATTGTGTGGCCTGGTGCCCCTGAATGGAACTCACAAGTGGCGTTCGCGTCGTACCCTGGCGGAGGTGACCTTGTCAAGGGAGCTAGCGTCCTCTTCTGGATCAACTGTAGCTGAAGCAAAGTCTGTAACAGTTGCGCGTACGACATGGGCGGTGTCTCGAAGTGACGGTTCGCCAAAGGTGTCCGATTCTGGTACTTTTTGTATCCCTGTTGATTCGGTTGCTGCTGCTGCTGCTGTGGAGCTGCCGGGATATTTATACTGGCCACCTGCTGGTGAGGACCTTTACCCTTTCTTCGAGCGTTGGTCACATCGCTCGCTTCTCCTTCCCGTCTTTTTCCAGCATAAGGTTTCTTTCCGCCTCCCCCAGCTGAGGATGACTCACCTTGAATTTTCCCGATCTTGATCCCATTTTCGACGTGCTCACCCGTGATAATGAGATTTGAGAACGTCCCAGACATACCGCTGACTAACTTCTCATAGTAAACCCCTGAGAGGGTGGCTACAAACATCTGCACGAGCTCGCGTTCAACCATCGGCGGCTGAACCCTAGCCGCCAACTCACGCCACCGCTGGGCGTACTCCTTAAACCCTTCATTGTTCCTCTGCGACAGATTCTGCAACTGGACTCGGTTCGGGGCCAAGTCGCTATTGTATTGGTAGTGGTGCAAAAATGCTTCAGCAAGATCCTTCCATGTGCGCACACTAGTGGGCTCCAGACCCATGTACCACTCGAGGGATGGCCCGGAAAGGCTGTCTTGGAAGAAGTGCATCAACAACTTCTCATCCTCAGAATGAGCAGACATTTTCCTGTAGTACGATCTCAGGTGGACACGAGGGCAAGTGGTGCCCTTATATTTTTCAAAATCAGGTACCTTGAACTTAGGAGGCACCTTGAAATCAGCAATTAATCCCAACTTGGACATATCAACGCCCAAAGTATTCTGATTCTCGATATCTCTCATCTTGTCTTCAAGTGCCTTGAATCTAAGTCGTGCTTCAGCATTCAGCTCCCCTTCAGCACCTCTCTGAGAGAACACATCGTCCTGACGATCCTCTAGCCATGGCTGGGGCACAAACAGATTCCTGACACCCGCATTGTCGTTGCCTAGCCCAATATTGACATTAGCTCCCAGACTCCCATTACCGATGCCCGTCGTATTAAGTCCGATGTTGGTCATCACATTGCCATTAGCACTGCCGTTTCCCCCGGTCACGGGGATACCATTCTGCGGAGTTTCAACTGGTGGAGGAGTAGGCACAGTCCCCCCGTGGAGTACGCCATTGCTATCAACCCTCGAAATCAAAGGCTGAACCAAAGTTCTGAGCTGCTCCTGGCCATTAGCGACCGCTTGCATGAGCTCCATGAAGCGATCCATTCTCTCACGGAGTTCCTGAACATCAGTTTGCACTTGTTCCATGATCCAGGTTTGATTAGCTCTGGTCGGATAGTGGTGAATAGGTCTCTGATCAATCCTGGAACTACCTGAGACAACTTGAAACAACCTGTTAAACACAAAAGGGTTAGGAAAAACAACAAAATGCTCGTTATGCAAATGCTTCATGCAAATGCAAACGTGTGTCTGTGCTTTAGGGAGATTTCCCCCGATCCTAGTGCCTGAGTGCCAGTGCTGATAATAAGAAGAAGTCTGAGTCCAATCATGGAAATAACAATCTCATACATAAAGAAAGTCTATCAAGGCAGTACACAACATCAACGAGTACAAGATGAATCAACAGCGTGACCTCAGCCAACAAGCCTGGTGATGGTCAGCATACAACAATGATCAAAACAAAAGGAATACAAATAGTCAAGTACGGCCACGGGCGTGATACTCTTCTAACAACTCCTTCGTTTCTGGATGATCAGGCAGAGTGAGTAACCCCTCGACGAGTAATTCCCTCTGCACAATGGTGTACTGAAGTCCTTCGACCGAACCTTCCCATGCTCCTTCGCCGAAACAATCTTCTAATTTCCGCTTCTTGGACTCAAATGTCAGTTTGCGCTCCTTCAGGTTAGCGAGAGCCTTGTTGAGCTGGCCTTCGGCGGCGTATCTGCGAGCGGTTTCTTCATCAAACCTCTTCTCACTGTCCTTCACCTGGGCTTCCAGCTTGGAGATCTGTAGCATCAGCTTATCCTTCCTCTCTTTCCTGGTGGCCAGGGAAGCCTTCCAGTGCTGGTTGAACTTGGATATCCTTCGATATGCTTCGTCCAAGTGCTGCTTCTTCGTAGCCAGTATGCCGTTGACATCTTTGAAGTCTTGACCCATGCGCTCACGCTCGGCTATCTGCTTAGTCAGGTCTGTACCTAGCTGGTTCACCAGCTCTGTCTGCCTTTTGAAGGAATGAACGGCTTCGTTCCTCTCACTTCAGAGCTGAGCCAACTCTTTCTCCAGTTCCTCATTCGCCCGCTTCAATTCATCTCGCTCAGCTAACACTTGATTATGCTACTGAATGGGCACAGTAGTAGGCTCTGCAATCATTGGGGGGCTTTCTGGCTTGGCATGAGGAAACGGCATCCCTATAGCATCTGCTCTGGCTCTGATCCAAGTCACGTACGGAGGGTAGGCTTGGTTATTGCTTCTCCCCAGCAATGGTTTTCCCCTCTTACTGATACCATTCCAGGCGCGCTGAAGCATGGATAACAGATCCCCCTCTAGAAGACCAGTGAGGTACAAAGATTCCTGCACCTCTTCATCCTTCGGCGGAGCTCTCAAAGCATACGCGAACTGTCGGACCAGCAACGACGGATGGTAGTTTATACAGCCTTTCCTGCCTATCAAAGGCACGTTCGGAAACCCGCTGCAGCTGAAGATCACCTCAGTACCCAACCTATCTCTGTCAAACCAGTCAATATCCTTTGCAGATAAACTCATCAGACGCTCGGACCACTCAGCTGTGGCTGCAGACGAGACAAAAGGACCCCTCTTGGGCAGATGGCTATCAAGCCATTTATAAAGCAAGGGTACACAGCATGAGACATTCTTGCCCCTCCTGTTCTCGTTTTTGTAGTGGATAGAATGGTAGACATCTCCTATCAAGGTAGGGACTGGATTCCCTGATGCGAAGATGTGAAATGCGTCAAAGTCCACAAAATCGGGCATATTGGGGAACAAAATGATGCCATATATGCACAAAGCGAGGATGGCATTGAACGCGACCCAACATCCGTCTTTGGCGCACTGCTGAGCCTTTCCCACCAAAAACTGCAAGGAGAACCCAAGAACCTTGTTCCAACTAGTCAATACCAACTCGGAGGCATCCAGATGAAGCGAAGGTGCTAGACTGGCCAGATCAGGCTCAACATCCATATGAACAAAAGGCATCTGCCTCTTGATAGGCACACCTAACAAATCAGCATATTCCTCCAGCGTAGGTGCGAGAACAAAATCCTAAAAAGTGAAACATCTCAACGGAGGGTCGTAGAACTGCAGCAGAGCGTGCAACCCATTCAACTCGAACACAGAAGGTTTACGAACCAAACTGATCAATTTGCCGTAAGACTTTCTGAACTCATCCCTCACAGAATCATATGCTAAAGCTATCAAACCAGTCAGCTTAACCACCTCAGGGGCAGGGAACTTGTAAGCCACGGTCTTCCTCAGAGAGCCCATAACAATACAATAGGAGGCAAGAAATCCTGGATCGGGGAAAACGATACCTGCAACACAGACACACGTTAATGAAATGCAAATGAGTATGCGAACTAATGCAAAATGCAATCATGCAACAGGAAATCAAGGCAACTGTGCTGTGGAGATTCTATATCAACAAAACCATAACGCTGCTCTATCAAGAACAACAACTGATAAGAAGAAAACCCTGGTGTAGGACCACAAATCTGCTCTGTCAAGAACAACCATCTGATAGGGCCATATACATAGGACCATAATTCTGCTCTGTCAAGAACAAAGGTCTGATAATAAGGACCTCTGATACAGGACCAAGAAACTGCTCTATCAATAACAAACATACATCTGCTGATGAGGTCTTCAGACCCCAATCATAAATCTGCTCTGTCAAGAACAAACAACTGATGACCAAAACTTTTCTCTATCAAGAACAAACATTTGGTAATAAAACTCTGCTCTATCAAGAACAAAACATCTGATAATGGGATCTTCAGATCCCAGTCATAAACCTGCTCTGTCAAGAACAAATACACATCCGCTGATGAGATCCTCTGATCAAAACCTGCTCTATCAAGAACAAATACACATCTGATGATAAGATCCTCTGATCAAAACTTGTTCTATCAAGAACAACTACACATCTGATGATAAGATCCTCGGATCAAAACCTGCTCTATCAAGAACAAATACACATCTGATGATAAGATCCTCAGATCAAAACCAAAAACCTGCTCTATCAAGAACAATCATATATCTGATGATGAGAACCTCCGGTACCAACAAAACTGATTCGCTGTCAAGAAAACCAGGTAGTCTGAAGGTCAAAGTTTCCTGCAATAAACCCAACCCTGCTCACAGGTATGGACCTAAACTGACTCAAGTTCGGCATCCTATGCGTTCATCAGCGTCACAGACATTTAAGAGGGGTGATACGATACCCAGAAGGTGTGGCATCACCAGCTCAGGAAGCGGCCTCACTCGGCTGAATCACAAATGATCGGTCCCCAGAGTCGACAATCCTCCAAACCAGCAACCGTCTCAACCCAAAGGGTTGAAAGAGAAGCCAACCGGGAGAACCTCGTCTGAGCATGGATTTCATGAGACACTAGTGCCTGCAAAGCAAGCACGCGCCCACTAATTTCCACAACTAATGCTATGTTCACTCAAACCTGGGTCTAGCTTCTCACTCATCAGAATGCCCCTCCCACAACATCACAGATAATCATATCATACTGAAAATAAAATGCGGGAAATAAAATGCGATAGATAAAATGCGATAAATAAACACAACCCAACAAGTAATCATACAAGCGCTAGGATTGACTCTCATAGGGAACCGGAGAACCAGAGACTCTGGGTTCGATCCCCAGCAGAGTCGCCAGCTGTCGCTTTCGCGAAAATAAGGTGCCGGCATAACAGAAGAGTCGCCACCTTTCGTTATTTATCCCTCGGAGCGGGAAAGGAAACGATCGGAAAAACCTAACGAAAAAGGGTAAGACAAGGTCGTCGCAACCATTGTCTGGGTTCGGGAGTCGGTTACGCAAGGGGAAGGTATTAGCACCCCTCACGTTCGTCGTACTCGACGGGATCCACGCTTGTTGTGTTTACTGGACGAGTTGGTTTATCTATCTACATATCAAGGCTGGCTTAAACAGAAAAGAAAATGACTCGGCAAAGCGTCGCGCTTTATGCCTACGTATTCCCATCAGAGAATGAGAAATCAGAGTCAACGTAGTTCGACTAACTACGGGTTACGGGGAAGGTGGCTCGCCAATACGTCAGTATTGTGCCTACGTACTCTCAACAGATATGAGAGATCAGAGCTTACGTAGTTCGGGACACTACGGATTATTTTCTGTCTTTTACGGAAGAAGTGTTTTTTATTGTGTTTGCAATTTCAATCGCACTAGAGACTATGACCTGAGAGTGAATACGTCGCATGTCACCCAAAGGGTACCATACTAAACATCCAGACTGTGGAAAAGAAACTCTCCCACAATCCTTTCTCAGATAGCTTAAGGCTCGTAACGTACGAAAGAAATCATTCATGATTACTGTATCTTAAGCTGTTTTGAGATGAGAAGAGAACAGGCTCAACTAGGAGGGAGACTATCAAGTCCTACTGTTGTCATACCAAGGATTCATCCTATGGTTGAGGTTTGAAACAAGGAACTCCTAGAAGTTATCATGCATAGGTTTCAACCTAAAGTTCTATCATCACTTCCTTATCAAAGGAAATGAGAGTCCTAAGGGATCATGTCAATGATACACAGAAACAGATAAAGCATCAGCTTAAACAGTAAACAGTAATACGGTAAAATGCATACAATGCAAGTGAGGGAGGAAATGTGTGTGGGGCATCAGCCTCCACAAGCTCATCTCAACCTCAAGCCAGAATGAATAACAATAATCATACTGAAATAAAACATGCTGTCAAGCAAAATACAGTAAACTGCAATCATACAGAAGAAATAGCATGCTATCAAGCAAAACAAACCACATGGGCAAGGGAGCAGGGCTTTATCGAATACCCGCAAGTAAAGCCATACAGTAACAGTACAAGCAGAGGGAGCAACTCAACCTCTAGTGCAATCATGCTCCTAGATTAAAGCTATTCTAGATATGGACTTATTCTAATGCATCAAGCAAGTCAAACAAATCACATCAACACAGAAAAGAAACAAAGAAGAAAGCAGATCAACTCCTCTCTCAACTCCAAGCTTCAAAGTAAGTATCAACTTATCCTTTGATCTTCAAGCCTCAGCTCTACACTCAATCTCAGTTGAATCCTCTTCATCAGTATCAACTTAGTCTTCAAGCTCTCAAGATCTCTTTGCTTTACCAGTCTCAACTTGGTCTTCTCTTCCTACAAGCTTCAGCTTCTCAGAATAGTCCTCAATCACTTGGAAGTGTCAACTTCATCCTTCAGTCTTTAAGTCTCAGCTCTTCATTCAATCTTTACTGGATCTTCATTGGGGTCTTCAAGTATCAACTTTCTCTCCTTGCTCTTCAAGCTTCTGCTGAAATGGCAATGCTCAGGGAATCATCCTCTTCTATGCTCTTCAATGAAGTCTTCATCTTCACACTCAAGCCTAACATCTCTCAAGATACTCAAAACAGGAGAAAGCACTTAACTGGATAAGCTAGGATGTTAAATTGCTTACTGACCACCAAAGGTGACCTATAAGGGTTTAACATCAAAGGAATGGTTCCCTCAAAGGTTCTACCTCCTAGGCACCATCACTTATCCCTCCAAAGGAGGGAGGTGAATACCATGGAAGGACCTTGGATCATAGGGAAGAATGGAGGTGAAAGGTACCATCCATGTTTAAGAAAGGAATCAACTAAGTCTAAGCTCTTCCTAATCTCTAACCCTAAAACAACAACAAAACAAACAAGACTTCAAGCTCTCAAGCCCCTTCTTCAATCTCCAAGTCTTCTACTATGCTCCTCCATGCTCCTCAAAGTAAGACCAAGCCCACCAAGCCAAGCAAAAACCCACAAAGCAAGGCAAAACAAAATACAAGCCTACAAGGGCAACACAAACAACAATCAACTACAAAAATCAATTAAAAATAGTATACTATCATATTAAAATCTAATATAATTTCTAGGGGATCCTATATACCTACCCTTAATACCCTATATGTCCCAATATCTAACTTGACCTAGAAACCCAAAATTCTAGTGTTATTGTGGACCTATGCTAAGGATTGACCTAAATCTACACAACCTAAAGTCATCTAACCAAAACTAATCAAAAATTAGTCACAAAATTATGGGATAAATCCAGAGGGGAGCTAAAGTCCTAATCTAACTATCCTAAAAAGAATGGCCTAAAAATTCAAAGGGAACTAGCTAAACAAAATTCTACAAATCTATGCATCAACATAAAAGAAATTAAAATGCTATTAAAAGAGAAAATATACAAAAAATATTTAAAATGCATGAAATGCAAATATTTTGATTTTATAATTTTCTAGACATTAACATGAAATGGGAGAAAAAATCCCCATGCAAAAATCATCATTTTTCTATTTACTATGATTTTTCAAATATTAAAATAAAATGGGGAAAAAGAAATTAAAATGGGAAAACATTGGTGTGAATAGCAATGCCAGACAGTTCAAATCATAGTTGGGCTCGAAATAGGGGTGCAGACAGTAAACGTGCTAGGCCCAATTTTCATCAGAAAATCAATTCAAAATCATAAAGAAAAAAGAAAAATGAGCGGTGCATAAAGCAAGGAAAATCAGTACAAAATCCAAGTGGGTCATGAATGGGGGTGGGGATATCAAGTATCAACTTGAGCCCAAAACCTCAGGTTTAATGAAACGCCGCATTTCATTGTGTCTTCAGACTTCTCTTCACACGCGAAATTGAATCTCAGCCACACGATCCCCACTCAGTCAATGAGTCCAACATGATCCAATGGCCAAAACGTTATCTTCTTCATTTGAATGGGGCTTGGAGGGAAGAACAACCATGGAAGTTCAGAGCTTCAAGCTCATCCTCTCCAATTCGAACCTCATCAATTCTTCATGAAAAACTAAAATTCAAAACCCTAGCTCATCCAGAATTTCACCCTGAATCTAACCATGGTATCAAAATCCATTGAAACTTCCTCAAACCTAAAACACGAATCAAACCCCCAAATATGCTTAGGAATCAAAGTTCACCATTCTTGCAATTAATTACCTCAGAATGATCACCACCTCACACTAGTTAAATCTTGATATCAAACTCATATTATAGCTCAATATAACTCGTGTTCTTGATCCAAACAAAAATGGTGTCATCAACTCAACCTTCACCAATTGATCTCAAACTTCCCAGAATCCATCTCCTACTTGTCTCTAACCATTCTAACCTAACAATTCTACCTAATCATGCATAAATTATGGTGTAGAAGAAAAGTTACTAACCTGTCAAATCTTGATTAACAGATAGAGTAAACCTTCACTTCAACCTCTCAAACTCTTCAGAAACCTTCCTTGATTGATGATAAAGCTTCTGTTTGCAAAAGATTTGATCAAGAAAGCCTGAATCTCCAAACCCGATTGTGACTTGCAACCTTCAAAATCCAAAACCTATCTCCTCAATTCTTCATGGTTTTGCCCTCAATTTGGTATGCACAGCTTCAGTGTGATCAATGGAATGTGTTTGGATTGAAAGAAGCAATGGAAATGAAACAGAATGTAGAATTTGATTTCAACTTGCAATGGAAGCAATTGAAATGGCTATCTCACTCTCCTCTCTAATATCTCACCAACCTTGCATCTGAGAAAGTTCTAATCCATATATAGAATGCATTGGACCTCTCTAGATCCTTCTGGAATCATCCAATGAGAAATTGGGATTCTCATGTCATGAGTTTATGATTTCATCTCATCTCATGCATCATCTCATGCCATGCCCCTTGCAGCAACTTATCCTGACCTGAAAATCTCCCTAGATGAGATATATGATGTGTTAAGACACTTTACTAGCTTATAAATTGCCTTTCCTTATGTTTTGCCTTAAGCAACCCCATTACCTTGCAGCAACCATTTTCCAAAGCAACCCCATGATCTAAACCTCAAATCAAAAATGTGGCTGAACCATTGTTTCTAAAATGTTCTTTGGAGTCAAAATGACCTATTATATGCCATGGTTTGGATGTGTAACTTGGAAATTTCAATTTCCAACTTTAACTTATTTAACTTATGCCTCCATTTTAGGTCATTTTTATCATTTTTTGCTACAAGCCTTTTCAACATCTCATGACCTCCTTACTAGCCTTAAAACATCATTCTAATCAAGTTTTATGTTGAAGATTTTTCCATTTGAAGCTTGGAGATAGGAGTTATGGCCTTATGCTTGAAATGACCTATAATCTCCAAATGACCAAAATGCCCTTGACTTGTCAAATCCATAAGTTGAGTTCTACAAATCCTATCAAGGACTTAAAGTACTCTCTAGAAAGCTAAGAAGATAAGGAACAACATTCATGTTGACCAAAAGTTCATAGGAATCATCCTTCTTGGGCAAAAGTTTGATGCAAGTTGGGTGACTTTCAAGGCCCCAGATTCACATACCTCAGATGACCTGTAACTTGTCAAAGTCATAACTTGAGCTCTACAAATCCTATCAAGGACTTCTAGTACTCAAATTAAAGCTAAGAACAAGCTATACAACATTAATGTTGGGGGTAAGATGAGATGACAATCACATCTTGAGCTAAACTGCCTTGAAGATAGGGATCAAACTAGGGGATTTTACACTGTCAAGCCTTAGAAACCCTAGCTTGAAACTTCTCAAACTCCTCAATCATGATGATTTGATCTTGGAATCATCCTTATAGCAACTCAATGCATCAATCCATGATCACATGGCTCTTGGATTAGGTCTCAACCCTCTCCAAATCATCAGTTGACCTAGGGTTGACCCAGTCAAACCCTAACTGCACCACTCATGGCTGAAACTTCTTATTCTTGTACAATGGCCTCTCTAGGCTTCGTGATGGCTTTCAAGACATCTCATAAGCCCTCTCAAGGCTTCAAGTCCTTCCTCATAGCTTCAGAATCATCTGATGAGCTCCCACAACTCTCAAGTTAGGAGGCACACATCCTTGGCTTCAACCAATCTCTCTGAGAATCTCTTAACTTTTCTGACAAGGATATCAACCACTGAACACTTGAATAACCTTCTTGGCTAGCTTCAAACTCTTGATTGGTACTCTTGATTGGTACTCATACCTCTTGATGAACACAAGCTAGGTAAATAAATGTTGGTCAAATTTTGGGGTGCAACACCGTTGACTCCTGACATGCGCGCAAGCTCCATTCCAATCTCCTCCTCCCTGGATCTTTGATGATGACGCTCGAATCAAGAACCAATGTAACGCTTAGACCATTATGGTTCGACTTATACGAGAAATCGAACTCTAAGAGGTAGCGTATTAATATCCGTGTCAAAGACAAGATAGAGAAATGATATCGACAATCATTCTCCAATTGAATCGTGTCACACAGTCAGCCAGAAATAAAATCGAGAATAAAATCGGATAGAAAAGAAAATAGGAGAGAAATCCAACGCAAAATGGAAATAAAAGTCTACTCCTAAAATACGGCAAAAATAATCTCCTAAGGAAACTATATCCTAAAAAGAATTAAAACTAAATTTAATTCTATCCTTTAAAAGAAATTAAAATAAGTCCTAAGTTCTTCTTTAAAAGGAATTAAATTCCTAAAAGAAAATATTAGCTAAATTCCCTAAAAGAAATTATTCCTAAAAGTTCTATTCTTTGAATTATAAAACTATCCCTAAAATATTACAATTAAAATTGTAATAAAAACAATGCAAGAAAATAAAGGGAATAAAAAAACTGCAGGGGGGGTATTGGTTCAGTAGGGGTGTGCTGCAGCAAAAATGCAGAGCCCAGCCCACAAAAAACAACCAAAAACGGGGGAGGGGGTGAGTAAACAGAAAAGGGAGTATGCCAAAAAACGCAATGGGCTTGAGGCCCAAACCAAACACTCACACACACACGGGGAGGGGGTGCATAAGTAACTGGGAGGTGTTATAGTCAAAAACTCGTTGGGCTTAGAGAGGCCCAATGCTCCAAACACAGCCACGTCCATCTCTCTCATTCTATCAGAAAAAACAAAACCTAGTCTCTCTCAATTCTCCTCTGCACTGTTCACAGCTTGCCTCCGCCGTTTCTTCTTTCTCAGACTCTCTCTCTTACAAACCATCTCTCTCTCGGATTCTCTCTTCCGTTTCACCTCTCACTCAAACTCTCACAAACATCCTTCGTTCAATCTTCGTACAACTTGTTTCAATTCTTTCAAAACAAATACAAAAAAGTAAATCTTCGGAAACAAAGCATTGATCCATGGCTTGACGATCTCTGAAGATGAAGGTTGGAGGTTCTTGAAGATAATGAAGGTCTGATGAACGTGCTTGTTGATGAAGATCTTGAAGAAGGCCTTAATGATGTTCGTTGAAGAAACATTCTGGAGAAGGTTCTTGATGACGAATGAACCTGAAGAAGAATGTGGATCGGTGGAGCTCTTAAGATCTGAAGCTGATTAGCTTCTTACTGATGATGAAGATTCACAAAGAAGATCAAAGATAGTGATATGAAGAACTTCGTGCAATTTGGGCGTACGGACCTGACGGAGCTTCTTGAAGAAACTCTTGAAGATTCTTGACGAACAAAGTTATTTGGAAAAGATCTTATGAAGTTCTGGAAACCTTGGATGAAGATCTTGACGTTGATTTCTGGGAAATTGCTTGGATGAAGCTGAACGGAGACGAGACATACGGTGGTGATATGGGAATTCCTGGAGAAATGATATTGATGGTGCTTGAAGATCTCATGAAGATCTGATGAAGATCTTGTGGATCTGGAAACTTGCGGATGAACATATGAAGATCATGTTGAATCTTGGAGTTTCTGGCGATTTGAACGAAGTTGATGAAGGTGAAAGATTTTGCAGTTTCCGGCGAGCCTCCGGCGACAGTTGCGGTGGCCGGAGGTGGTTGCATGGCCGACAACAAGGTCTCCGGCGAGGCTTTGGTAGTGGGATACAGCTGGCGAGCATGCATGCAAGGAAGAGTTTGGTGAGGACGTGTGGCGTGAGGGAGAGGGAGAGAGGAGGACGTGTGGCAAGCTGGAAAGGTGGCAGAGAGAGAGAGTGATACGTGGCAGCAATGGGAGAGTGGAAAAAATGAGGTGGCGGGTTCTGAGTGAATGAAAAGTGAGGTGGAAGAGAGAGAAATAGACATGTGGTGGCCTTATATACGAACAAGTGGCATTTTGGACTTGGGCCCACGAATTGGACACCTGGCCCACTAAAATTAATGACTCTGATTAAAACTGATTAACAACTAAGACCCCACTAAAATCACAATTAACACTCTAATGATCATTAAAACTCCAATAATACTCATTTAACTCTAAAACGGAAATTAAATGCTAGGCAATTAAAAACACTAATTAATTCTCCTAGTTAATCCTAGTAAAAAAAAGATTAAAACCTAACTAGCCTCTATGAATTAAATCTAAAACATTAACTTCGATTAACCCTATTAAAAAAACCAATTGAATATCTAAAAACAAAATCTATTTAAAAGTATTAAAAAAAAGAAATATCTATTTAAAATCTAAAAAAACTATTAAATTTTATAACAAAATATTAAAAATACCTATTAATATCTAGAAAAACTCCAATAAATCTATTTAAATCTATTAAAAATCCAGAAAATAAAAGGGAAAATTCTAAAAATGCCAGGAAGCCAATTAAATCGATTAGAGCACAAATACGCGATTACAGCGAAATAAGCGATAAAAACCGGGCACCGAGATGGCCTGAAAACACAGGGAACGAGCACCAATTCTAAAAAAAAATCCTCGTATTGGCCTGAAATGCCTGAAACGCCAGGGGAGGCTGTAATCCCGATAAAGTCAATCTGACTGAGAAAATGCAATGTATGCGGTATGCGGATGCGAATGCAAAATGCGTCGAAACATAAACCAGATGTGGAAACCGGTTGGTCAAATTTTGGGGTGCAACAGCTGCCCCTATTCAAACGGCTTGGACCCGACTGGGTGAAGAGCGAACGGCCTTCAAACATTCGAGGTACGAGACGGTTGAATACCAAAGAAACCCTGAAATTTGCCAACCGTGGAGATAAACTGCAAAACTGCTTGAGGAGCAATATCTAATAAACTGAGTCTGGTTGTTACGGCAAGAACTGGTCAATTATCTGATAAAATCTTGATTTCAACATCAATCACCTGCATGACACCACGAGCACTGAGCTATTTTCGCAAAAACACATTCGTCCATCATTGGACTAGCCTTGTCAACACCAGAAGAGGAACCAATTCGTCAACACAAATAGAGATTCTGTCGTCACAGGAGTAACCTTGTCCACATCGACCCAAACTCGTCAAATCACGAATAAATGCAAATCTGTCCACGTCAGGACTCACATTTCAACAACACGGGAATAGAACCTTGTCCACATTAGGACGCTTGTTTCGTCAACACGAAGAAAGATAAATTTGTCCATGTTAGGACTCGTGCATCTTGTCAACACGAAGAACTATAACCTTGTCCATGTTAGGACCCACATTTCGCCGATACGAAGGAAGATATCTGCTGGGGATAAATGGTCCCTGAAGAGTAATCAATTTTGTCCACGTCAGGACTTCACGTTACGGAAAACTCCTGGCGCTTTCGCTGGGGAAACATTTCTGTCTAGTCACAGGAAACTACATCCGCCTATCTATACGGGCAGGTCATCTGTCTAAACACAGGAAACTCTGCTTATCTCTGCAGTAGCTAACTCCGTTGATCCTAACCCACAAACGACTTTGAGGAGGACTCTACTGGGGACAGTAACACGAGGAAATCACGGCGACTTCCTTGGGGAAAATACTCTTGTCAAATATCGGAACACAACTCACATACTCTGTCTATCACGGGAGAATCATCTATCTGGATACCAGAAAGTTCATCCGCCTGCTTCATACGGGAAATTCCATCTGCCTGATTCATACAGGAAAAGGTTCATCCGCCTGCTTCATACGGGAAAACATATATGCCTGATTCTTACAGGAAAATTCATCCGCCTGCTTCATACGGGAAAACACATCTGCCTGATTCTTACAGAAAAATTCATCCGCCTGCTTCATACGGGAAAACACATCTGCCTGATTCTTACAGGAAAATTCATCCGCCTGCTTCATACGGGAAAACACATCTACCTGATTCTTACAGGAAAATTCATCTTGGATATAGCTTCTTTGCCTATTCTTTGCAGTATCTAACCCCACTGGGGATATTCTGAAAATAACTGCCCGACACCCGTTTCAATAACAAGTGACCACTTCTGAACTTTTGATTTATGAAACCCTGAAATGCTGCCGTGACAGCAAACCTGAAGAAAAACACTCCGCTGTTCGGATAAGAGAAACCTCAACCAGTAACTCTGTGGGGAAAAAACTGGCAACAACTCCAAAGTCTACTTATGGAGCTATTCCATGCGGACAAAACCTTCAGACAACAACTTCAAAATCTAATCATGAAGATGCGGTAATGCTGAAGAACTCCAAAGTCTAATTACGAAGTCTTGGATGTGGACGACAACTCCAAGGTCTAATTATGAAGCCGCTCAATGCTGACGTAACAGCTGCTAGAAAAACTCTGTTGGGGAATCGCTAACGACGACTCCAAAGTCTAATTCTGAAGTCGTGTAACGCTGATGTGACGAGCTTCAAAGTCTAATTATGAAGCCATAACAACAAACCGGGGGGAACTCTGCCGGGGGAAAATAGTAAGGTGAACCGTATCATCACACGTCTCACGGCGAGACCTCGAATACCTGGTAATAGATCTGAGCTAGAACTCCATACTCCTGCTGA
This sequence comes from Lathyrus sativus, assembly GCA_963859935.3. NCBI lineage: Eukaryota > Viridiplantae > Streptophyta > Magnoliopsida > Fabales > Fabaceae > Lathyrus > Lathyrus sativus. Next base: position 464,229,690 of record OZ012741.1, on the reverse strand, counting down.
GAAAACACGCCTGAAGGCAAAATGTTAACCGATCTGATCTATGTTCTGAAATGCATATGTTTGAAAATGAGGCAATGCCCCATACGACATGTAGATGCTATGCGTTTGTATAGATGCAATGCTCCATACGGCATGGAGATGCTATGTGTTTGTATAGATGCAAATATGATGGTATATGCAAGTGCAAATGCAAGCTCGAGCTGCCAGAGAACGCCGGGTCTAAAGCCGCTTGGAAAAATAAATGCCGATGGCAACGTCAACTCCACTGAGGGGTACCGGGTATCATAGAATCCTCTCAGCAAAATAAATGCTGGAACAGTGAGACCAACTTCCATGGGGAAGACCCAACCCTGCTGCGGGATGGCTCACAAATTCATCGTTACGAACTCTGTAGAGGATGATCAACCTGACGGAGGAATGACAACCTACTGGAAAAGGGAAGGACGACCCTGCACGGGGATGCCCTTTCTAAACCATTGACAACCTGATTGTACTCTGCGAGGCTTACCCAAACTGAGGTTAATTGTGCACAGCTCACTGCTGAGAACGCCCCTGCTGTCAGGGATATCCATTCTGATCTGCCGAAGATACTCCTGATCCTATTCTGAGGAGGAATAATAGCGATCTCAACTATTTTGGGTATAATACGTGACTTCCATCTGCTGAGGAGGAGTAATCCTGATACAGAACATTAATCAGGAAACCGGTATCAATCGAGCTTTGTATCGGGGAAAGCGACACCACGCGAGTCACTAGGAATTATCGTGTCGGGTATTTTTAGGCTTTTTCTAGTTTACGGATGAAAATAGGTTATTAACCAAATGGTTTTAAAGGGAAAATACTAGACGGGGCTAGCATTCGAAGATGGACTACCAGGCGAGAACTGATAGCAAAAATAGGCTAGGTTATCGGATAATAGGTTAAGGAAAGGATGACCAGACGGGGCTGGTTGGAAGCTGCCATGCACCAAACGATAACTAATGCAACAAATAGGTTAAAGAGACGGTGACCAGACGGGGCTGGTTGAAAGCTAACATACACCAGACGAGAACTGATGTTTACGGAAAGGTTGGCCAGACAATAACTGGTTAAAAGATAACAGATAATAGACGAGAACTGGTATTTACGGAAAGGTGGGCCAGACGAGAACTAGTTACCGGTTTTCCAGGCGAGAACTGGGCTTTGGAAATGTCAAGGTTACAAGGTTCTGTCAAGTAACAGGTTTAAACGGCAGGATAATGATCCAACGACGACAAAGTCTTTTTCGAAGGTTCAGGTTTTTTTTTGACGAGGGTAATGACACGATTCCCCGATACTCAACTCTTTCTGGGGTGAACAAACTTGCTTGAACAACTTGCCCCAGTGCAACTCAACTTGCTCAAATCCCACTCTTGGAAAACTCACTCTGAACAGAAAGCAGCTTGCTACAATACGACCTGGAGATGGCTTGCCCCGGTATCTGTACAACGGAAGGATTCAACCTCAATTAAACAACTATTAACATAGTTGGTTTCACTATCTCTGAAGTGTCTTGCCCTTGAACGAGCATTGAGCGACTTAACCTGCCCTCATCACACACTGGAAGGATCTATCCTCAAATCATAACATTCTGGATAATTGCCCATGATTGGTTCTCGAGAAGATTCACTTCTGATCAACTGCTTCTCAAGTAAACTGTCCCATAATCAATCGATGCTTCGGGACTTGTCCTTAGACCAACTGATTCTGAAGTTACTGGAAGTCAATGCCCCAGATTCACAGGGTTTCACAACATACACCATTCTGATCCAGACTGCTGAATTATTCAGTCCTGTTCGATTATTCCCTGTTGGAATTTCCTTCCTGTCAACCACTGACCTGCAAATAAAATTGTTTATTCTCGAATGGTAATTTTAATGCAGTGTTCATGCAAATTTTGAAAAAATTGTGTTGTCACTCATTTACGTGTCATGATTGTGAGTGACGAATGAACTAGAGTTCAAACGTAGTGCTGATTTGGTCAGTGAAAAAATACAACAAGGATATGACTAGCAAATCAAGAAGGAGTCAGGTTACTCAACCTTATCGTAATGTGCTTTCAGAATAAACCCTGCCTCAATTAGGTCTCTTAAGGGTTGTATCGTGGCGGGTTCACGGTTCGTGAAACAAAGGATATTTGGCTCAAATTATGATTTGTACCCACCCCTTCTACGTGATGATCTCCGATCCTAAAGTTCAGTTAACCGGACTCGAGCGCTCGCCTCTTCGAGAGGTATGTTGAATAGTAGGACTCACAAGGTTTTCAGAGTGACAGTTACTCCTTTTTCGTTCTCGGTGTCTGTATCCACACGACTTTGTCCTTGTTCGAGGATTTTTTTCTTTTTATATCCTTTCTTTTTCATTCTTTTGATTCCCTAATTTTTGCCTAGACTGACTCCTTTTGAGTTCTTTTTGATTTTTCTTTCTTTTGAAGTCCAGCGGGGTGCCCTGATTTTTGCCTAAGTATTAGCTTTCCAGCTTTTCTTTTTCTTTTACTTAGCGGCCTTTCTTATTTCTTTCTTGGAACAAGTCATGCGACACTGGTTGTCTTGATTGCTCCGAAAGGGTTGCAACTGTCTCACTCCTGATTGGTGATATTTAACCATGGTGGTTGATGAGGTGCAACCTCTGGGGAAAAAAATAAGATGTGATTAGTCCTCGAAAGGCAACACTCCTCTATAAGACTTGAACGCTCGATCAAGCTAACTGACAACTACCCTGCCCCGGGTTAAGATGTGAGGGTTTAAAAGTCCGAAAAAAACTCCTACTTCTCGGCTCGAAGTGGTTAACAAGGGACTAACTCCTTATCTCTCCTATGTTTAGGGGATTTGAAACAATGCCTTATACGTCATCGGCAAGGTTTTATCTGAAAGCATACGATCATCGGTTATGAGTATTCAGTTTCGTCATCCTCCCTCCAATCTTTGCTAATCAAAGTGACAAAGTGGAGTAAATAAAATGCAAGTATCGGTGCAGTGCAATAAATGAGTGACAACGACATGATTAATTCAGAAAAATGCATAGTCACTTTATCAATATTACCATTCGAAACAAACAATGTTTAACAGCAAAGCAACTAACAGAAAAGAAACTACAAATGCAAATGATAAAAGTCTGAGGACTGCCAATGCTGAGGACTGCCAATGCTAAGGACGTCTGCCTGTCTGGACCACTAGCCTCTGGAAGTAATCCTATGAATCTGCAAGCTCAGACAGCTGAGAGATTGTCATGAACAACCAAAACTCCTTCGGGAAAGGAAATACACCCTTTGTCGATCAACTGCTGTACTTTCGCCTGAAAAGCTTTACAATATTCAGTTGAATGCTCTGGAGATCCACCATGGTAACCAAACTGAACGTGGGGATTGTACCCAGGAGGGTAAGGTTCTGGCACGGGCTTAAGAGCTTTAGGTTCCACCAAAGAATTCTGGATCAAATGTGGCAGAATGTGACTATACGGCATAGGCACTGGGTGAGAAGGAGCATTCCTATGCGGTCGTTGGCATCACAGACTTTCAAGACTGATGATACGATACCCAAAAGGTGTGACATCATCATATCCTGAAGAGGCCTCACTTAGCCAACTTCCAAATGATCGGTCCCCAGAGTCGACAATCCAACTAACCAACAACCCCCTCAACCCAAAGGGTTGAAAAAGAAGTCAACCAGAAGAACCTCGTCTGAGCGTGGATTTCATGAGACACTAGTACATGCAAAGCATGCACGCGCCCACTAATTTCCACAACTAATTCTAAGGTGCACTCAAGCCTGGGTCTGGCTTCTCACTCAAAGGAACACCCCACCCAACAGCACAACAACAACAGATAATAGCAAAGGTGCGGAAATTGTAAATACAGTAAAATACAACGTACAAAAGGTAAACACCCAAAGACAAACAAACACACGCTAGGATTGACTCTCTTAAGGGACGTTGGATCCCAATTGCATAAGGAACCATCGCAGTCCCCAGCAGAGTCGCCAGCTGTCGCTACTGCGAAAATCGGCGCCGGCTAAACAGAAGAGTCACCACCGTGCATTATTTATCCCAAAGGAGGGAAAGGAAACGCTCAAAGTAAACCTACCGCAAAGACGGGAAAGGAATGGTCATCGCAACCAAATCCTGGATTCGGGAGTCGGTTATGCAAGGGGAAGGTATTAGCACCCCTCACGTTCGTCGTACTCGACGGGATCCACACTTGTTGGTTTGTCTACAGGATGCAAAAACAATCTATCTACGGCTGCTAAGGCTAAACGGAAAGAAACTGACTCGATAGAGCATCGCACTCTATGCCTACGTATTCTCAAGAGAGAAAGTCAGAGTCATCGTAGTTCGGAAAACTACAGGGAGTTGGCTCGCCAAGACTTCACGTCTTGTGCCTACGTACTTCCACACAGCATGAAAGATCAGAGCTTACGTAGTTCAGGCTAACTACGGCTAGACAGGGTGTTCTCGATCACACAGGGGTGAGAGATTAAGTTGGTTTGAAAGGTACGGGAACCTACGGGAACTAAAACTACGGTCTAGTCTCAAATGCGCAAGGGCAAGAGAAAGGGAAACACCAGTCGTTAGCGGGAAAGTCTCGATCGCATAGCAGCGAGAGAACAGAGAGGTTAGTTGTTAGTGTGCTCGCCAGTATATCGCATCCTATGCCTACATATTCTCATTCGGTATGAGAAATCAGAGCAGCTGTAGTTCAGCCTACTACAGCGAACAGGGGAAAAAGGGAAAAGGGAGCTCGCTAGGATATCGCATCCTATGCCTACGTATTCTCGTCTGGAACGAGAGATCAGAGCAAACGTAGTTCGACAGGAAAATGAGTCTCGATTGCACGACGGCAAGAGAAGGGGTCTCGATCTCCTGAACGCGAGAGAAAAGGGGTTTCGATCGCACGGGGGCGAGAACAAAGAGGAAGCAGGCCTACGCCTAAACGGGAAGGAACCCGGGACACACACGCAAGAACCTAAGAAGAAACTCCTCAACTGCCAATTCCTACGTATCTAACGATGTAGCTCACAACACTCGACGGTTGCCTGAAGACTCGAATAAGATGATGATGATGAACGAAGCGGCTCCGTTGACTCCTGACATGCGCACAAGCTCCATTCCAATCTTCTCCTCCCTGGATCTTTGATGATGACGCTCGAATCAAGAACCAATGTAACGCTTAGACCTTCATTGTTCGACTTATACGAGAAATCGAACTCTAAGAGGTAGCGTATTAATATCCGTGTCAAAGACAAGATAGAGAAATGATATCGACAATCATTCTCCAATTGAATCATGTCACACAGTCAGCCAGAAATAAAATCGAGAATAAAATCGGATAGAAAAGAAAATAGGAGAGAAATCCAACGCAAAATGGAAATAAAAGTCTACTCCTAAAATACGGCAAAAATATTCTCCTCAGGAAACTATATCCTAAAAAGAATTAAAACTAAATTTAATTCTATCCTTTAAAAGAAATTAAAATAAGTCCTAAGTTCTTCTTTAAAAGGAATTAAATTCCTAAAAGAAATTATTCCTAAAAGTTCTATTCTTTGAATTATAAAACTATCCCTAAAATATTACAATTAAAATTGTAATAAAAACAATGCAAGAAAATAAAGGGAATAAAAAAACTGCAGGGAGGGTATTGGTTCAGTAGGGGTGTGCTGCAGCAAAAATGCAGGGCCCAGCCCACAAAAAACAACCAAAAACGGGGGAGGAAGTGAGTAAACAGAAAAGGGAGTATGCCAAAAAAATGCAATGGGCTTGAGGCCCAAACCAAACACTCACACACACACACACACACGAGGAGGGGGTACGTAAGTAACTGGGAGGTGTTATAGTCAAAAACTCGTTGGGCTTAGAGAGGCCCAATGCTCCAAACACAGCCACGTCCATCTCTCTCATTCTATCAGAAAAAACAAAACCTAGTCTCTCTCAATTCTCCTCTGCATTGTTCACAACTTGCCTCCGCCGTTTCTTCTTTCTCAGACTCTCTCTCTTACAAACCATCTCTCTCTCGGATTCTCTCTTCCATTTCACCTCTCACTCAAACTCTCACAAACATCCTTCATTCAATCTTCGTACAACTTGTTTCAATTCTTTCAAAACAAATACAAAAAAGTAAATCTCCGGAAACAAAGCATTGATCCATGGCTTGACGATCTCTGAAGATAAAGGTTGGAGGTTCTTGAAGATAATGAAGGTCTGATGAACGTGTTTGTTGATGAAGATCTTGAAGAAGGCGTTAATGATGTTCGTTGAAGAAACATTCTGGAGAAGGTTATTGATGACGAACGAACCTGAAGAAGAATGTGGATCGGTGGAGCTCTTAAGATCTGAAGCTGATTAGCTTCTTGCTGATGATGAAGATTCACAAAGAAGATCAAAGAGAGTGATATGAAGAACTTCGTGCGATTTGGGCGTACGGACCTGACGGAGCTTCTTGAAGAAACTCTTGAAGATTCTTGACGAACAAATTTATTTGGCGAAGATCTTATGAAGTTCTGGAAACCTTGGATGAAGATCTTGACGTTGATTTCTGGGAAATTGCTTGGATGAAGCTGAACGGAGACAAGACATACGGTGGTGATCTGGGAATTCCTGGAGAAACGATATTGATGGTGCCTGAAGATCTCATGAAGATCTGATGAAGATCTTGTGGATCTGGAAACTTGCGGATGAACATATGAAGATCATGTTGAATCTTGGAGTTTGTGGCGATTTGAACGAAGTTGATGAAGGTGAAAGATTTTGCAGTTTTCGGCGAGCCTCCGGCGACAGTTGCGGTGGCCGGAGGTGGTTGCATGGCCGGCGGCAAGGTCTCCGACGAGGCTTTGGTAGTGGGATACAGTTGGCGAGCATGCATGCAAGGAAGAGTTTGGTGAGGACGTGTGGCGTGAGGGAGAGGGAGAGAGGAGGACGTGTGGCAAGCTGGAAAGGTGGCAGAGAGAGAGAGTGATACGTGGCAGCAATGAGAGAGTGGAAAAAATGAGGTGGCGGGTTCTGAGTGAATGAAAAGTGAGGTGGAAGAGAGTGAAATAGACATGTGGTGGTCTTATATACGGACAAGTGGCATTTTGGACTTGGGCCCACGAATTGGACACCTGGCCCACTAAAATTAATGACTCTGATTAAAACTGATTAACAACTAAGACCCCACTAAAATCACAATTAACACTCTAATGATCATTAAAACTCCAATAATACTCATTTAACTCTAAAACGGAAATTAAATGCTAGGTAATTAAAAACACTAATTAATTCTCCTAGTTAATCCTAGTAAAAAAAGATTAAAACCTAACTAGCCTCTATGAATTAAATCTAAAACATTAACTTCGATTAACCCTATTAAAAAAACCAATTGAATATCTAAAAACAAAATCTATTTAAAAGTATTAAAAAAAAGAAATATCTATTTAAAATCTAAAAAAACTATTAAATTTTATAAGAAAATATTAAAAATACCTATTAATATCTAGAAAAACTCCAATAAATATATTAAAATTTATTAAAATCTATTAAAAATCCAGAAAATAATAGGGAAAATTCTAAAAATGCCAGGAAGCCAATTAAATCGATTAGAGCATAAATACGCGATTACAGCGAAATAAGCGGTAAAAACCGGGCACCGAGATGGCCTGAAAACACAGGGAACGAGCACCAATTCTAAAAAAAATCCTCGTATTGGCCTGAAATGCCTGAAACGCCAGGGGAGACTGTAATCCCGATAAAGTCAATCTGACTGAGAAAATGCAATGTATGCGGTATGCGGATGCGAATGTAAAATGCGTCGAAACATAAACCAAATGTGGAAACCGGTTGGTCAAATTTTGGGGTGCAACACTCTGCTGCTGGGAAAACAGTTCTAAACCTGCCTGGTGGAGAGAAATCTAATCTCGACTTGCTGAGGAGTAAGTGCATACCTACAACTTGCTGAGGATACAGACACATACCTGACCTACACGAGAGATATCAATCTTGACTCTCCGGGGACGATTCTACCCTGTTGGAGAATTCAGTCTTGAACTGTCGAGGAATGAGTGTATACAAACAATCTGCTGGGGAGAAGTGTACACCCTCTACCTGCACATCCTTTTCCGGTAGAAATAAGCCTTTGCTGGAGAGAAAAAATGAGTCTCAACTACACACCTCTGCTCTGTGGGAATGGTGATCCTACCAGGGATACACCTCTAGAAACCTGCCCCAAGGGTAACGACCCTGCAAATGAATAAACAACAAGATATCCTGCACAAAGGGAACTATCTCGGCCAAAGCCTGCAAGTTTATGTATGCGCAGTTTTATCAAAACATCAGGCATTTTTCGCAAACAAAACAGTAAAGATTACAGCAAGACAAACAAATTATTGAGTAGTATATGTTTTATTGACAAATGGCCTGTAAATAGGCAGATTTTACAACAGATGTAATCCCTGAAAAGAGGAAGCTGCGCAAAAATTACAGAAATGCACAGAAATATACAAAATATCGGCAATGTGGCATAGACAAACACCATGAGCTGATCCTTCTATGACTCGCCTGACTTCGATGATTCCCTGACACTTTGTCCTTTGAAGAGATTAATTCGGATAAGCGGCCCTCAGGTCCTCCCTCAATCCACTATACTCTGAAGATCAACACGTAGACCGCAGTCATTTGCTTTTCAAATCCCTAACTTTTGCCTGAATCGCCCTTGCGGGTTTTCAATTCACCGGGATACCCATTTTTTCCAAAGTTGCATTTTCAGGTTTTCAACTTTGCGGGTTTACATCTTTTCGTTTATATCCCTAACTTTTTCCTGAACCCATTCTTTTTATGGTTCGCTGGGATGCCCTATTTTTTCCTGGATGTTCTTTTCAACGGGTCTCTTTAAGCAAAGTATTTTTTAACTACGTCTACGTTCATAGGGGATATGAAATCTTCACCATCCATGGTTGATAACAACAAGGCTCCTCCTGAGAAAACCTTTCATACGACATATGGACCTTCATAGTTGGGATTCCATTTGCCCCTGTGATCTGTTTGTGGAGGGAGAATCTTTTTCAATACTAAGTCGCCCGTCTGAAAGCTTCAAAGGTGCACCTTCTTGTCAAAAGCTTTCTTCATCCGGCTCTGATACAACCGACCATACGCGATAGATGCCAGCCTTTTCTCGTTCATCAGGCTGAGCTAATTCAATATATTTCTTATCCATTCTGCCTCATCAAGCTTGACGTCGACCAGGACTCTAAAAGAAGGAATATCGACTTCCAATGGCAGGACAGCTTCCATACCATACACCAGTGAGAAAGGAGTTGCCCTAATTGAAGTTCGTACCGAAGTACGATATCCATGCAAAGCAAAGGGCAACATCTCGTGTCAATGTTTATAGGTTACAACCATCTTCTGCACTATCTTCTTGATATTCTTGTTGGCCGCTTTGACAGTGCAGTTTATCTTCACCGAAAGGGAGATGAGTTGTGATGCTCAATTTTGAAATTCTGGCACAATTCCTTCATCATCTTGTTATTCAAATTCAAACCATTGTCAGTAATAATTCTCTTAAGCCCTTTGTAACGACAGATGATGTCCTTCTTGATAAACCAGGCTACCACTTGTTTAGTGACATTAGCATAAGAAGCTGCTTCCACCCACTTGGTGAAGTAATCAATGGCTACCAGGATGAAACGATATCCATTAGATGCGGTGGGTTCAATCTTGCCAATCATGTTGATGCCCCACATGGAAAAAGGCCAAGGAGACGCCATGTCATTCAAAGGACTTGGCGGCACATGAATCTTGTCGGCATAAATTTGGCATTTACGGCACTTCTTGGCATACTTGAAGCAATCTGATTCCATAGTTAACCAATAATACCCTGCTCATAACAGCTTCCGAGACATAGCATGCCCGCCGGCATGTGTACTAAAGGCACCTTCGTGGACCTCGTCCATAAGCAGACTCGCTTCTTTTTTGTCCACACATCTTAAAAGCACCAAGTCATAATTCCTCCTGTAGAGTACACCATCCTGGTTCAGATAAAAGTTCCCAGCTAACCTCCTCAGAGTCTTCTTATCCCGGGTCGACGCCCCTGGTGGATATTCTTGGTTCTTAAGGAAATCCTGGATATCATAATACCACGGCTTGCCATCAGAAGCTTCCTCAATGGCGAATACGAATGTCGGCCTATCATGGCGAGAGATGACTATTCTTGGAGCATCATTCCAAAAATTCACCTTATACATCGAGGATAAAGAGGATAAGGCATCCACCATCTTATTCTCTACTCTAGGTACATGGTGGAACTCTATCCGACCAAAGAAAGGTAACAGCCTCCTTGCATAGTTCATGTAAGGGATCAGATTAGGCTGCCGAGTCTCCCTTTCTCCTTTGATATGATTAACAACTAGCGCTGAATCGTCGTATACATATAGATTTTTGATCCTCAGATCAATGGCTTCTTCAAACCCCATAATGCACGCTTCATATTCGGCTTCATTATTGGTGTAGGGAAATGTTAACCTGGCAGTGAAGGGGATATGAGAACCATGAGGCGTCGTGATAATTGCCTCAATTCCACTACCATATGAGTTAACAGCACCGTCAAATATCATTTGCCATTGGGAACCCTTCTCCGGACCTTCATCGGGTAATGGCTCATCACAATCCTTCATTTTTAAGAACATGATGTCTTCATCGGGAAATTTAAACTTCATCAATTGGTAATCGTCAATCGGCTGTTCAGCAAGATATTCTGACAGAATACTCCCCTTGATGGCTTTCTGGGAAACGTATTGAATATCATACTCTATCAAAATCATCTGCCGTCTGGCAATCCTCCCCGAAAGTGCTTGTTTTTCAAAGACGTACTTAATCGGATCCATCTTCGAAATCAGCATGGTCGTATGATTTAACATATACTGTCTCAGGCGTTTGGCGGCCCAAGCAAGTGCGCAACAAGTTTTTTCCAACATTGAGTACCTGGACTCACAATCTGTGAACTTTTTACTCAAGTAGTATATTGCGTGCTCTTTTCTTCCAGTCTCATCATGCTAACCGAGAACACAACCCATGCATTTCTCAAGAACCGTTAGATACATTATCAATGGTCTTCTAGCTACTAGGGGGTATCAGTATTGGAGGCTCCTGCAAATATTCTTTTATTTTATCAAATGCCCTTTGGAAATTTTCGTTCCAGACAACCGCCTGATCTTTCTTTAACAATTTGAACATGGGTTCACACGTGGCTGTGAGATGAGATATGAACCTAGAAATGTAGTTCAATCTACCCAAGAAACCACAAACCTCTTTCTCTGTTTTCGGCGCTGGCATATCTTGAATTGCTTTTATCTTTGCAGGATCGACCTCAATTCTTTTTTCACTGACAATGAACCCCAGCAACTTTCCTGACCTGACGCCAAAAGTGCACTTATTCAGATTCAACCTCAATCTGAATTTCCTTAGTCTTTCAAACAACTTCAAAAGGTTTACCAGATGTTCCTCCTCTGTTTGTGACTTTGCTATCATGTCATCAACATATACTTCAATCTCATGATGAATCATATCATGAAACAAAGTGACCATTGCCCGCTGATAGGTTGCCCCTGCATTTCTCAACCCAAAAGGCATTACCTTATAATAGAAAGTCCCCCACGGTGTAATGAAATTTGTTTTCTCTATATCCTCTGACGCCATCTTAATCTGATTATATCCGAAAAAACCGTCCATGAAGGAAAACACGAAATACTGCGCAGTATTAACAACTAATACGTCTATGTGGGGGAGCACAAAATCATTTTTCGAGCTTGCTTTGTTCAAGTCTCTATTGTCGCTACTGCGAAAAACGAGGCCGGCAAAACAGAAGAGTTGCCACCTTTCGTTATTCATCCCTCAGAACGGGAAAGGAAACGATCAGAAAAAACCTGACGAAAGGGTATAAGACAAGGTCATCGCAACCATTGTCTGGATTCGGGAGTTGGTTACACAAGGGAAGGGTATTAGCACCCTCACGTCCATCGTACTCGATGAGATCCACGCTTGTTGTGTTTATCTGACGAGTTTGTTACATCTATCTACGCTAAGGGTCTGGTTTGGAAAGAAAAGAGAATGACTCGGCAAAGCATCGCACTTTATGCCTATGTATTCCGTCTGGAACGAGAAATCAAATTCAACGTAGTTCTCCTAACTACGGGGGAAGGTTGTTCGCCGAGATATCGCATCTCGTGCCTACGTACTTTCACACAGTGTGAAAGATCAGAGCAAACATAGTTCGGGACACGAGAGACACAGGTTTGTCTTTTTTATCCGAGTAAGGTTAACAGACGATTCCAGCAGTTTGGTGTATGCAGCTCGCTCGACGGAAACTTAGGCGTTTACCGTTTGCGATAGAACCGGGAGTTAACAGAACTCTCCTTCTGAAAAGGGTTTCCAAGGAATTAAAGGTCCAAGAGGACAAAAAGAGTTTGATCTTTGTTTTCTGTTTTTTAAAGAAGTATCTTTTATGGATGTTTGCAACTGATATCGCACTAGAGACTATGACCTGAGAGTGAATGCGTCGCATGTCACCCAAAGGGTGTCATACTAAACATCCAGACTGTTGAAAAGAAACTCTCCGATAACCCTTTCTGAAGTAGCTTAAGGCTCGTAACGTATGACGTCAATTAACCCTTATTATTGTATTTTGATTTGTTTGTAGATGAGAAGAGAAAAGACGCACTAAAGGGGAACTGATCCAATCCTAAAGTTGCCATGCAAAATGAACCTATGATTGAGGTTAGGAGGGAAGCTAACTAATGTTATCATGCATGGTTAGAACCCTAATGTCTGTCATAACTTCTCTTGAACAAGAGAAGTCAGAGTTCCTAAGGGAACATGGCAAAGGAAAACATACAGCAGAAAGAATAATAACTGTACAGAAACAACTGTAAATAAAATGCATGCAATGCAGCAAACAAACAAATAGTCTGCAAACAAACAACTTCAAGCCATCTTCAAGAGAGGTCTTCATCTTCATTCTTCAACAAGCTCCAATATAAGGGAAGATAATTAACACCAAGATTAATGGATTGAGGATGGGAAGCAGGAAAGAAACCTAAGGAATCCAACCTGACACTCAACCAGTCATCTGAGACAGGCATCCTCAAAGGTTCTACCTCTTGTAAAATGCCACACATCCTTCCAAAGGAAAGATGAGGCTTTCACATAGGGACCTTGAATCATAGGATGAGAATGGAAAGCAAACAAAGCAATCCATGTATATTTGAAGAAAGAGAAAGCAACTAAGCTCTTCCTAAATCCTAATTGAACAAGCTCAAAGGAAGCTTCTAAAGGGAGGTCTAAACACCAAACCAAACATCACCATCAAGCAAACAGAAGCTTATACATGTCTAAAACACCACCAAATAAGATTAACAAACCTATTATGCACTAAAGGCCACCATTGAGGTCATTCTAAAACAAGTGCTATGTTGAAAGCAACTTAAACTAGCCTAAGTATTAAATCTATGAAAAATACTAAAACATCTCCTAAAATCCTAAGAAATTTTCTAAGGGAAACTAAACATGTTAAGAACATATAGTAGGAAGATCAGGGATCAAATCAAAAGGGAAGGTCATCTAAAAAATCCTAAATCACAAGGTACCAAATTAAAACCCTAAAAAGGAAGGTCTAAAGATCCTAATCCAAAACAGAACTTAATGTTGTCTAAAAAATCTAAATTAAATCATAGGGGATTATGCATCTCTAATCTACCATCTAGCAAAAAATCATCCCCAAATTAAATACCAAATGAAAGAACAAAAATCAGCAAAATCAATTATCAAAAATGCCAAATTAAGGAAATTAAAGAAAATGGAAAATGCCAAATAAATGCAAAAATAAGCAAAAATAAAATATTAAAGCATCAAAAAATCAAGAATAAAATAGGGAGCATGGACATATTTTTCTTTTATTTTCCTGATGAATATTGAAATTAAAATGAATTTTGAAAGAAATTAGCAATTGAAACAAAAGAAAAAATGAATTAAAAATCAAATAAGAAAATAAAATGCAGAATTAAATGAGGAGCGTTGGATGTGAAGACTAAGTAGGCTGATCTGAGGTCTCACACGTTGCCAGCACATTTAGTGAAACGACGCGTTTCATTCCATCCAAGTCAATTCTGAGTTTAAAACGTGGCCCTCGAATCTGATTACAAAGTCAAGTTTCCACTCCATCCAATGGCTCAGGAGTCGTCTTCTTCCTTCAAACTGAAAATGGGGGGGGGGGGGGGGAAACCTGCAGTGGTGGTCGGAGATGACTTTCAGTCATCTTCTTTGGCGGTCCCAAAGTTGCAGGTCATCAAACCTCAACAAACCTTACCCAGATCCACTCCAAATCTCACGCTGATCTCATATATGACTTCCATTTCCTCTAATTCTCAATAGAAATTAAAACACGAAAGAGATCCTAAAATGTGCATAGTTCTGCAATCTCACCAATCCACAATCTAAAACTACAAATCTCTTCCTTAAGTTACATAGATCATCCTCCACTAATTAGATTATGCTGAAACCTCAAGATCAGGCCAATCCAATTCCAAACAGAAATCACACCTCATCCTAATTTGTCTCTAATCTTCCAATTTATGATCCAAAATCCATCTAAGAAACTTCCTAAAGTCTAAACGCATGCTAACATATGCTAAATCAATATGAATCTTCATCAATTTTGAAAACTACATACCTGTGTTAGAGCTTCAAATTGAGGTATCTACAGAGTGATTCTTGGCTTCAAACTGTGCATATCTATTCAATGAAGTATGCTGAAGGTGTTTGTAGCCTTGAATTGGTCTGAAATTAAAATCACGATTTCCACTTTCTCTCTTGAAACTCAACTTGCAAACTCTGGTTCTGGCACGAAATGATCTCCAAAATTGCTTTGAATTCAACATAGAACTTATGCCAGGAGGCTGCTTCCGTTCTTCGATCGAGTGGAACTCCATCATGTACCCAGGGCTGAAAATCAGATGGCTGATGCCATAGCCACGTTGGCTTCAATGTATAAAGTCAATCTTTGGAATGAAGCTCCAAGCATTGTTCTTTCGCGTCTTGACAGACCGACATTTGTCTTTGCAATCGAGGATGCCGCCGATGGCAAGCCATGGTTCCACGACATCCAGACCTTCCTTATGACTAAGGAGTATCCTGCGGGTGCGTCAACCCAGGATAAGAAGACTCTGAGGAGGCTATCTGGAAACTTTTATCTCAATCCTGATGGAGTGCTGTATAAGAGAAACCACGATCTCGTACTACTCAGATGTGTAGATGAGAAAGAGGCGAGTATGCTCATGGAAGAAGTCCATGAGGGCACATTTGGTACGCACGCCGGCGAGCATGCCATGACGAGAAAGATCCTGAGAGCAGGGTATTACTGGCTGACTATGGAGTCGGATTGCTTCAGATTCGCGAAGAAATGTCATAAATGCCAGATTTATGCTAATAAAGTTCATGTGCCGCCGTGCCCATTGAATGTCATGTCCTCCCCTTGGCCGTTCTCCATGTGGGGCATCGACATGATAGGCAAGATCGAGCCCACTGCATCCAATGGTCATCGTTTCATTCTGGTAGCTATCGACTACTTCACCAAATGGGTGGTGGCAGCCTCATACGCTAATGTGACCAAGCAGGTGGTAGCTAAATTCATAAAGAGGGACATCATCTGTCGTTATGGAGTTCCTGAGCGGATCATTACTGATAATGGTTCAAATTTGAATAACAAGATGATGAAGGAGCTGTGCCAGAGCTTCAAGATTGAACACCACAACTCATCTCCTTACCGACCGAAGATGAATGGTGCCGTCGAAGCCGCCAACAAGAACATTAAGAAGATTGTTCAAAATATGGTTGTGACGTACAAAGATTGGCACGAGATGCTGCCGTTTTCCTTGCACGGTTATCGTACGACGGTGCGTACGTCGACCGGGGAAACTCCTTTCTCCTTGGTGTACGGTATGGAAGTTGTCCTACCGTTAGAAATGGAGATTCCTTCTTTGCGAGTTCTGGTTGATGTGGAACTCGACGAGGCAGAATGGATTACGAATCGTTTGAACCAACTCAGCCAGATGGACGAGAAGAGGTTAGAATCGATTGCATTTGGTCGCCTGTACCAAAGCCGAATGAAGAAAGCTTATGATAAGAAGGTGCGTCCAAGAAGCTTTCAGACGGGTGATCTCGTCCTGAAGAAAATTCTTCCGCCACACTCCGATCACCGGGGCAAGTGGACTCCGAATTACGAAGGGCCGTATGTCGTCAGCAAGGTCTTCTCCGGAGGAGCTTTGTTGTTATCCACGATGGATGGTGAAGATTTTGCATCCCTGGTGAACACGGACGCAGTTAAAAAATACTTTGCTTGAAAGAGACCCGCTGGACAAAAAAGAAAGAGTCCAGGCAAAAAAGGGGCATCCCGGCGAACCAAAAACAGAATAAAAGGTTCGGGCAAAAATTAGGGATATATTGAAAAATGTACACCCGCGAAGTCGAAAACCTACACTGGGCGGCTCCGGCAAAAAAGGGTATCCCGGTGAACTGAAAACCCGTAAAGGGCGGTTCACGCAAAAGTTAGGGATTTGAATAAGCAAACGACTGCGTTCCGCGTGTGGACTTCCATTGTTAGTGGTTTGGAGGACCTGAGGGCGGTTGATCTGAATCAATCTCTTCCGAAGCTGAAGCGTCGGAGAAATATCAAAGTCGAGTGGGTCTTAGAGGGATCAACTCATGGTGTTCGTCTACGCCTCGTTGCCGACATTTGTATATACTGATGTATATTTATGTTTTATTTTTGCGCGGCTTCCTCATTCCAGGAGCTTGCCTCTGTTGTAAAACATTTTTTGCCCATTCAGGGGTTCACCATCAATAAAATACATGTTACTCCGCAATTCTGTTTGCCTATTTAGCATTTATCTGTTTTGTTTGCGAAAGAAAACGCCGATGTTTTTGATAAAATGCGCATACATAAACTTACGGGCCTAGGCCCATTGATTGTTGAAACAATTAATCACCTGAATATTGTCACGAGATGATAACCTTGATAGGCCCCTTTGAGAAGGGTGTCTTGCCTTGTTTGTTTGTGTTGTTGCAGGTGTAGCGCCTTCCAGAAGATGTGTCGTGCGCATCCCCGAAGCAGGGCGAGTCCTCCTTCTCCAGCAGAGTTCAGTGGTCTCTCCTCCGCAGAGTCTGAATGCGAGATAGTGAGCATTGATATGTCTCCCCAGGCAGAGATGATTCTCTTCCCCAAGAAGACGCATCCTGAAGGAACGTCACCTCATCAGCTGAGTCGAGGGCCGAAGCTCATGTCCCCCAGCACCGGGTCACAAGTGCAGGTTTCGTAGAAATGTTCGGGTGCCGAAGCTCGTGTTTCCCCAGTAAGGTCGCCGAAGCAGGTGCCTTCCCCAGCACCGGGTCACAAGTGCAGGATTCGTAGGAAGCTGTTCGTACGCTGAAGTATGCAGTAACTGATGGTGCCAGACTGAAGTCTCCAGCGGGATTGAGATTCCCCACCAGAGTCGTATTCTCTCCCGAAGTAGGATGATTCCTTCTTCCCCAGCTGATGTTGAGATTCCCCTGCAGAGTTGTCATCTCCCCCGAAGTCGGATGATTCCTTCTTCCCCAGCGGAATTAGAACTCCTCATCAGAGTTGTACTCTCCAGTGAAGTAGAATGATTTCTCTCTCCACGGCTGAGTTCGCAAACCCCAAGAGAGCCGAATCCTTGGAAGCAGTTGAGACCGTGAGTGGTTTTCCCTAGCAGAGCATTGAACAGCTGATGCTGTATTTCCCCAGAGTCGCACTCTCTCCAGCGAAGCAGAATGACTTCCCCTTCCTCAGCCAAGTTTGCAGATGTCCAAGAGAGCCGAGTCCTTGGAAGTTGATCAGATTATGATTGGTTTTTCCCCAGTGGAGTGTGGAGCAGCTGAAGTTGTTTCCCCATAGAGTTGTTATCCTCAGAAGAGTAGCCGAGACGGCCACACAGTTTATTCTCGCGATTGATATCACTTTCTCTCAGCAGGTCCAGGGTCTCGTGGAGCTTCGTTCCCCTGCGGCAGTCAACTGAAGTTGTTTTCCCTGCAGCAGTCAACTGAAGATCATTTCCCCAGACGGAGTCCAATTGATATTGGCATGTCCACGTTCTCCTCAGCAGGATGATTCCTCTACCTGAGTAGTTCTTTCTCCTTGATAGGAGAATTCCCCCCGGCATTTATTTTGCTGACGGTATCGCATCATTGTACATGATTGCATAGCATTGTGCATGATTGCATAGCATTGCGCATGATTGCATAACATTTAGCATAAACGCATAGCATTTCCACCATGTGGGGCACGGCGCCGAAGCATATGCATCATAAACATGATCTAGGTTATTATCATTCTTGTTTTACAGGCGTTCCACCAAAGGACCAGTTGCTCGGGATGATTCCTGACATTCTCCCCAACGAAGCCGTTTGCTCAAGATGATTTTTTGAGATCCCCAATAAAGTCTTCAGTTCAAGACGATTCTTGAATTCCTCAGCAGGGCCGTTTGCTTAAGATGATTCTTAAGACCTCAGCGCAGTTTCCCGAGTTGTTTGCTTAGGATGATTCTTGAGCTCCCTAGTAGCGTCCCCAGTAAGAGTTGCCCAGGAAGATTCCTGGAATACCCAACAGAATAAAGTCTCCAGAATGGTTATCGGTTCAGGATGATTCTTGAAGGTGCCCGACGGAGTTTGTTCGTTCAAGATGATTCTTGAAGTCCTTAGCAGCGTGATATGTTTGCTCCAGCAGTGATGTCTAATCCGAAGATTGACTTCGTAAACGCCTGAAGGCGATATCAGAAGGTTCCTGTGGATTCAGATTTCCTTGTTGATGAATCAACGTTTGTCTGAAGACAAGGTTCAAAAGTTTGTAGGTCCAACTTTGGTATGCAAGGTGATCCGTGTTGGCCTGAAGACCAAGTCAGTTGTCCTGAGGTGATGATTGATTGCGATCAAGTGAATAGTGTTTCGTCTGACTGAAGTCGAAGATGTTTCTCCAGCTGAAGCAGAGTTTTGCCTGAAGGCAAAGTGTTTGAATCCCCGTAGAGTCATGAATGGCTCAGGATACGACTTTTCTGACTGAAGTCACAGATTTCCCAAGCTGAAGCGAAGGTGCCTGAAGGCAAGGTTACCCCCAAGGTCATGAATGACCTAGGATTCATTTTTTCGGACTGAAGACCGAAGTATATCCCTGACTGAAGTCACGGATACTCTATAGCAGAGGCGGAGTTGCCTGAAGGCAGATCCATGTATCCTTGAAGGCCAAGGATCATTTTCTTCAGACTGAAGTCGAAGATACCTCCTGCAGAGTTGCCGACGGGCAAGGTTTATATCCTTGAAGGCCAAGGATTCCATCTTCAGAAGTACTTGAAGATCCTTTCTAGCTGAAGCTGGAAGTGGCCAGGGGCCAGGGTTTCATATAGCTTTGATGTTGAAGTTCTGCGGTAGGATCAGTATGCAGTAGCATTCAGAGGTTCGTTATGGTTCTGAGGGAGAACCCCAGATCAGAGCGTGCTCGGTTAAGTCTCTCATTCCCAGCGGAGTAGTTTCAAATACACAAGTGTACCTTTTGTTCCATTTACCAGGGGTGAACCCCAGGTCAGAATTGTTCAGTGTTTGTGTTCGACGGCGAGGTTGAATGTTTGTTTTGACGGCGAGGTCAGATCATGTTTGTGTTCGACGGCGAGGTTGAATGTTTGTTTTGACGGTGAGGTCAGATCATGTTTGTGTTCGACGGCGAGGTTGGATGTTTGTTTTGACGGCGAGGTCAGATCATGCTTGGTTCCGGCGGCGAGGTTGGATGTTTGTTTGACGGCGAGGTCAGGCTCTTTAAATCCCCAGCAGAGATGATGTTTGTACGACGGCGATGTCGAGTGTCTCTCAGAGTGATGTTTGTTTTCGACGGCGATGTCAGATGTAGTTCTCCAGCGGCGACGCAGGGTATTTTGATTGTCCGACGGCGATGTCAGATGGTTTAGTCTTCCAGCGGCGATGTTGGGTGTTGTGGTTGTCTGAAGGCAATATCAGAAGAAGTTAACGTGGATAACTGACGGCGATGTCAGATCAGTATTTCTCCAGCTAGTTGTTGAGCAGCTAGTATTGCAGTGTTCGAAGGTTTGTTCTCCGCAGAGTATCGTGTGCTTGTACAGTTGGCAAATTTTCGGGTTTACCGGTATTCAATCGTCTCGCACCTTGATTGATTGAGAGTCGTTCGCTCCTTACCCAGTCAGGTTCAAGCCGTTTGAATAGGGGCCGCTGTTGCACCCCAAAATTCGACCAACATTTATTTACCCATCAAGTGTTTGAAAGTTGATACCTTCATCAGAAAGTTCAGGAGATCCTCAGAGGAATTGGTTGAAACCAGAGTTGTGTGTCTCATAACTTGAGAGTTGTGGGTGCTTCTCAGATGATTCTGAGACTTTGAGAATGAACTTGAAGCTTTGAGAAAGCCTATGGGATGTCTTGAAAGCCATCTTGAAGCCCAGAGAGGTCATTATGCAAGAATTCAGAAGATTCAACCATGAATGGTAGAATTAGGGTTTTGACTGGGTCAATCCTAGGTCAGCTGAAGATTTGGAGAAGGTTGAGACCTAATCCAAGGGCCATGTGATCATGGAATGATGTATGGAGATGTTATAAAGATGATTCATAGACCAAATCATCATGATTGAGGAGTTTGAGAAGTTTTAAGTTAGGGTTTCCAAGGATTGTCAGTGAAAAAACCCTAGTTTGATCCCTATCTTCCAGGCAGTTTTAGCTCAAGATGTGATTGATATCTCATCTTCCCCACAACATGAATGTTGTAGATATTGTTCTTAGCTTTAATTTGAGTGGTAGAAGTCCTTGATAGGATGTGCAGAGATCAAGTTATGGTTTTGACAAATTACAGGTCATCTGAGGTATGTGAATCTGGGTCGTTGAAAGTCACCCAACTTGCAGACAACTTTTGCCCTAGTAGGACGATTCCTATGATCTCTTGGTCAACATGAATGTTAAAGAGAATCTTATTAGCTTTCTATAGAGTACTAGAAGTCCTTGATAGGATTTGTAGAACTCAACTTATGGTTTGAACAAGACAGGGGTATTTTGGTCATTTGGTGATTATAGGTCATTTTAAGCAAAGGCCATATCTCCAATTTCCAAGCCTCAAATTAAAAAACTCAAAACATCAAAGTTGTTCAAAATGGGATTTTAAGCCTATAAAAGTGGTCATGATTTGTTGTAAAAGCTTGTAGCAAGGATTTTCAAGAATGGTTGAAAATGAACTAAAAATGTCTTATAAGTTAAATGAATCCAAGTTGGAAATTGGTTTGGGAGATGTACAAATCCAAAATAGGTCATCCAATATGTCATTTTGAATCCAAACATCATTTTAAAAACAATGGTTCAAATAGATTTTTGATTTGAGGTCTTAAAATGGAGGTTACTTTGTAAAGTTCATGCTTGCATATTAAGGAACCTTTGCAAATCTTCACACAAGCCAAAGATAAGTTTGTTTTTCACTCATTCCCTTTCAATATCTCTTGTAAGGAGATTTTAAAGCAAAATTAAGGGACTTAATGCATGAAAGGAGATAATACCACATATCACTACATGAGATTTTCCATGATTTTCTAGGGCTTTCTAGATGAATCTAGACTCTTCCATTGGTTGTTATTTAAAGAGTGAATCACCATGAGATTAGGGTTGGTCAAGGGTTGGTGAAATCAGTGGTGAAGAGTGAAGGAGAAAGTGGATTTCAAAGTTTCTTCAAAATCAAGCAAGCTTCCATTTCTTCATCTACAAGCTCTCTTCCTCAAGATTCTTGCAAACAGAACCATATCCACCATTAGAGGATTCCTTGGAAGCAATTACAAGCCTTGAAGCCATCTCTAACATCACTCACCATCACCATTTGACAGGTTGGTAACTTTCTCCATACCTCCTTAATTATGTACATTCAATTAGGTTCTTAGGTGTAGAATTAACATGCTAGGTTAGTGGATGATTTCCTGAGAGTTATAGGAAGATCCATGGAGTTTCATGGCAGGGTGCCATTTCTTTAATTTCCAAGAACAAACTGTGTATTGAGTTTTAATGGATATGGTATAGCATAGATTGGTTAGGGTAACATGTAGAACAAGTTCATACCATTAGATCAAAGCTCTAGCAAGATTGATACCAGAAGAAAATGGTGGAGCCCTAGTCTTGAGGCTTTCTGTTTGGACGATTTAAGAGGTTTCAGGGAAAGCTACTTGTTTGGTTTTTTTCATGGCAATCAGTAGGTCATCTTTGCTTTTGGAAGTTTCGAATTTCATCGAGGAATCAGAGAGAACGAGTGGGTTGAATTCGTGCATGGAAATGAGAAAACTGAAAACCCTAGCTTGTCATTTGGGGACGATGACCCCTGGCCATTGGATTAGTCCAATTCATTTGACTTGATCAGCTCATCCAACGGTCCCAATTTAAAACGAAAACGGAGGGAGTTCTAAGGAGCTAAACGCAGCGTTTGAGTTAGTGATGAATCCTGGGCATAATGAAAACTTTGATACTCACACCCCACCAGCGGCCCAAATCCAAAAATGAACTAAAATGTTACGCTATTTGCACCGTAGCTTTATTGTTTTTCTTTTAATTTTCTTTTTATTTTCTGATAGCAATTGGGCCCAGGCGCGCCATGCTAGGCGCACCCCCCTTCCTGGGACCATCATAGAAAGCAACTGGGCGCCTTTCAGTTTGACACCCCCTCCCCATTTCATTTTAATTTTTTGATTTCCATTTCTTTTAATTTTTCTTGCATTTTATAAAATTCGTATAAAATTGGAAAATCATTATTTTTCACTTCTTGTTTTTTCTACATGTTCATAATTTTGTTTAGAAAAATACCACTAAATAAAATTGGCATTTTATTTTCTTTTAATATTTTTAGTATATTTTCCATGTAAATAGCTTTTTAATTGATTTTAGTTGATACTCAATTTTGTAGAATTTCTTTTAGGACCTTCCCTTAGGCTTTTTGAGCCATTCTTTTTGGCATGGTTAGATATTGAATCATAGTTTCCCCTGGATTTATCTCATGATTTTTAGATTAAAATTTGATTAGTTTGTTAAGCATAGTCTTAGTGTACTCAAATTAGGGTTTTAGGTTGTATAGCTGAACTTGAACAATTTTATTTTGGGATTTTTAGGACAAATTAGTATATGGGGACTATATGGGCATTAAGGGTAGACATTTAGGTTCCCTTAGATTTGGTTCTAGAATTTTAGAAGTTCATTTAATATTTTTCTTGAATATTGCTTTGTACATGATGTTGTGTGTTGCTTAAGGGCATAGTTTGTATTGTTTTGCTTTCTTTTCTTCTCCTTTGAGTGTGTGAGCCTTGAAGATTGAGTTGAAGACTTTGTGGATCATCATTGAAGACTTTGAAGACCTTGAAGAGGAGCTTAGTTTTAGCTTTTGTTTGTTCTGTTTATAGGATCATAAGTACATAGGTAGAGCTTTAGATAGAATAATTCCATTCAATAAACAAGGAGTGTCTTGTTCACCTCCTTCCTTCTCTATGATATAAAGTCCCTTAAGGGTATTCACCTCTCCCCTTTGGAGGGATTAGTGACCTTGCCCTATAAGGTAGAACTTTGAGAGAGCCTTTCCTTTTGATGTTAAGTCCTTAATGGCATCCTTGGGAAGTCAGTGAGCACTCTAACATCCTCACCTCATCTTGTTGATTGAATCTTGTTTGTTGGAGCATTTGGGTTGTTGAAGATAAAGAAAGCAATGAAGAGTATTGAAGATTTGAATTAAAGTTGTTTGCTTTGAAGAAGAAGATGATAAAAGATTTGATTGAAGATCTAAAAGCCATTGAAGATAGAAGCTGAAGCTTTGAAGAGGATGATTCCTTGGAGATTGTTGAAGTCTGAAGACTTTGTGAAGATCAAGTTGACACTTGGGTTAGAAGCTGAAGCTTTGAAGAGGAGGAGTCCTTGAAGATGAAGACTTCATTGAAGATTGTTGAAGAGGATGAATCCCTGAAGACTGCCATTCCAGCTGAAGCTTGAAGAGCATGAAGATCAAGTTGATACTTGAAGATCCCTGAAGATAGTGAAGCCTGAAGGTGGAGCTGATCAAAGAAGCTGAAGCTAAGGGGAGAATATGAGTTGATACTCATGTGGTAGGGTTGATACCTGGAAAGCAGTTGATGATTGAAGTCTGAAGACTAAGTTGCTGCTGGAGGAGCTGAGGCTTTCTTCTGTTTTTCTTTTCTGTATTGTGTGTTTTGTCTGATTTGTCTGTTGCATTAGAATAAGTCCATCTAGAATAAGTTCAGGCTAAGAGCATGATTGCATTAGAGGTTGAGTTGCTCCCTCTGCTTGTATTGTTATTGCGTGGCTTTGCTTGCGGGTATTCGGTAGAGCCCAGCTCCCTTGCCCATGTGTTTTGTTTGCCTGATGGCATTTCATTTCTTTTATCTGTATGATTGTAGTTTACTGTTTATTGCTTGATAGCATGTTGTTTATCTTTTCAGTATGATTACTGTTATTTCATGACTGGCTTGAGGTCGAGATGAGCTTGTGGAGGCTGAAGCCCCACACACATTTCCTCCCTCACTTGCATTGCATGCATTTTACTGTTAAGCTGATGCTTTGTCTGTTTTGGTGTATCATTGACATGATCCCTTAGGACTCTCATTTCCTCTGATAAGGATTTGATGATAGACTTTTAGGTTGAAACCTATGCATGACAACTTCTAGGAGTTCCCTGTTCAAACTTCAACCATAGGATGAATCCATGGCATGATAACAGTAGGACTTGATAGTCTCCCTCCTAGTTGGGCCTGTTCTCTTCTCATCTCAAAACAGTTTAAGATACAGTAATCATGAATGATTTCTTTCGTACGTTACGAGCCTTAAGCTATCTGAGAAAGGATTGTGGAAGAGCTGTTTTTCCACAGTCTGGATGTTTAGTATGGTACCCTTTGGGTGACATGCGATGCATTCACTCTCAGGTCATAGTCTCTAGTGCGGTTGAAATCACAAACACAATAAAAAACACTTCTTTCGTAAACAGGAAATAAACCGTAGTTTCCCGAAATACGTGAGCTCTGATCTCTCATACCTGATGAGAGTACGTAGGCATAGGATGCGATATCCTAGCGAGCAACCTTTCCCCCTTAACCCTGCGTAGGCCGAACTACGTTGACTCTGATTTCTCATTCTCTGATGAGAATACGTAGGCATAAAGCGCGACGCTTTGCCGAGTCATTTTTCTTTTCTTTTTCAGCCAGCCTTGATAGGTAGATAGATTAAAACCAACCCGTCCAAGTAAACAAACAAGCGAGGATCCCGTCGAGTACGACGGACGTGAGGGGTGCTAATACCTTCCCCTTGCGTAACCGACTCCCGAACCCGGACAATGGTTGCGACGACCTTGTCTTACCCTTATTCGTCAGGTTTTTCCGATCGTTTCCTTTCCCGCTCTGAGGGATAAATAACGAAAGGTGGCGACTCTTCTTGCATGCCGGCACCTTATTTTCGCGCAAGCGACACTTTCATACCTCCATATTTTGAGTTTTATTCACTTTGGAAGTCAAGTCTCTACTTAAGGCCTTCCCTACCACTTCAACACCTCCAACACCTCATATATATCTTATTTCAACTGTCCAAAGGCTCAAAAATTAGTTGGGAGGTTCATTACTCAAACTTTCCTAAAAAGTTGCTTATTGCTTCAAGAGGAAGCAAGCTTCAAATTTGTGCCAAAGAAGAGGATCTATGGGTTTCTTTGCTTTCTAGCTTGCTCAAGAAAGTCTACAAGAGGTATGTAATGCTAAACCTCCTCATTATACATCACATTGTCATGTGTTGTAATTTTGAAGTTCTGTTTTGAAAACCATAGTCATGTTGTCCCAAAATTGCTCTTTGCCAAGAGCTTGTGTTTATTGCAATGATTCTGCTTTTGTTAAAGTATAATGTTCATGAGTGATATGTATTGATGATATTCTGTCAAGAACGAGCTTTGTATGTTGATCCCAACAGTTTTGAGGAACTTGTCCATAAGAGTAGCTTTAGAGGTCTTAACATGAAATGTTGTTGTGCTTGATACAAATCTATCAGCTCTTGTCATTTGAAATTGCTTGTTAGTTATTTCATGAGGTTTCCCTGCCCATAGGTCATGTATGAATCTATGGTGGATTTTGTTTCACAGTTGTGATGTTTGTTTCAATTACTATACCATCTTCATGAATGTTGTACCAAGATGTTATGTGCCTGCCTGTTGCAATGTTTTATACTGTGATTGTTTGAACTGTTGGCTTGTTTTGGTTTGGTCTTGCTTGTCTTAGTTGAAACATGTTGAAACTGATAAAAACATGAGGAATTAGTTAATAGGACCTGTTGTGAGGTATATTACTTTTAAGGCTGTCAAATGTTTGTAACTACTGCAAAATGCACTTTGAACTTGAGGCTCACCATTGAATCATACCATACCATGCTGTATCATTTCTGTCATGAAGTTGTTGATGTTTTTCACCCTATAACTTGTATCTTGTTTGATCAAGCCTGCTTCCCATTTTTCAAAACAACCCTAAGTATATCAATTTCTGTGTTAGACTACTTTTGATTGATTTACAAGTTTAGGACCTTTAGATAACATGATTAGAAGTTGTGTGTGGTGTTTGCATGATCCAACCTGCCCTGCATTTTCAAAACAACTGTTCACTTTCAAACTTGCATTTTTAAAGCTTTATATTACCAACAGCATGCCCAATTCTGTTTCAGTTTGTTTCTGTTTGATCTATGAGCCTAGAATCATCATTTAACATGTTTTAAGTGTGTGTGTGTGTGTGTGTGTGTGTGTGTGATGCATAACTGTCTTGAATATTCCATGACCTATCCTGCTGCATAATGAACTTGTTTTGCATTTCATAAGTGCCAACATGCCAAATCCAGTTTTGAGTGATGTATGATAAAGTTTTGAGCATGAAGATTTCAGTTAGTATGATTGTGATGTTTGTGTGCTATTTTCATGACCTGAATCCATTCAAATCTGAACTGTGATAGCTTGCATTCAACAGTTTTGTATTCACAGCCACACCAATATACATTTTTCATGTTGAAACATTTTTGAGTAATTCTTGAGTATGAAATCATCTGTTGACACATTTGAAAGTTGTATGTAATGTGCACTTGATCTGATCCTACTGCATTTGAACTTTGGAAGTCTTGCACATTCATGCTTTGGTTTGCAACCAGTATACCTTTTTCTGTTTGGTGTTGATTTGAACTGATCCTTGAGCATGAAATTATCCCTTAGCATATATGTGGTATATGTGTGTCATTGGTTTAGCATGAACCTCATCATTTGGAAAATACACTTGCTGCACCATCAATTTGTTTCAAGACAGCTTTTTGCATATCAACCAACATACCAAATTCTGCTTTGATTGAAATATGCCTGAATTTTGAGTTTGACCTCATTTATATTCATGTTTGTGAAGTGTGTGTGCTAATTTCATGACACAAAACCACCTACTTTGAACTGAACTAGCTTGCCTTATCCTCTTGCTGTCAAACACTTTTCTTTGTAAACCACAGCTGCACACACACCATACATTTATTCTATTTGTGGTGTTTTGGTTTATTTCATGAGCATTAGATCATTTGTCAACATGATTAGGGTTTGTATGAATGTATGAACTAGACCTCACATGAATGCTGTGCCAATCTATACTTCATCCTGCTATGACAGCCTGCTGCACACATATCATACTTGCAACCTTTGATCCAATTTTTATTGTGTTTGTTTTATGTTCAATCTTGAGTTATAGAATCATCTATGGACACATTTGAAACTTGTGTGTGGTGATTATTTGGTCTGAAACTGTTCCATTCCTGTCATGATTTCCATTATGCATTTCATGTGTTAATAAGTAACTAGTGAACCATTTTCATTTCTGTTTGGTTTGTGATTGGTCTTGAAGTGTAGAAACATTTGTTGACATGTTTTTAGTTTGTGTGTAAAGTTTGTTCAACTTGAGTCTGCTCAATTCATGACATAGTCTTCAAATTGCATTTTTCAAATTTCACATGGCATGTTAATTTCAGTTATGTTATTGGTGCATGATCTTGGCATTTGGTTGTTACCATTTTGTTTGTTCATTACATTTTAAGTAGTTTAGGGTGAGATTTCATGATTTTTGATGTTGATTTGATCAAGTGTGAGATATATCCATTTTTGCCTTTTGATGTTTATTTGCTGTTTTGATCAGCCTTGATCCCTTCAAATCCCACATTTGAGACCAGCCACAATTTGTGTATGTTGTAACTGTTGGTTTTTTTTTGGATTTTAAAAACCATTGCTTGTTTGAGTTTAGGCCATGCTGAATTTCAAAATTTAGTGGACATTGGTGAGGTTGTGTGCTGTTTGAAGTTAGTTAACTTTTTGTGCTATCAAACTCAAGTGATTTTTCTTGCAATCTGTTAGTGTGTGACATAGTGCAGTATTGGATGATCAAGCAAATGTTGATCAGTTCATACTAACTGCCAACAAAACCTTGTTTTTCTCATAGCTAAACTTATTGGTGATTTAACCACTGCCAGCATTTTGACAGGCTGGTCAAATTTTGTTTATATGTGTTGATGTCCCTGTGAAAATGATTCACACATGCTGAAGCTTATGGTGATCAACTTTGTTCTGCTAGTATACTTTATTGTTGGTTTATTTTGAAGTTATAAGTTATGTCAATTCATGATCCACTTATTTTTTTTATGCTTCTTTTTCCACTTTGAGTTGTTAACTTGTGGTTGAATTTGTTTTCTAAAGTTGTAACAGTTGGTGTGTTTTAAATTTGACTCATGAATTTCAAACAATTTGATCAATGTCATAATCAACTTAAGAAGCTTTTTTGCATTTGTTCATAACTGGTTTTGATGTTGGTGGTGCATTGGATCTGACAGTTTTCATTACCATCAGGTTTCCTTTCCAACTTCTGCAATCCATGTAGGATAGGTTCATATTTGTTTGCCATTTAAAACTGATATGAATTGCTGCCATGAGCATTGAGAATTGGGGCTGTTACTAGTTTTCTGCATCCCTTTCATACCATAATTGCCAACATTGAACTATTTTCTAGTTTACTTGATTTATGTTTGAATCTTGGACTATAGAATCATCAATCAGCCTGTTTATAACTTGTGTGCGGTGTCTGTTTGATATGGATGTACTCAGAATATGCTTTGACTTCCATTATGCAACTCAAAATGACAAAATGCATTTACCTTCGTGTTTTGGATTGAAAGCATCATTTCACAAAATGGTTGTTACCATCATCATTCATGTGAAAAAACAATCATGTTAGACTTTAATTTTGCTAATTTTGGTGTTGATTTGATCTAGTTTGGAACCTTCACGCCTTTGGTCATAATTGCTTGTATTTGGCCCAGATTTTCTCTTGCATAGGAAGCCTTATCTATTTTTGGGGTGGCTAAATACACGGATGTATCGCCACCCCAGTGGTTACAACATGCGCCTTTCACCTTTCATGCCTAGGTTCGATCCTCAGTGATGACCCTTTTGGCATTTTTCTGATTTTCCATGTTTTTATCATTTTATTCTTCTTTTCCATCCATGAGCAGGCGCGCGCAAGTGGTTGAGTGGTTAGTCTGTGGTGTTTGTAAACATGAGAGCGTGGGTTCTACTCCTCCTATGGCCTTTTTTCTTTCCTTTTATTATTTGTTTGATCATTTATCTATTTTTCTTCACAAAATTCAATATTTCATAACTTGTTCATTTTTTGCTATTTTCAATCCATTCTTTTTGCAAAGTGTTCATATTAATGTCTATTTTCATTTAATGAAAGAAAATTTCAAATTGATTTTATTCATAATGCCTTTTTCCTACTTGAAAGATAGTTCGTTTTTAGGATCTTATCTTGCGTCTTGATGAATTTCTTTTATACCATGCTTAACTTATCTTGTAAGATTTGTTTGTGATTGATTCCTATGTGTTAGTTAACATGTTAGGGTTTGCCTTCCTTTGGTTGTCACCATGAGCTTATGTGCTTCCTCCTAAAACTTTGATCTTGAACTATTGTAACATTTCTTGCATGTATGCTTGTATTTGATTGTTATCAATACATGATTTGTTTGGTATGATGTTGTTACATTTGATGCACTTTGACCTATGGCATGCTTACCTTAAGTTGTGACTTGTTTGCATGGTTGTTACCTTCATATTTGTTAATATGTCTCTCTTGGGTTGTTACCTTCATCTTTGTTAAAATATATGATCTTTGGTTGTAACCATTTATCTTGATTTAATCCTTGCTTATTATGATATGCATGCTTGCTTGGTTGTAACCATATTCCTTGTATTCATCATGCTTAAATGTTTTTTACTTTGTTAAGTATTTCTTCCCCAAGTGATGGAACATTTTAGTTCTCATCCAAGTTGCCTCCCTCTCTCCTTCCAAAGGAAAAGTCTCTCCATTGACCCTTGTGTCATGGATAGTTCATTACCCACTCCCTTGACTTTGTGAAGTCATCTTGAACCTTAGTATAAGCCATTAGACTTTGCTCTAAGTCTAAAAGACCCACCTTTACCAGGAGTGTTTCTTCAACTAGAACCCTAGGATAGAGTTTGTAAACTCTATGTAAGAATCATAGTAATGATTACTTACTCCCCTTTCTTGAGTGTTCAACATAGATCTAGAGAGTTTTGTTAAACTCTATACAAAATTTGTTATGTTTGTTCCTCTTTGAACCTTGATCATAATCAAGTGTTCTTCAAACTTGGTGAGGTGAACTACGATTGCTCTGATTCTATCCTAGTAAGGATACGTAGGCAAAGGATGCGATGTCTTTGCGAGCAAACTTAGAAACCATCTTTAGGTCTTAACCTACACCTTTTACCCAATCCCAATCCATAGCAAAAATTTAACAAACTTAGCATGCAAACAATCAAAAGGTTCCTGTAGAGTACTACAGATGTTTAGGATGTGAAATACCTACCTTATGCATAACCAACCCCTGATCCTCGAATCTCTTAGCGTTGTTGTTACATCATGCAAAAGGTTCTTTATCTCTTTAGACCTTTCCTTTGGATAAATTAAAGTCCGGTTGTGAATTTAAGAATTAAGATTCAAGTTAATCAATAGCTTGGTATCACGATTCTCACTGCAACAGAAATGGCGACTTCACTGGGGATGTTTTAACTTGAGGGTTTATCCTATTTTGTTTAATTGCATGCTATATTTGTGAATATTTGTTTAACATGTATATTTGCCAATATATTTGTTTGTGTGTTGGATATTGGGTGCTTTGAGTGGTGAGACGGTCCTATACTCGGACTTGAGTGCAATTATGATAGGATGGTGGTATATTCAAGAAGGCTTATAGGGAGTTGATTCCCGACCAAGATAACTTGAGAAACTACCGCTCAGTGTAGGCCCTTTTGAAAGTTTAGTATTGTTGATCGAGTATTCGTGAAAACAATGCTACTTTCAACAAAAGAGCCCATGACACCGTGGACTTTTAGATTACATTTTACCCCACTTTGGCCTTATTAGAATGTAGTGCGATGGCTATAAGGAAGTATTTCCGAAATATTTGATACGCGATACTACACTTGGACGAGACTCTCTTTAGAATATTATCGATTACCAAGTGATTTGGGAAGTTGATAATATCCAAAAGATGGATTGTTGACTCTGGGAACTCTGTTAGAACCCGTTCGGCAGGTACAAATTAACCCATAGTGCAAATCCTTGGGGATGGGTAGAACTTGGATTCACGCTCGTCTTTTAAACCTAGGCTTGTGTTTGTGTGCATATGTGTGATCCTTTCATTACCTGTGTTTGTGCATTCTTTGCATTCATAAACATCATATCATAAGGTTTCATGGAACTCATACTTTTTGTTTGTAAACATCAGAGGTCGTTATGAATAGTGAAAGAAAGAAAACTTTGAAGTACACTTACAAGGGTTTTAACCTAGATGACCTAAGATGGTCGAGCACCTTAGTGACAGATCCAGAGGGATTCCAAAGCAGGTATGGGAAGATGTTGTTACTATTGAAGATAAAGATGGATAGTGGACTTCTTTCTACACTTCTCCAGTTCTATGATCCGCTCTACCATTGTTTCACCTTTCCCGATTATCAGCTAGTGCCTACACTAGAAGAATACTCTCATCTGGTTGGATTGCCCATACTTGAAAAGTCTCCTTTTCTGATCATGAAGGAGAACCCTAAGGAGCAAGATATTGCCAAGGCTACACGTTTGGGATTGGTTGATATTCAAAAGAACATGATTACAAAAGGAGGAGTTTTTGGGTTAAATGCAGAATTCTTGGTTGAGAAAGCTCAATATTTTGCAGATCATTTAAGCATGGATGCATTTAAGGTTATCTTTGCCTTGCTCATTTATGGCATCTTTTTGCTCCCTAGCTTCGAGAATTTTGTGGACCTCAATGCCATTAAAATCTTCTTGAAAAAGAATCATGTGCCTACCTTGCTAGCAGATGCATGTCATTCTGTTCATCTGAGGAACTTTCATAATAGAGGGATGATTACTTGTTGCTCTCCTTTGTTATACAAATGGTTTACTTCACATTTGCCTAAAGCTAATGCTTTTTGGGATCCGAAGAAAGGATGGTGGTCACAGAAGATCATGGCTCTCACTCACTCTGATATTAATTGGTATAGTCGTGACTATGATGGAACAATGATCATTAACAATTGTGGGGATTTCAGTAATGTACCTCTTCTCAGTGCTAATGGAGGAATCAGTTACAATCCAGTCCTCGTCCATCGACAATTGGGATACCCTTTGAAGGACAAGCCCAATGGGGTTCATGTGGAAAGAATTTTCTTCAAAGAAGAAAAGGATAGTCAAGAGCTAAAAGAGAAGATTCTAGAGGCTTGGAAACATCTGCACAAGAAAGGGAAAAAGGATCTTAGAAGACTCAACTGTGTCTCTTTGAACCATACCTCCAATGGGTTCGAAAGAGAGCCATCATACTAAGGATGCCTTATCCTAAACAAGAGCCCATGGCTTTGAAGGAAGAACACACCTTGGTCTTCATGTCTGAAGAAGAAAAGCTGAAAATCACTTTAGTCAAAGCGCGACAAATTGAAGACGCTTGGAAGCACAAGTATCAAGTGGTCGTTGAAGAGAATACATAACTCCAGAAACAACTCCAGTTGAAAGAAGAAGAAGTACTATCTTGTAAGAAGAGGAAAGCACAAGAAACATTTTCTCCTTCTAGTCCTCAGTCTACTCCATGGAAGTTAATTATGGACAAGCTCATTCTTGAGAAGGCTCAGATGAAAAAAGAGATCGAGAAGCTCAACATGAGGCTGCTAGGGGAACCTTCTTAGGATTCATTAGTTGTTGTTTAACTTTATGCTTAAAACTCTTGTAAGAGGAAACAATATTTTGTAATCCCATTTTGTTGATCAATGAATAACGACTTTTGATGTTCGTAAATATCTGAGTTCCATGACACCATGCGCATTTGCATTTGCATCTTTCTAACCATTCAAGGAAATTCAAACTTTTCTTTTGTAGACACAATATGGCACGACGAAGCATACTTCCCTTCCCAGATTTGAAGTTGGGCAATCTTCAGATTCTAGCAAGTCTTGTCGAGAATTCTGACGCTTTCATTGCAAAGTATGGAGACCTTCTACCGCTGCTGATTACTCAAGTTGACGAGAACATGCTGTAAGCTCTTGTTGAAATTTACCATCCAGGATATCACTGTTTTGTCTTCCCAGACTTCCGACTGCTCCCAACCATAGAGGAGTACACTAGTTATCTGAAAATTCCATTGATTGTCACAACTCATTATGGAAAGCCGAAGATAGGAGATCTGGCTAAGGCATTACAACTTAGGCCCGAGGAATTACCCGCTATGAAAGCAAAGGGATGCTTCTATGGAATGGCAGCAAGACACTTGATGGAGATGGCCGAATATCATTATGAGAATAGAAATCTGGGCATCTTTTAAGCAATTTTGGCATTCCTAATATATGGGTTGTATCTCTTCCCAAGCAATTATGACTTCATCAGCGAAGAGGCTATCCATCTTTTCCTCATCAAGAATCCGGTGAACACAATATTAGCATACACGTATATGGTCATTCATCGCCACAACTCATTATGAAGAGGCTATCCATCTTTTACTCATCAAGAATCCGGTGAACACAATATTAGCATACACGTATATGGTTCACCTCCCATTTGCCCAAAACTCACATTCTCTGGAATTTCTACAGCAAGAGCGCGTGGATTGCAAAGCTTGCCGCTCTCCAACATCATGACATCACTTGGTATGATCCTAGTATTGGTGGTATACCTATGATTCCCAGCTATGGGAGCTTTCCCAACGTACCTCTCGTTGGAACCAGAGGGATTATCACATACAATCCTATACTTGCTCAGCGACAATATGGATATTCAACCGGGCCTGAGCCCGAGCCAGAATTGTTAAGGCCCTACTTTTGTGAAACAGACAACAACCGAGAGTTAGAAGCTCGAGCTGACTATGCTTTTAGGCACCCTCGCGTCCATGGGATGACTGCAATAGAAGACATAAGCTGCTTAACTACAAGAGCCTATCTGCTTTGGTCAAAGGAGATAGCATTGACAATGTTTTACACCCATGATTACGAGATAATAATAGAACCAGACATCCCTATGAGTAGGGAAGAACTGAAGTATGAACTTATCAAAGCACAACGCAAAAACGAGGACCTATGGGAAATCATCCGCCGAGATCGAGCTCATAGAGAAGCTCAAGAAGGAGAAGGATCATCTTGTTAGAATGATCATTGTTTCACCATTTCCTGTTTTCCCTAAAAAGGATTGTAATCCTATGTTGCATTTACTTTCACTTCTTGTTGTAAGAAAGGTCTTGCTTTTTAGCAAGAGCCATCTATTGTAATAGACTTCAAATTATCAATGAAAAACGCTTTTTAAAGCATGTCGTTACATGTTGTTCCAACTTTTTTTGTTTGTAAATAAAATTTGCTTTTCCTTGAATGGTTTGTGCATTTGCATTTAAATTTGCATTCGCATCTCATCCTGCATTGGTCTTGCATCCGAGTTTCGCAGCTCATCCTTTGTTCTTGTTCAGAAGAGAGAGAAAGGAGTCACGCTGAATTCTCACAAATACAACACTCGATCCAGAGCTCAGAAGAAGATGGCTGATAACGAACAGAGGTTCGACCAAATGGACAACGACATTGAAGGAATCAAGGGTGACGTCAGCCAGATTATGGAAGTTCTCAATATAATCAAGGCAAAGATGGACACACAGTCTATGGTGGTTTCCGAAGTCGCCACGGCAATGACCAACGTCACAGTAGCTCCAGTTACCGCTGCAGAATTTCTCTATGGCATGTCTCGGGATTTCGTGCCACCATTCAGCAATATACAATCTTCAAGTCTTCAGCCATTGTTTGATTCAACAATCAGGAATCCCATTCTCACTCAGGCGGGTGGACCAACTACGGTGCAACCTGTTTTCCATAATCAACAACCTATCTTTGACATACCTGATGATTCTGAAGTCGAAGATGAAAAGCATGAAAAACTGAGGGTAGAGATGGACATCATGGCTAAAAGGATGAGAGCTATCAGAGGAAGCAATGTTTTCGGATCAGATGCCAAAGACCTGTGTCTGGTGTCCGGTTTGGTATTCCCCCAAAAATTCAAGATGCTAGTGTTTGACAAATACGAGGGAACTACTTGTCCTAAGGTACACCTGATCATGTACTGCAGGCGGATGGATCCGCATATTGAAAACGACAAGCTGTTGGTGCACTGTTTTCAGGACAGTCTTAAAGGAGCATCAACTAAATGGTATCTCAGCCTGGATCAAGCAAAGATCCATGGTTTTTAAGATCTTTCAGATGCCTTCATTAAACAATATAAATACAACATGAACCTAGCTCCCGACCGCCGTCAGCTCCTTAACATGACACAAAAGAGCACTGAAACCTTCAAAGAATACGCGCAAAGATGGCGCGGGACTGCTGCTCAGGTAGAGCCACCCCTTACTGAAAAGGAATTGGCAGACTGGTTCGTATATACGGTTAGACCAGAATTCTATGAGTGACTAATCAGCAGTGTCACGACCAACTTCTCTGACATCGTAGCAGTGGGGGTCAAGGTTGAAGCCGGTTGAAGCCTGGATACTCGACAGACGAAAACGCGCTGGAGCCTGGATACTCAACGAAGCAACAAACCGGAGCCTAGATACTCGACGGACGAAAACACGTCGGAGCCTGGATACTCAACGAAGCAACAAACCGGAGCCTGGATACTCGACATACGAAAATGCACCAGAGCCTGGATACTCAACGAAGCAACAAACCGGAGCCTAGATACTCGACGGACGAAAACGCACTGGAGCCTAGATACTCAACGAAGTAACAAACCGGAGCCTGGATACTCGACGGACGAAAACGCACTGGAGCCTGGATACTCAATGAAGCAACAAACCGGAGCCTGGATACTCGACGAAGAAAGAATCAATACAAACTGGAGATTACCGGAGCCTGGATACTCGACGAAATAGCCACGAACACTAATAGGGGTCTGGACCCTTGCTTGATTTTACCGGAGTCTGAACACTCAACGTACTAACCGGAGCCTGAATACTCAACGTAAAAACTGATGTCTGGATACCACAATTCCATGCTGGGGAGAAGAACTCTGAACAACTTTGGAAGATACGATCCCAACTCTGCTGAGGGGTATACTAACAAACCTGGAGTTACAAACTTTACTGGAAATGAACAACTCTCTGCCGGGGATGAGCGACTTTTGCTGAGGAACGGGGTAAAGGTCTTGCACGCTCCCTGGAACACATCTTACACTGTTGGGGGTCATGAACGACTTGATGGAGCATATTCCACACATGCCTGGTGGAGAGAAATCTGATCTCGACTCGCTGGGGAACAAACCCGTACTCGTACTCTGTGGGGATTAGAGGTACGCCTGACCCACTGCTGGGGGTAAAGATGCAACTTCCATCTGCTAGGGAAAGATCTTTAATTGTTGGAAAAATGAGCTTCATCAGAATCTCTCTGAGAACTTTCCCCAAGCGTAATGCCCCTGCCCCAGTCTGATTTTTTGGGAAGGTCTACGCTGAGAAGAAAATAGCTTGCCATGAGACGACCTCGAGATGACTTGCCCCAGAATCTGGACCGTGAGAGGATCCTTGGTTGAAAAGTTCGGATAAGCTCTAGAAGTATGGAGAGGAACAATTCGTTTCCTTATAGGGCGGCATGCCCCAGCCTTGAGATGACTTTGTCCCTGATTGACTGATTCGTGGAGCAGTACCTCTAGCCGCGAGAGATTTGCTGAATCTCGACCTGATTGCCCCGTGTTAACCGATTCTTGGATGGATGACCTTACTGGGGGTTATTTAATATAGCTAGCCACAGCTCAACGGAGTATTCAGGCGTTCTACATTCTATCCTGATCAAACTTTCCACTATAGAAACTTTCCTGCGGTCGAGCGCTTACTCGCAAGTAAAACAAGTTGTTCTGCATAAAAGATACATTGAATGCAATGCATATGCCAATTTTTTCAAAACCCAATCCTTTTCACTGGAAATATTTATGACATATAATGAACGAATCAATTATCAAAGTGTCAAAATTAATACAACGCTGTAAGAGGAATCCTTTTTTGAGTCAGTTTCGATGCGATCTTTACCGAAGTATGCTCTCGAACTAAACCTGTTTCAATTAGGACTTTTTCAGGTTGTAACATGGTCAAGTTCACGGTTTAAGAAAGAAAGGATAAAGGCTCAAAATTCATTATAACCCACCCATTCTCCTTGATGTTCTCCAATCCTATGTTCAGCTAATTCGACACAAGCGCTCACCTCTTAACGGTGGAATGATAGGAGTGATGGTTCAGAAAACCACCTGCTTTTTGGAGTGACAGTCATTCACTTTCCGTCTTTACAGTGCCTGGAGTCACACAATTTCGTTCTTGTTTGAGGATTTTTCTCTTGTAATCCTTTTCGTTTTTTCGCTTTTTCGCTCCCTAATTTTTGCCTGGACTAACTCTTTTGAGTTTCTGATTTTGAAGTCCAGCGGGATACCCTAATTTTTGCCTAAGTCGCTTATTCACAAGATTCGACTTAGTGGGCTTTTTCTTTTCTCTCTCTTTTTTTGTTTTTGTTTTTTTGTTTTTGAACAAATCATGTGACACCGGCTTGTCTGACTTGTTAAAAGAGATTATGAATGTTTCACTCCTTATCGGCAAGGTTTAACCATTGTGGTTCTTTAGGCACGACATATATAGGTGTGATTTATCTTTGAACGGACGCTCCTTTTGCAATTTGAACGCTTGGTCAAATTAACTGACACCTACCCTGCCCCAGGTTAAGATTGAGGGTTTTTCATTTTCAGAAAGAAACTCCTACTACAGGGCTCAAAGGGGTTGA
Organism: Lathyrus sativus; assembly: GCA_963859935.3. Classification (NCBI taxonomy): domain Eukaryota; kingdom Viridiplantae; phylum Streptophyta; class Magnoliopsida; order Fabales; family Fabaceae; genus Lathyrus; species Lathyrus sativus. The sequence continues at coordinate 464,191,226 of OZ012741.1, read as the reverse complement.
CAAGGGATTATCTTCCTTATATCTCCGGTGTTTATTGATTTGAAACAATGCTCGTATATCGTCAACAAGTTCTTCTATCCAAGAGCATACGATCAGAAGCTTACACGTCTTTCGATTTTGTCATCCTCCCCGGATTCCACTTAAACAAGCGTTTGAAATAAAAGATAGCAATAAAGTGAACACGAATGGATCAATTCAAAACATGCATATTTATTTCATTATCAATATCAATTGAAAAACAACAGGTTTTACAAGCGAAAATTGCACATAGACAGGAAAGAAACTACAAATGCAAAGAAATAACATGATAAAATGAAAATTGCCAGCGTCTAGGAACTGGGCTTCATCCATGAATTCGAGTCACGGTTGTTGTCTCTGTCTTCAACATCGGACACAGCATTGATCCGTTCAAACACGACTCCTCCTAGACTAAACACAATCAGCCCTTTGAATCGTGGAGCGCTCTGTGATGACGATGCAGGACAGTACCCTAAACCGAACTTGTCTTGCTTGTTGGGGATGTCCAGAACTTGGCCCCAACCTTGCGCTGCCCCAGTCTGAACCACTGCTTGGGCTTCCTTGAACGACGACATTGCTACCTCCGGCGTTTTGCTCGTAGTTGGAGACTTATCTTTAACTCGAACCTCGTCGAAGGCCTGACACAGAGCCTCGTGGATCTCACCGTCCACTTCTATATACTTGAATGATGATAAGTGGCTTACCAGTATGTCGTCTTCACCGCATACGGTGACAATGCTGCCACCGACCATATACTTCAACTTTTGATGGAGTGTAGACGTCACGGCCCCCGCTGCATGAATCCAGGGCCGACCCAACAGAAAACTGTAGGTAGGCTGTATATTCATTATGTAGAACACAATATCGAAAACTTCAGGTCCCACTTGGATGGGTAAGGTCAGCTCTCCGAACACTGAATGGCCCATCCCATCGAAAGCACGTACCACCAGGTCACTAGGCGTACAAATGATACCTCGGGTATCCATCTTCATTAGGGCCTTCTTGGGTAGAACATTCAGGGAAGATCCAGTGTCAACCAACACATGGGACATGACTGTGCCCCTGCATTCAACCGAAATATGAAGTGCACTGTTATGATTACGGCCTTTAGGTGTCAGATCAAGATCCGTAAAGCCGAGCTTGTGTCCCGCATTCACGTGGGCCATCACCCCCTCAAGTTGATTGACCTAGATCTCTTGGGGTACATATGAGGTGTCAAGGATTTTCAGTAAGGTGTTCCTGTGGGCCTCAGAACACAGTAGTAATGACAATATAGAGATTTTAGACGGCGTCTACTGCAAGTGCTCGACTATCTTGTAGTCGCTTTTCCAGATTAATCTCATGAATTCCTCAACGTCCTTCGTCAAAGACTCCTTTTCCTTCCCCTGAGGATTGCTTTCTTCCGTAACCTTACTCTTCCCTTTTGCAGCTCTCTCAGCCTCTACTTCTGGTGACGTAAAGATCCTGCCGCTGCGGGTCATGCCACCCGTACCCAGCAGATTATCCACTGAGTCTGCTGAAGAACTTTTCAACTCCACCTTCTCCCTATTACAATAGACTTCTGCTCCATAATTCCACGGAATCGCTTTAGTACTCTCATATGGGACTGGCCCAACTTTAGTTATGATGATGTTTGGCCTTTTGGGAGGCACTGGTATTGTGATCGTTTTGTAAAGGATTGAAATTGTCGCGACTTTATCCCGCTCCTCTGTCACTTCCTCAACAGGTCTATCTTCCATAGTACGATCAAACTGTAACGTTCCTTCGTCTATCAAAGCCTGAATATGTCTCTTCAGATCTTCGCATCCTTCTGGATGGTCCACACAATTAGCACAAGTTTCAGAACAACCAGGGAACACTCCCCTTCTCAGTAATTCTTTCTTCAACTGACCCAGCAGGGTCTTCAACTCTTCAACCCTCGTCACTAGATTCAAGCTTTCCTCTTCCAGAATGGCACTAACTCCTGCCGGTCCGTGATTCGGCATGGGACTTTTCACAATGTTGGGCGCTTCATGCAAGAAGTCTATGGCTTTACTGTCAATTAAATCTTGCAGCTTGTGCTTAAAAGCCTTACAATCGTCAATGTTGTACCCGGGTGCCCCCGTGTGGAATTCGCAGCGGGCATTTGAATCATAGCCAGGTGGTGGTCGGCCTATCAGAGAGGCCAAGGTTCTCTTCTGGATTAACTGCATTTGTAGTAACGTCTGAAGCATTTGGGAGTACGGCATTGGCGGCGTATCGAAAACTCTATTTGCTCCCTTCGAATTTTGGTACTTCTTGTAGCCCTGTTGATTCTGCTATTGTTGTGGTTGTTGTTGTTGTTGTTGTTGCGGTGGTGGTATCGGAATGATAACACTTGCAGCCTGATGATGATGACACTGATCTCGATATCTTCCTCTGCCTCTACCCCGAGAGCTTGACACAGAATTAGCGTCGCCTTCACGCTTTTTATTTCCGAACACTTTCTTTCCTCCACCTGACGAAGGTACTTCTACGGCCTGAATTTTCCCAATCTTGATGCCGTTTTCTATACGCTCACCAGTGATGACAAGGTCAGAGAAACTCCCAGACATACAGTTGACGAGCTTCTCATAGTACATCCCAGATAACGTCGATACAAACAAGTCAATCAACTCTCTCACTACCATTGGGGGTTGCACTCTGGTTGCAAGCTCACGCCACCTCGGGGCGTAGTCTTTGAAAGATTCCCCGTTCTTCTGGACGACATTCTGAAGCTGGACCCTGTTGGGAGCAAGGTCACTGTTATACTGGTAGTGCTTCACAAACGCTTCAGCCAAACACTTCCAACTGCGAACCTGAGAGGGTTCCAAACCCATATACCACTCGAGCGACGGCCCTAACAGGCTATCCTGGAAAAAATGCATGAGCATCTTCTCATCATTTGAATATGCTGACATTTTTCTGTAGTATGAATGTATGTGCACCCTTGGGCAAGTGACACCTTTGTATTTATCGAAGGTAGGAACTTTGAACTTGTACGGCACTTGTAAATCATGGATCAACCCTAAATTGGCCATGTCGAGCCCCATGGAGTCCTGATTTGTTATATTCCTCATTTGCTCTTCCAGCATCCTGAATCTACGATCAGCTTCAGCAGGCAACTCAGCGCCTACATCCCTCATAGAGAACATGTCGTCTTGACGATCTTCATTCCATTGTTGGTCCCCATTGCCATACCCAGCATAGGCACCCTCCGGACCATAGACATTTCGATTGACGGTGTAACCATACCCAGCGTTACCAAGACCATGGTTAGCAGCAGCAGGTCCAAACCCATCATTATGAGTACCATTACCACAACCCAAGTTAACAGTATTACCAAGACCTGCATTACCCAAACCTGCATTACCAGCAGCATTACCCAGACCAGCATGGCGGACGCCAACATCACTATCATTCCCGGCCCCTGCAGCAGTTGGGGTGCATCCGGTAGGCACAACAGTGGCGTTAGGAATCTCTGTATCGTTGCGGGGAGTATTAGCAGCATCACCTCCGTGAAGAACTCCATTAAGATCAACCCTAGCTACCAGGGGCTGGACCATTATTCTCAGTTGCTCCTGTCCTTGAGCCATACCTTGCATGACTTCCATGAGCTGAGTCATGCGCTCCCTCATCTCTTGCATCTTAGTCTGAACGTGATCCATGGCTTTCTTGAGATTGTTTCTAGTAGAATACTGGTGAATTCTCTGGTCAGCAATCCTGAAACAACTCTGAAAAGACAACAGAACATCAGAACGAGGCTTAAGAAGGTACCTGTGAACACCAAGAAAAGTATGCAAAATGCTGATAATGTATATATGCATATGGAATATTTCCCTTAATTCTAGTTCCGGGTGTAATGCATGACAATGGAAACCCCTCAGACATCAGTAGTAGAAACCTCCTCATATATACAAATGGGAAACCACACGAGCAGTTGCAAGCACAAGTATCTGAGTATGAATAATGGCAAGCGAGATAGCTAGAATCAAGGGAAATATGCACCTGCAATGTTAATGCAATGTCATGTAATCAATGCATATGAGAAATGCAGAAATGCAAGGATGCTACAGGGGATTAAGGTAGTTGTGCTGCTGTCAGAGAATGATCAGAGCTCTGCCTTTGCATAACATAGATCACTGCACAACATAGATCACTGATACTGAAGACCTCTAATATCAGACCAAAAGTTCACACTGTATAGAAAACCGGGTGATTTGAAGCTATGGTTTCCTGCATAACCCAATCCCCCTCACATGTATGGACTTAATTCACCGATGAGGTATGGCATCCTATGCGGTCATCAGCGTCACAGACATTCAAGAGCGATGATACGATACCCAGAAGGTGTGGCATCACCATCTCTTGAAGCGACCTCACTTAGCTGAATCCCAAATGATCGGTCCCCAGAGTCGACAATCCTCCAAACCAACAACCCCTCAAGCCCAAAGGGCTGGAAAAGAAGTCAACCGGGAGAATCTCGTCTGAGCGTGGATTTCGTGAGACACTAGTACCTGCAAAGCAAGCACGCGGCCACTACTTTCCACAACTAAAGCTAGGTACACTCAAGCCTGGGTCTGGCTTCTCACTCATCAGAATCAGTCCCCTCCCACAACAGCATAATAAGGATATAATATAATGCTGAAAATAAACTGCGGGAAAATAAAATGTGGGAAAGTAAAGCTAAGGTACAACAGGTATGTACAAAACCCACAAGATAAACAAACAAGCGCTAGGACTGAATCGCATAGGGGACGTTGGAGTCCCCAGCAGAGTCGCCAGCCGTCGCTACCGCAAAAATCGAGGCCAACAATGACAAAAGAGTCGCCATCGTGCGTTATTTATCCCAAAGGAGGGAAAGGAAACGCTCAGAGAAAACCTAACAAAAAAGGGAAAGGAATGGTCATCGCAACCAAGTCCTGGATTCGGGAGTCGGTTACGCAAGGGGAAGGTATTAGCACCCCTCACGTCTATCGTACTCAATGGGATCGACATTTAATTGTTTATCTCAAAGGGTTTATTAATACTATCTACTAAAGGCTTAAGGACAAAAGAAAAGAAAAGTGACTCGGTAGAACACAACAGTTCTATGCCTACGTATTCCCGTCTGGAACGAGAAATCAGAGTCAATGTAGTTCGCCTAACTACGGGCAAAGGGGGAAGGTTGCTCGCCGAGATATCGCATCTCGTGCCTACGTACTTTCACACGACGTGAAAGATCAGAGCAAACGTAGTTCGGTCTAACTAGACCACAGGTTTGGTTCAAGTGTTTTAACCCGAGTATGGTTAATAAACGGTTCTCGCAGTTTGGTGTATGCAGCTCGACCTTTGGAGACTTAGGCATTACCGTTTGCGGGAGAACCGAGAGTTAACGAAACTCTCATTACGAAAATGGTTTCTAATGATTAAAGGTCCAAGAGGACAAAAAGAAGTTGAATGTTTGTTTTTGTGTCTTTTAAGAAGAAGTGTTTTGAGTTTTGTTTGTAACTCGTGTCGCACTAAAGACTTGGACTTAAGAGTGAATGCGTCGCATGTCACCCAAAGGGTACCACACTAAACACTCAAGTCATGTGAGGGAAACCCTCCCACAACTCTTTCTCAAGTAGCTTAAGGCTCGTGGCGCACAACACGTGTTATCCTTTATTAAGTATTTTGAGAATATTTGAAGATGAGAAGAGAAAGAACACAACTAAGGGGAAACTAGTTCAGAACCTAGTAGTTGTAATGCAAAGTTCATCCTATAGTCAAGGTTTAGGAGGGAACTACTTATTATTGTCATGCATGGTTGAATACCTAATGTCTATCACATTGTATCTTAAACAAGAAAGAATGAAAATCCTAAGGGAAGGAAGACAAAAAAAGAAGAAGAAGAAAACAAATGATAAAGCATACATGAAATGCAAAATATAGAAAGGTAAACATGCAATGCAAGTGAGGGAGGAAGAACCATCTCAACCTCAAGCCCATAATGAATGGAAGGTGGCATATTCTAAACATGCAATCTTGGCCACAAGTGAATATAAAGAGATACAAGGCAACAGAAACCTATGAATGACGTACATAAACCATGATTTGGAATCATAACGCACTATCATGAAAGTATGGTACCTAATGGGCAAGTTATGTATGATAAAAACAACCATCCAATGATCTACAAGACCTCTGATATGTCTAAAATAAGAAGCAAGCATAATGGTGTCCATCACACAAACAATACGAGGCCGTTGGAGCCAAAATAAAACCAATGTCCACTTGAAAGTTCATATTACAAGTCCAATTACAAAAACAAAGGAAAAATAGTAAATGGAATCAAAAAAATACAAATAAAATCTCCAACCACCTAAAACATGTCACAAACCAGGGGTTAAAAGTATGGAGAAAATATACAAAAAGAAGTGGTCAAACAAAGAGTAAACATCTCAAGATATCTCAAAACTAGGCAACTTGGAACATACCCAAATATAGTATTCAAATCCTATACAAATCATAGTATAAAAATCAGAAAAAATTATATTCAAATACCTCAAGATGTCTACTAAAGTCCTACAAAATGTTAGGCAAAAATATTTGGTTTTGATGCTTCAAAGAAAATCCACAAAGTTATGGCACAATTATGATTATTTTTATGACAATAAAAATAAAGAAAATCAAAACTAAATGGAAAAAAAATGCTAAAACTGAAATTATAAATCCTAAAATACCTAAAAACATTAAATATTACCTACAAAAAAGATCAGAATTTTTAGGGTATTTTAACTATTTTTAAAGCATTAAAAGTAAACAAGAAAAATTTAAAAAGAAAACAGAAAAAAGAATGTGAATTAAATAAATCTGCGGTGCATATAGTAATCCAAGATAGTTAAAAGATTAGACTGGGCCTCGCGTGGGGGTGTGGATAACATTCTGAAAATAAGCCCAGGAAATTCACTAATCAAAACTACGTAGTTTTGATGTTGCTGATGTGTCGCGATGAGGGATGTTGGATGAGGTTACTAAGTCTTGCTTTCAAATAAGATCTGACGGTGCTGGTTCTTCTTCTCCATTTAAACGAAATTAAAGAGGGAAAATGCAGCGACGATGCCCGCGGTGGCCGGTACAACTCCGGCGAGCTTCATCATCCTCTAACACTCTCCATACTCAACCAAATCCAAAGATTTTTAAACCAAACTTGCGTGAAATTTCATGGGGATTAAGAATATAGCCTTAGTTTTTCTTGAGAACCCCTCTAACTTAAAACCTGTGGTTGGATCCAAAACTTTCAAGAACATAAAAATGCCATAAAATTGCTTCTTTTCATACCAAAATCCAAATAGACACTGAGGGTAATGCAATGATACGAAAATGGTGCAAGAAAACTGTATAATCATGGAGTAATCTTGATTTCTTGTTACCTCTGAAAATTGATCTCTAGAGCTTCAAATGTCCACTGATGCTTCAAGAAAATTATGTGGAATCGTTCACTGAACCTTTCTGGATGTATTTGGATGGAAGAAATGACCTGAATTGATGATGAAATCAAAATCCGATTTTGAGTTGGAACACACTTTTTCACATTACCATCACCTTGTTCTTGCTCCAATTTTGACTAAAAAAATGATGAATCACTTGTGGGAAGTGTATAGAATTGATTTGTGATGAGAAAATGAACAAAAAATGGGGGAGAAAAGGAATTGAATTTTGAAGTTTTCAATTATGGAAAAATGAAAAAGTGATGAAGAAGAGTAAATTTTTTTTTGCCAAATTGCCTTGTTTTTGGTTTATTTATATTGCTTGCATTGTAAGGGATATCCATGGCTCAAAATAATCCCTTGTTCCAATCTCAATGGCCATGATTCATTATGTTACTTAAGTGTGAAGAAATCTTGAAATAGCCCATGATAAAATCCTCAAATGAAAAATGTAATAACACCATTGTTCTTAAAACATGATTTCCATTCAAAATAAGCAAAAATATGACTTTGGTTGATTAAAATTTGGTAACTTTCCAATCTAGGCCATTTCACAAACTTTCACCAAAGTACCTTCCATGAAACTTCACCTAGGAGCTAGCCCATTGAATCCTTGAGGTATGGTTGACCAAATTACCCCATTTGGAGAAACTTTCATGTTGGAAAAAAGTCCATTTGATTTATGCAAAGTATTGAACTTGACCTGTAATTTTATGACCTGTAATCTTACTTTCCCAAAATACCCTTGACTTGTAAACCTCATAACTTGAGTTCTACAAATCAGATGAAAGACTTATAGTACAATTTGGAAAGCTAAGATCAATACCTACAACTTTCATGTTCATCAAAAGGTCATGTGAAACTTCCTTCTAGGGCAAAATTGCTTTGGAAGTTGGTTGACTTTTGCAGACAAATTTCACATTCATCTGGTGATTTGTAACTCGTCTAGATCATAACTTGAGTTCTATAAATCCAATCAAGGACTTATAGTACTCTAATTAAAGCTAAGAGCATGCTCTAAAAGTTCCATGTTGGCCAAAAGTTGATATGAAACTTGTATATTGAGATACGTGGTCTTGAAGTTAGGCACTAAACTAGGGGATTTTACACTATCAAGCATAGCAACCCTAGCCTAGCAACTTCTCACACTCTTGAATATTGATGAAATAAGCTTCAAAATGAACCTCAAGGTCTCCCATGAGTTCTCACAATGTTCTCCACCCATAACCATGGATTTAAAACCACTTGATGACCTGAATATAACCCCTTGAATAGGCTTAGACCTTTGATAGCCCTCTCTTGATAAGCACATACCTCTCAATCCCCTGTTCATGGACTATGGTATGCAGATGTTAATGCTATGAATGCACATGATAAATGCAATGAAACGAAAGTCAGGCTAATAAAGGTTGGGCAAATTTTGGGGTGCAACAATGGGCCGCCAAGCGTCTAAGATAGTACATGATATGCCACACCACAATGCTGATTTCTAAGATGGACCCCATCAAGTACATCTTTGAAAAACCAGCTCAAACGGGAAGATTGGCCAGATGGCATATGCTCTTATCAGAGTATGGTATTCAGTATGTGGCTCAAAAGTCTATCAAGGGAAGTGTCTTGTCAGAACACCTCGCAGAGCATCCCATGGAAGATTATCAACCACTCAAGTTTGAGTTTCCTAATGAAGATGTGATGTACATTCAGCGCACGAAACCAGAGTCTGGTCCTGAAGAAGGTCCCGAGCCCGGATACCGATGGGAAATGATGTTCGATGGAGCGTCAAACAAAAACGGACATGGTGTGGGAGCTATCTTGAAAAATCCAACCAGAGGGTATACTGCTGTCACAGCCCGACTTTATTTCTCGTGTACGAATAACATAGCCGAGTATGAAGCCTACATCTTACGATTGGAAGCTGCTATTGATCTTCGCATCAAAATCTTAGAAGTAATCAGTGATTCTGCTTTGGTGATCTATCAGCTCAAAGGAGAATGGGAAACCAGGGATGAGAAGTTGATCCCTTACAAAAACTCATATCCTAGAGATTGAATATTTTGATGAAATTACCTTCAAGCATGTACCGAGAGTGGAGAATCACATCGTTGATGCATTAGCCATGATGGCATCAATGTGGAAGGTCCAGTTTGTTAACGAGGCGCCTCTGATTCGCATTGAAAGAAGGACAGTACCCGCGTATGTTATGACAATAAATGAAGAAACTGATGAGAAACCGTTGGTCCACGACATCAAGAACTTTCTTCAAAATCAAGAATATCCAACTGACACATCCATAATTGACAAAAGAGCCATACGAAAATTCTCGGCTAAATTCTTCATCAGCAATGGTACCTTGTACAAAAGAAACCACGACATGGTTTTACTCCAATGTGTCGATGGAAAAGAAGCAATTCTCATAATGACTGAAGTGCACGAGGGAACATTTGGTACCCATGCCAACGGCCACGCCATGGCTAAGAAAATCTTAAGAGCAGGTTAATTTTGGTTAACTTTGGAGACGGACTGCATACTCTTTGCTTGGAAATGCCATAAATGTCTAGTCTATGCTAACAAAGTGCATGTCCCTCCACATCCTCTCAATGTGATGACATCACCATGGCCCTTTGCAATGTGGGGCATAGACATGATTGGGGCAATAGAGCCAAAATCTTCCAACGGCCATCGCTTCATCCTTGTTGCAATTGATTACTTCACCAAATGGGTGGAAGCAGCGTCGTATACAAATGTGACAAACAAGTGGTTACTCGCTTCATCAAAAAGGAAATCATCTGTCGATACGGTATTCCTAACCAGATCATTACTGACAATGGGTCGAATCTAAACAACAAAACTATGAAGGAACTCTATGACGATTTCAGGATCAAGCATCACAATTTGTCTCCTTACAGACCCAAGATGAATGGCGCAGTCGAAGCTGCAAACAAAAATATCAAGAAAATAGTACAGAAGATGGTCATAACATACAAGGATTGGCACGAGATGTTACCATTTGCTCTACATAGATACCGAACATCAGTGCAAACTTCAACAGGAGCAACTCCCTTTTCCTTAGTATATGGGATGGACGATGTGCTGCCCATCAAAGTCAAAATACCTTCTCTAAAGATCTTGATGGAAGCCAAGCTTGAGGAAGACGAATGGATAAAAGAAAGGTTCGACTCATTGAACCTCATATATGAGAAAAGAATGACGGCTATGTGTCATAGTCAGATCTATCAACAAAGAATGATAAGAGCGTTCAACAAGAAGGTTCGTCCCAAAGAGTATAGGGAAGGAGAGCTTGTGCTTAGAAAAATCCTACCAACTCAAAAGGACATGCGCGGCAAGTTGATGCCCAATTACGATGGCCCCTTCGTTGTAAAAATTGTTCTCTCCGGAGGATCTCTAATTCTTGAGACCATGGATGGCGAACAACTCAAGTACCCTATCAATTCAGATGTAATGAGAAAGTACTATGCCTAAAAGCAGAAAACCTAGAAAGAAGATTCCAGTGCTTCAGAAAGACGGAAGTCCAAGGATTGAAAGCTGACAAACGCGGGGCCAAAGTCTTGTGCAAGGTGTTAGCAGAAATGTCAACGTCTGTCATTCTCGTCAGAAGCAGCGAAGCAAATGGACTGATAGTTAAAAGGACCGAATTATTATGGGATTCTGATACCCTTTCTGTTTGCCATTTTTTTTCAAATGTATAAAGTTCCCGAGGCTTTTCCCTTTGTAAAGTTCTTGTCTATTAATGAAATCAGATTTTGGCCAATCATTGTTATGATCTTTTGTCTTTGTTATGCAATTTCACTTATTTGTTAATTAGGATTTTTTCGAAAGCAAAGTGTTTGAAAAGCTTAAATTTTGTTTTAAAAAGACAAAACAATTTGACAAAACGATTCAAGAACTCCAGAGGTAATCTCAAAACATTACGCAGTTCTCAAGTCGTGAAAGTTTGTTGTCACCTTTGACCAAACTAGATGCGTCCGACAACAATTCCTGCTCTTAAGCCAGGACTTTTCCTCTGCAGGATTACAAGGATATTGTCTGGGAAGATTGTTATCTACGCCAAAAGAAAGTGTCCCCTAACTCGAAGCAATTGAGACTCAGCGTGACGAGTTCCCTCTGTGTTGGCCTCGTTTTTGCTCTCCTTTTTTCTTGTGGGTCGATCTGCATACAGCATCATATCAGTATCTGCATTTGTTTGCATTTGGTTTTGGTCTCTGTTTGTTTGGCTTTCGCCTTTGAGATCCTTTGGTCATTACCTCTATCTTTGATCTGTTGCCGCAAATTTCGCTTCGAGGTTGACACCACAAGGTTACTAGTAATCCCGAGATTACTATCTTCTCTGGGAAGCTGGTGGTGACTAGCAGTATCCGTTTTACACAGATGGGCGGTTGTTACCAATGTTTATCTCTGATTTGGTTGTCACCAATAATCTTGGAAAGTCTAGTAGTCACTAGCATTGTTTTGAACCAATTATGGTTGGTGTCTCGATTTGGTCGTCACCAACAATTTTCCAAACCCAGTTGTCACTGATTCTGTTATAAAGAAACCAATCATTATTGGAGTCCTTTGGATTCGGTTATTACCAATCTTTGCCAAAATCTAGTGGTTACTAGTAGTGTCTTTTTAAACCAATGGTCGTTGGTATTTGAGTTGGCTGTTACCAAAACTTCCCAGAAGTCCAATAATTATTGGCATCGCCGGGAACCAATTGTTATTGGTACCTTTTAATTCAGTTATCACCAATCTTCCTGAATCTAGTAGTTACTAGTATTACCTTCAAATCCAATTGTTATTGGTACCAATTTCGGTTATTACCAATCTTCTAAGTCTAGTGGTCATTAGCATCGTTTGGAAATTCTAGTGTTTACTAGCATTATCCAGAACCAGTTGTTATTAGTGTACTTGATTTGGTCGTCACCAGTTGGCCTAAGTCCAATAGTTATTGGCATCGCTTAAATTTGATTGTTATCGTCACTTTGGTCTGGTTGTTACCAAACCCTTTGAAAATCCAGTATTTATTGGTATTACCCAAATCCAATGGTTATTGGCCTCCTTGGACTTGGTCGTTACCAATCTTCCCAGTTAAATCTAGTGGTTACTAGCATTATCAAGAATCAATTGTTATTCGTATACCCCGACTTGGTCATCACCAGTCCCCTCTAAGTCCTGTAGTTACTGGCATTGCTTGAAAACTAATCATTATTAGTTGGTTGTTACCAATTCCCCTAGTTGAAATCCTGTGTTTTATCAATATTGTTTGGAATTCCCAATTATAATTGGAACTTTGGTTTGGTCGTCATCATCTCCCCAGGAAGTCTAGTGGTATCCAACAATTTTTGGAAACCGTTTGTTGTTCTGGTCGCCACCGGTATCCCCATTGAAGCTTTCGCTTTCCCCAGTCGAGTCTCGGAGAACTAGTGGATACTAGCTTCCCTGGCGCGTCTAGCCTTGATTCTAACCTTTTCCTGAAGATCCCGTTTGAACTCTTCATTATAGGAAATTTCTCATCTGATTATCCCTAGTGAGATTCGTGTCTCTGTTCCGTCTTTTCCCCGGTGAAGATTTGCTTCCCCAGTGGAACTGTTCCCCAACGAAGTTTTCCCCAGTGGATTTCTTCCCCAGTGAGGTTTGCGTTTCTTTTCTTTTGTTTCCCCAGTGAAGAATTGCCTCTTTCCCCAGCGTTGTATCTCCTTTTCCCCAGTGAAGATGTGTCTTCCCTGTTGGAATTTGTGTCCCCTGTGTGAAAGATTCCCTTGAACAGCACCTTTAGTCATGTTTGAACTATCTTGCTTACTTTGCCTTGAATCTTTCCCCAGTGTGTCGGGTCCCTCGTGAATGGTTACTCGTCGTGTTGCCGTTCTTTTATATTTGCTCGTGTGTCTGCATCTGTCTTGCATTCAAGCATCATAAAACACATTTAGAATTCATTGCATTTCAGTGTTGGTCCTTTTGCATACCATCGGATCTAAGGGACAAAATTTCTGGTTTGCTATATTTAAATACCTTTCACTACGATTCAACGAGGATTGTCATCTCTCATTGCCATCTAGTGAAGATATTTAAATAGGGGCAACTGTTGCACCCCAAATTTTGAACCCTTAGATCTTCATCATCATTTTAGGATCATATTCATTTGATTATCTAACCATAACCTATTTCAGAGTTTGTCTTAGTCAAGATACAGAAATCAGGGTTTTGTACAGCCGAAATCGAGGTTTTGAGGGTTAATCAGTCAACGTTTTGGATTGGTTCTCCTTGAATTGAGTCTCCACATCATCAAATGTACTCCATTGGATCGAATCCAATTTGAGGTTGTCACCCGAGGATCAAGAACAGTGCAGTTCAGGATACCCGATTAGGATTTTCGATCAGGAAAAGTCAATTGTAGTTTAACTTTTGATTTAAAAAGTGTTCCAATGGTGGGATCATGGTCCATGAAGTTACTATGGCTTAGTAAAGTCTACTCAAGAAGTTTCAAGGCCTTAAAATACCCGGAACATCAACAGTCGACTCGTTAGTCACCGATTGATCGTACGGTTGACCGAAAAGTAACCTCTTCACTCATAAGGAATTTGACTTCAAGATGTGAACAAAAAATGTTCCTTATGTCATATTACACCTGCCCATACAATTTCATGACCATTGGATCAAGGGTTAGGGAGTAATCGCAAAAATCGGGAATTAGGGTTTCGAAAGGGGCAAGACCATAACTCCTCAACCACACATCCAATTGAGTTGGTTCAAAGCTTATTGGAAAGCTCTTGACAAGTCCTACAAAAGTCCCAAAGTGGTCCATGATCAAATAATTCATAGATTTGGAGTTATGACCAAATTCATTTCAAGAAGGGAAATAACTTAGAAAACATTCTAAGTTATTTGGCCTTTTAGGTATGTTTTTCAGCAACTTTGAGAGGTCTTTTGACCTAGTTTCAGTGGGAATTTGAAAATCTCAAAAACATGAAAGTTGTAGAGCTACATGAGGGCTTTCTAAAATATGGTATAACTCCTCAATAGAATTTATGAGCTGAGAGTTATGGATCATGGAAGTTGAGGCTGCCACACTTGAAGTCACCACTTCAACTCTTTCCAAAATTCAAATTTCAACAACTTGGACCACCCTCATCCATTGGATCATGATCCATTCTGATAATGTGAAGCTTAGATGAAAGGAAAACTAGAAGAAAAGAAGGATTGATGGAGTTTGCAACTTGCAAGCAAGTTGTTAATATAATAATCATTTAAAGGAGGATGAAAGAGAAACTTTATGGAAGGTTTATGCAGCTGCAGTCCCCTACTCTCATAGCCCCACTTTAGTCACCTTATCCCTCTCATTTCACTTGATTTTTTCCCTGCCTTGAGCCCAAGAACTGAGGTGAAAACCTGCCACATGATTTTGGCAAGATTTTCTTCAAAGTCTCCCTCCAAAAATGGAAAAAACCAAGTCTGCCCTTACTCTCATTATCCCTATAAATAGAGGCCTTCCCTATAAATAGCTCTCTCATTTCCTTCCTTGCTTGAAAGTGCATAAGTTCTCAAAATCACCAAAGTCACCATTTTCCACTTTTCATGCCATTTCATGTTCCAAACACCAAAACACTTCAAAGACCACATACACACCCTTAAAATGGCCATTTGAAACTGTTCCCATCATTACTTTCATCAAAAAACTCATCAATCTAAAAGTCAACCTTCATACCTCCATATTTTGACTTTTATGCACTTTGGAAGCCAAGTCTCTACTTAAGGCCTTCCCTACCAGTTCAACACCCCCAACACCTCATATATATCTTGTTTCAACTATCCAAAGGCTCAAAACTCAGTTGGGAGGTTCATTACTCAAATTGTCCTAAAAAGTTGCTTATTGCTTCAAGAGGAAGCAAGCTTCAAATTTGTGCCAAAGAAGAGGATCTCTGGGTTTCTTTGCTTTCTAGCTTGCTCAAGAAAGTCTACAAGAGATATGTAATGCTAAACATCCTCATTATACATCACATTATCATGTCTTGTAATTTTGAAGTTCTGTTTTGAAAACCATAGTCATGCTGTCCCAAAATTGCTCTTTGCCAAGAGCTTGTGTTTATTGCAATGATTCTGCTTTTGTTAAAGTATAATGTTCATGAGTGATATGTATTGATGATATTCTGTCAAGAATGAGCTTTGTATGTTGATCCCAACAGTTTTGAGGAACTTGTCCATAAGAGTAGCTTTAGAGGTCTTAACATGAAATGTTGTTGTGCTTGATACAAATCTATCAGCTCTTGTCATTTGAAATTGCTTGTTAGTTATTTCATGAGGTTTCCCTGCCCATAGGTCATGTATGAATCTAGGGTGGCTTTTGTTTTACAGTTGTGATGTTTGTTTCAATTACTATACCATTTTCATGAATGTTGTACCAAGATGTTATGTGCCTGCCTGTTGCAATGTTTCATACTGTGATTGTTTGAACTGTTGGCTTGTTTTGGTTTGGTCTTGCTTGTCTTAGTTGAAACATGTTGAAACTGATAAAAAAATGAGGAATTAGCTAATAGGACCTGCTGTGAGGTATATTACTTTTAAGGCTGTCAAATGTTTGTAACTACTGTAAAAGGCACTTTGAACTTGAGGCTCACCATTGAATCATACCATACCATGTTGTATCATTTCTGTCATGAAGTTGTTGATGTTTGTCACCCTATAACTTGTATCTTGTTTGATCAAGCTTGCTTCCCATTTTTCAAAACAGCCCTAAGTATATCAATTTCTGTGTTAAACTACTTTTGATTGATTTACAAGTTTAGGACCTTTAGATAACATGATTAGAAGTTGTGTGTGGTGTTTGCATGAATCCAACCTGCCCTGCATTTTCAAAACAACTGTTCACTTTCAAACTTGCATTTTCAAAGCTTTATATTACCAACAGCATGCCCAATTTTGTTTCAGTTTATTTTTGTTTGATCTATGAGCCTAGAATCATCATTTAACATGTTTTAAGTTTGTGTGTGATGCATAACTGTCTTGAATATGCCATGACCTATCCTACTGCATAATGAACTTGTTTTTCATTTCATAAGTGCCAACATGCCAAATCCAGTTTTGAGTGATGTATGATAAAGTTTTGAGCATGAAGATTTCAGTTAGTATGATTGTGATGTGTGTGTGCTATTTTCATGACCTGAATCCATTCAAATCTGAACTGTGATAGCTTGCATTCAACAGTTTTGTATTCACAGCCACACCAATATACATTTTCCATGTTGAAACATTTTTTAGTAATTCTTGAGTATGAAATCATTTGTTGACACATTTGAAAGTTGTATGTAATGTGCACTTGATCTGATCCTACTGCATTTGAACTTTGGCAGTCTTGCACATTCATGCTTTGGTTTGCAACCAATATACCTTTTTCTGCTTGGTGTTGATTTTAACTGATCCTTGAGCATGAAATTATCCTTTAGCATATATGTGGTGTATGTGTGTCATTGGTTTAGCATGAACCTCATCATTTGGAAAATACACTTGATGCACCATCAATTTGTTTCAAGACAACTTTTTGCATATCAACCAACATACCAAATTATGCTTTGATTGAAATATGCCTGAATTTTGAGTTTGACCTCATTTATTTTCATGTTTGTGAAGTGTGTGTGCTAATTTCATGACACAAAACCACCTATTTTGAACTGAACTAGCTTGCCTTATCCTCTTGCTGTCAAACACTTTTCTTTGCAAACCACAGCTGCACACACACCATACATTTATTCTATTTGAGGTGTTTTGGTTTTTTTCATGAGCATTAGATCATTTGTCCACATGATTAGGGTTTGTATGTGTGTATGAACTAGACCTCACATGAATGTTGTGCCAATCTATAATTCACCCTGCTACGACAGCCTGCTGCACACATACCATACTTGCAACCTTTGAGCCAATTTTTATTGTGTTTGTTTTATGTTCAATCTTGAGTTATAGAATCATCTATGGACACATTTGAAACTTGTGTGTGGTGATTATTTGGTCTAAAACTGTTCCATTCCTGTCATGATTTCCATTATGCATTTCATGTGTTAATAAGCAACTAGTGAACCATTTTCATTTCTGTTTGGTTTGTGATTGGTCTTGAAGTGTAGAAACACTTGTTGACATGTTTTTAGTTTGTGTGTAAAGTTTGTTCAACCTGAGTCTGCTCAATTCATGACATAGTCTTCAAATTGCATTTTTCAAATTTCACATGGCATGTTAATTTCAGTTCTGTTATTGGTGCATGATCTTGGCATTTGGTTGTTACCATTTTGTTTGTTCATTACATTTCAAGTAGTTTAGGGTGAGATTTCATGATTTTTGATGTTGATTTGATCAAGTGTGAGATATATCCATTTTTGCCTTTTGATTGAAAATCTGGACAACAGAACCACTTTGCCTTGGCCTGCTGTTTATTTGCTGTTTTGATCAGCCTTGATCCCTTCAAATCCCACATTTGAGACCAGCCGCAATTTGTGTATGTTGTAACTGTTGGGTTTTTTTGGATTTTAAAAACCATTGCTTGTTTGAGTTTAGGCCATACTGAATTTCAAAATTTAGTGGACATTGGTGAGGTTGTGTGCTGTTTGAAGTTAGTTAACTTTTTGTGCTATCAAACTCAAGTGATTTTTCTTGCAGTCTGTGAGTGTGTGACATAGTGCAGTATTGGATGATCAAGCAAGTGTTGATCAGTTCATACTCACTGCCAACAAAACCTTGTTTTTCTCATAGCTAAACTTATTGGTGATTTAACCATTGCCAGCACTTTGACAGGCTGGTCAGATTTAGTTTATATGTGTGTTGCTGTCCCTGTGAAAATGATTCATACATGTTGAAGCTTATGATGATCAACTTTGTTCTGCTAGTATACTTTGTTGTTGGTTTATTTTGAAGTTATAAGTTATGTCAACTCATAATCCACTGCTTTTTTTATGCTTCTTTTTCCACTTTGAGTTGTTAACTTGTGGTTGAATTTGTTTTCTAAAGTTGTAACAGTTGGTGTGTTTTAAATTTGACTCATGAATTTCAAAAAATTTAATCAATTTCATAATCAACTTAAGAAGCTTTTTTGCATTTGTTCATAACTGGTTTTGATGTTGGTGCTGCATTAGAGCTGACAGTTTTCATTACCATCAGGTTTCCTTTCTAACTTCTGCAATCCATGTAGGATAGGTTCATATTTGTTTGCCATTTAAAACTGATATGAATTGCTACCATGAGCATTGAGAATTGGGGCTGTTACTAGTTTTCTGCATCCCTTTCATACCATAATTGCCAACATTGAACTATTTTCTACTTTACTTGATTTATGTTTGAATCTTGGACTATAGAATCATCAATCAGCCTGTTTATAACTTGTGTGCAGTGTCTGTTTGATATGGATGTACTCAGAATATGCTTTGACTTCCATTATGCAACTCAAAATGACAAAATGCATTTACCTTCGTGTTTTTGATTGAAAGCATCATTTCACAAAATGGTTGTTACCATCATCATCCTTGTGAAAAAACAATCATGTTAGACTTTAATTTTGCTAATTTTGGTGTTGATTTGATCTGGTTTGGAACCTTCACGCCTTTGGTCATAATTGCTTGTATTTGGCCCAGATTGTCTCTGCATAGGAAGCCTTATCTATTTTTCAGGTGGCTAAATACACGAATGTATCGCCACCCCAGTGGTTACAACATGTGCCTTTCACCTTTCATGCATGGGTTCGATCCTCAATGATGACCCTTTTGGCATTTTTATGATTTTCCATGTTTTTATCATTTTATTCTTCTTTTCCGTCCATGAGCATGCGCGCGCAAGTGGCTGAGTGGTTAGTCTGTGGTGTTTGTAAACATGAGAGTTGTCACTACTGCGAAAATCGGCGCCGGCTGAACAGAAGAGTCGCCACCGTGCCTTATTTATCCCAAAGGAGGGAAAGGAAACGCTCAAAGTAAACCTACCGCCAAGACGGGAAAGGAATGGTCATCGCAACCAAATCCTGGATTCGGGAGTTGGTTACGCAAGGGGAAGGTATTAGCACCCCTCACGTCCGTCGTACTCGACGGGATCCACGCTTGTTTTCTAGTACGGATTGTTATTTTATCTATTCTACAGGTCTGGGGTTAAAAGAAAATAAAATGACTCAGCAAAGTATCGCACTTTATGCCTACGTATTCCCGTTTGGAACGAGAAATCAGAGTCGACGTAGTTCGCCTACCTACTGGAAAGGAAGGGAAGGTTTCTCCCTAGGATATCGCATCCTATGCTTACGTACTTTCATATAGTATGAAAGATCAGAGCAAACGTAGTTCGGGCTATGGAAGACACAAGCTTGTCTGAATGTTTTTTATCTCCTTATGAAAGGGTTTTTCCTGAGTAAGAGTCCAAGCGGACAAAAATGACACTTTGATGTTTGTTATCAGTCTTTTACGCAAGAACTGTCTTTTATGATGTTTGCAATCTCTGACGCACTAGAGACTATGATTTGAGGGTGACTACGTCGTATGTCACCCTAAGGGTGACACACTAAGCAATCAGTTTACTGAAGAGTGACCCTCCAGCAACCTTTCTCAAATAGCTTAAGGCTCGTAGCGTACGACATCGATTATCCTTATTACTGTGTTTTGAATTGTTCTGAGATAGAAGAGAAAGAAGTCTAAAAAATCATAGGGTTGAAAGGGAATCAAAACTACCCTAATGTTGTCATGCATGGATTAACACCTAATGTCTGTCATAATTCCCTCTTGCGCAGAGGAAATCAGAGATCCTAGGGGATAAACGGAAAAGAAACAACAAAAATACAATAAACAGTAAGTATGCATGAGATGCAGCAAAACAAGAAAGGCAAGGGAGTCCCACTCAACCTCGAACCTAAGAAAGCAACAGGAAAAGTGAATCAAATTCACTTCAAGCCTAAAGGGCAAGCAGCACAAGCCAATAGACAATACAGAGAAAAACAAAAGATACAGAGGAGGCAGCCCAAGCAGCAGCAACAAACTCCTACAACAAACAGCAACAACACGCTCTGAACAGCAAAGTTGAAATGACAGCAAAGGTATTATCTTTGAGCTAGATTCCATCTTCAAGCTTCTTCAATTTTCATCTCCAAGCTTTAGCAAGCACACTCCGAGAAGAGATTTGTCATCAAGATCAAGTTGCAATGTTGGCATACTTGCTGAAAACCAAAGGAATTCAACATGAACCAACATCGAAGTGGAAGTGTATCCTCAAAAGTTCTACTCTCTAGGGTATGCCCCACTTCCCTCCTAAGGAGAGATGGAACTTCCCTAAGAGGACTTTGCATCATAGGATAGAATAGAAGCAAACAATTCATTCTATGTTTGATGGAAGAAATGAACTAATTCTACAAAAGCTCTCCCTAAAAGCCTAATTCTACCAACTCCTAAAACAAACTTAAAAGAGAAAGAAAGCTCCACTCCAAACCCCACAATTCAAGCCAAAGCATCTTCATCATGTCCAGAAGCTCCTCTAAAAAGGAATCCAAAGTCTTCAAACTCCAAGTCCACCAAACGCTCCAAACAAGGCAAAGCACTCAAGAGAGAACACCGAAAGCAACAATCATTTGCAAAACCCAAAAAAAAGTAGCAAACTAAATTGTAAAATTCTAATAAAATTCCTATGTGAACATGCATGTTTGAACATTCTAAGATTCCAGAATCAGGACCTAGATCAATTTCTATGTCATCTAAACAATTACTAAATGAAATTTGGTCATGGAAAATCATTATTTGGGAAGGCTCTAAACTACACGTCTAAAACAGAATCTAATCAATTTTACAAATTCTAAGAAAATTTCTGGGGAAACCTATGGATGTCCTCTAAATCATATCGAAAGAATCAGCTCAAAATCATAAAGAATCAAAGAGAACAAAATTAAACAAACAGCAATATCAATTATGCATAACAATGGATATTAGCACAAAAGAAAATTCGTAACTAATACAAATAAAATCCTAAAAATTCAAACTCAACTCCTACAGTTTTTTAAGACAATCAAGATCTACAGAACAAAATTTCATAATTGTTTGATCATTTTTACTATTTTTAATGCAATTAATCCAAACAACTATTAAAACAGAAAAAAAAACGAAAATGAATTAAACTAAATTTCACATATCGGCTTCGGAGCGTCGAAACAGAGTAGTTGGAGCTCGTTTTTTCTTGCCAAAAAGTGCGGAAAACCTTTGTTGAAGTTTGTTGGAGAAGATTAAATTCTTGATAACTCTTGAAAATACCTTGAATCCAACTTTGATCTCTCGTTTTTTCTCTTCCAAACTCCAATGCCAATCTATGGTTTTGGCCCAAATGAATCACCAACTCTTGCTTTGAACCTCTTCACAAGTATATAGAATGTATTTGAAGACCCTAGAAAGTTCTAGATTGATCCAATAGAATGTATTTGAAGACCCTAGAAAGTTCTAGATTGATCCAATAGAATGTATTTGAAGACCCTAGAAAGTTCTAGATTGATCCAATGAGAAAATCAACTTCTCATGTCATGAAAATCTCTTCTTATGCTATGCACATACCATCTCATGTTTTGGCTTGCAATTCACTTGGTTATGAGTTTAAATTCTCTCCAAATGAGATATTGGAGGTGTATGAATGGAAAGGAGCCTTGCATTTGCTTGGAAGTGTGGTTTTGCATATGTGCCTTATGATGCAAGTAGCCAATTTACAAAGAAAGTCCTTGAAATAACCCTCAATTCAAAATTGTGGCAAGCCCATTGTCTTTAAAATGCATTTTACAATCAAATTGGTATGTCATATGGCTTGTTTGTGACCTCTAACCCAAAATTTGATTTTTTCCACCAAACTTTATTTGACTTATTCCCTTTTTTTAGGCCATTTTAAGTGACTTTTTGAAATAAGCTGATCAATCCACCATGATGACTTATTTGACCTAAAAACATAATTTTAAGCACATTCCATGTTGAACAATTTTTCATTTGAGAAGTGGAACATGGAGATTTTGACCTATGCTCAAAAATGACATGTAGTTCAACTTTCCCAAAATACCCCTGGATCGCCAAGACCATAACTTGAATTCTACAAATCCTATTGAGGACTTCTAGTACTAAAATTAAAGCTAAGATCAAGATCTACAACTCTTATGTTGTCCAAGAATCCATTTGAAAACTCCTTGATGGGAAAAAGTTGCTTGGAAGTCAAGTGACTTTCACAGATAAATTTCAGTATCCTCTGGGGACCCATAACTTGCAAGAACCATAACTTGAGTTCTATAAATCTCCTTGAAGACTTCTAGTACTCAAATTAAACCTATTGAGTTGTTCTACAAGTTTCATGTTGACCAAGACTTCATTTGAAAATTGCATTTTGACTTATTTGGCTTGGAAATTAGGCCTAAATTAGGGTTTTTTACACTGAACACCCTAATTTAGTAACTCCTCTTCTTCTTGATTCCTTTTGATTTCTCCTTGGCACAACACCACACATGTATACACATATCAATTCATGAGTCTCCCATCCTCCAACTAAGCCTTGATGCTCTTCAATCACTCAGTTGACCTAGGGTTGACCCAGATGAAACCCTTGTTGACTGCACTTCAACTCTGGCCCTTGTACTCGTACCAATGACTTGACTCATCTTCAAAATGACCCTCTAGGTCCTCCATGATCTTTGTACACATTCCATACCCTTAGCCATGACTCACACACTCATTGATAATCTTCAACATACCCCAAATTTAGGAGAAAAAACCACTGGTTGACCTTCAAACTTCTCAAAGCTTCAACTCATTTCTTTGATTACTTGGATGGTCTTGAACTTGAGTAAAACCCCTTGATGGGCCTCTTTCTGATGAAAATGGCACTTGATCCCCTGTTAGATGACTTGTTATGCTATGTTATACAAATGATTAGACTATGTACATGACTTAGTATGCAAATGACAATGCAATTGAAACATAAACCAAGTGAAATAGGTTGAGCAAATTTTAGGGTGAAACAGCTGCCCCTATTCAAGAGGCTTGGACCAGAATGGGTGAAGAGCGAACAGCCTTCAAACATTCGGGGTACGAGACGGTTGAATACCAAGAACCCGTAAATTTGCCAACCGTAGAGATAAGTTGCACCACTGCTTGGGGAACAACACTCGTCGATTGAACCTGATTGTTACAGTAACCACTGATCAACCACTTGATACAGATCCGATTAACTGCCTGCGCAGCAGCAAACTTGTCAATATAGGAATAACCTGGATGACTTCACTGGGGAAGTACTTCTGTCAACAAAAATAACTCTGCCAACGATACAGGAAAAGAGCTTCGCCATCACTACGGGAAATACCACCGCCACCACTGCGGGAAATGCTCTGGGAAAATAACACTGCCATCACTACGGGAAATACTCCGCCATCACTAGGGGAAGATAACACCGCCATCACTACGGGTAATAACTCCGCCACCACTACGGGAAAATGACACCTCCATCACTACGGGTAATCACTCCGCCACCACTACGGAAAAATAACACCGCCATCACTACGGGAAATACTCCGTCATCACTACGGGAAAATAACACCGCCATCACTACCGGAAATACTCTGTCATCACTACAGGACATAACTCCGCCATCACTACGGGAAATACTCCGTCATCACTACAGGAAAATAACTCCGCCATCACTACGGGAAATACTCTGTCATCACTACAGGAAAATAACTCCGCCATCACTACGGGAAATACTCTGTCATCACTACACGACATATCTCCGCCATCACTACGGGAAATACTCTGTCATCACTACATGACATAACTCCGCCATCACTACGGGAAGTACTCTGTCATCACTACAGGATATAACTCCGCCATCACTACGGGAAATACTCTGTCATCACTACAGGACATAACTCCGCCATCACTACGGGCAGTACTCTGATTACAGCTTCTCTGCCTATCTTTGCAGTAGCTAACTCCATCAATCAAATGGGTAACACATAATGGTCCAATCTTTCAATCTTTAATGCTGACACTGCAATAAATCTGAGAAGGACTCTACTGGGGATTTTCTGAACTCAAACTGCCAGACACCTACTTCGACATAGGCGGCAGCTTCTACAACTTGATTCGCGAAACCTTTTGATAACGTCATAACAACAATCTTGAAGAAATACTCCGTTGGAGGGGTAAGAGAAACTTAACCAAGCAACTTTGTGGGGAATAATGACAAGGCAAACATTATCGCCACGTGTCTCATGCTGAGATATTTAATATTTGGTAATTGATCTGAGCAAGAGCTCTCTCCACCTGCAGGGGAACAACACTTGGATACCAAAGGTTAACCAACCTGGCCTATGTTTCAAAATGCGCATGTTTGACAATGGCATAATGCTCCGTACAACACGGATATGCTATGCGTTTTTGGGTAGATGCAAATATGACATTATATGCAAATGCAAATGCAGGCTCAAGATGCTGGGAAACTTTGACAAGCTTGCTTCAACACAGCTGTTGAGAGCGAATATCACCATGTTGGGGATGAACGGGTATCATAAAGTCCTCCAGCCAAAATAAATGTCGGGCATACAACCAACTCTGCCGAGGAGATTAAACCTTGATTTCCAATAGGCAGAAAGAACACCTGCTGGGGAGAGTAACTCCACTGGGGAAGAATCGACTCTCTTGGGGAAAGTAAACTGACTGAGCAAGAAACGACTCAGCTGGGGAACGAGGAAATCCTTCTGGAGGAAACGATGTTGTCCGG